>VXAV01005028.1:336177-389090 GCA_013399715.1 Alectura lathami | reverse complement strand
TGCAGGGTGAGCTTGATATTAAACAGAGAATAAAATCCTGACTTCATAGCAATAAATGATGGAATACTATCAGTGGAACATAATATTCATGCATTTGAACCCAGAATATAACCAGTCACTTACTAGTATCTCCCAGTATAAAAAAAACACTGGGAGGTAACTGGAATTCCACAGGACAAATCTTAACATACACTTGAGAGTCTCCTGGGCTGTTATTTCAACAGACCTGGCACATGTGAGGATGCCAGTTACAAGGAAGTCCTGCATCTAAAGACAAAAATGCTGCCTCATACAGATCATGATCAGCTTACAAGAAATTCCTTGTTATCTGTGGTCTGACAGCAACAAAGGAATGGTGCTATTTGTCCAGAGACAGGGGAAGGACCAGCAACTACTCTGAACAGTAACAGCATGAGCAATGTCCCAGCAACCCAGTATGGGATAAACGAGATGTGTCAGTGCTGCAAAGACGAAGTAACTCCAAGTTCTGAGAATGTTCTGTGTTGCCATTAAGAAACTAATGTTGTTTTCACTGCTCTGCCGTCAGACATCTAGGATGCCCACGTTTAACATCATGAGCAATCAAAGTGGGAGCATCAGCCCCACAACCTCTATGACTTCAAAGTGTTTCTCATCCTGCATTTTCTCCTATAACAAATCTTACCTTCATTCCTTTAAGGCTGCCTCGAGCAAAAACAGGTTCTCCTTTATGACCTTTTGGGCCAGGATGACCCTGATAAGAAAAATAAATGTCAAAATTAATTTTTTTGAGGGAAAAAAAAAATACATGACAAACTTCTGGCTTCATTAAACTGCAAAAGTAGCACTGCAGCTTTGACAAAGCAGCTGTGGTATTATGAGAATTTAAGACTTCCTGGGGCTTTAGAAAAAACATTCTGCAAACATTTTCTCTGGTATTTTCCTGCTTCTATTAGATTTTCCTTTTATTTTAGACCTTTGAAAACTTTTAAGATCCTACTTGAATCTGTTTGACATGCTGCAACCCTCCCATTCGTCTAAGTATCTCTGTAAATTACCACATTTATTTTAAAACAATGAGAAAAAAAAAATGGTAGATTGCATAAATCTTCTGAAAAAGCAGCTGTTACAATTCTAGATTTACCCGCTTTATTTTAATCTTGATCATTCCATCCCATTTATCTGAGGTGATTTCATGTAATTGCCACCTTAATTTGAGAGGGGTTAGTTGATCCAAGGAGCTTTCCTTGCCAAAAATATAACCCTACAAGCACTACAAAATAGAAGTCTGAGCAGCAGCTATGAGTAAATCAGTTACTTTTGAAAGCTGTACTTTAACTTGCTCTTGTTGCTTTGCTTTTTTCAACATTTTATGAACTTCAAGTCTGGATGATGTGTAAGGAGCCACATGATAAATTCCTTTTTTGAATCAGCATCCACTAACTTGGAACATGCCAAGTGGAAGACGTTTGACACTTCATGGTTCTCAAAAACTTTACGATGGTCTCTTCTGAGTCAGCTTGAATGCTGCCAGTGACAATGGCATAGCTTGGTGTGGGAGTATATTGTTACAGGACCTTCATTTTACCCTCAGAAGTTAACATTTACACAGTAGATCTGAGTGGAATTTCAACAAGAAAATGATGCTGAGCTCTAACAATGCTAATGAATTTAGGGTTAATAGGGTTCTTCCCAAGAACTTGGGAGCTACTTTTCCACCAATGGCAAGAAAAGCAAATCCTGGCTTAGTAGCTGCAAAAAGCTGTATTTGCCCTGGGACGTACCGGCAGGCCAGGTATGCCAGGAAATCCATCTGATCCGGGAACACCAGGACTGCCAACGGTACCATTGCAGCCATCGAGGCCAGGCAGACCTCTGGGTCCAGACTGGCCAGGGTGACCCTGTATAAACAGGAAAAAGAGAGGATGACTGACAGGTGGCACTTTATTGGTAATACTGTCCCCAGGAAACTGCTGTCTTCCAAACACCAACATAAAGCAAAGGAAACAGACAACTCCCACTCAAGTTCTGTGTACGACAGACCAGTACTAGCTCCTTCAGCCAGCATTGTTTACCCTCCCCATAGCTTAAATCTTAGGACACTGGCTGGATTCAATCAATGATCTTCTTCTCCAAGGGATAATTCTCTGAAGTACATAATTTGTGCATGAGTAGGTCCTGAAAGTGCAATACTCATCCCACAGCAGTCTGAAATACACAGCATATGACACAGTGCAGAACAGCACACAAGGGTGCACCTGACACCAGTAATAGAAGTTGCTCATGCGAAAACAAGGGCAAAGGCAGGTTCAACAATATGAGCATTATAATTGCAATCTGCTTAAAGTTTCAGTGACTTCTCTTCCTCTCCACTGTGGATTCTTTCCTTTAGTAGTTCAACAGATGTTCCAGCTCCAGCATCACATCATTCAAGCACAACAGCTTTCCTCGTTGTATTAAACTTAAAACCTCAGGCAAAGCAACTGGGAGAAAGACCTAATTAAACTAGCAGCCTTTAAAAGAAAGTGTTTGTAATGGTCAATTAACAATCAAAAGCAGGGTAGGAAAGAGTTGTATGTAATTCTGATTTCACACCAGTTTAGCCTTGCAATAGCTCTATAAATTTGACTCAGCACTATACTGGTGCAAAGGAGATAAAAATTAGAGCCTTTAGTTACTTCAGAACCATATGGATATACATTGGCAGAACAAAGGCAAAACTGTCAGTCCTACTGCCCAGGTATTAAGCTCCTCGTTATTCTATCCATCTTTTCAAAGAAAAGAGCTCTCAAAGACAATGTTTTGAGGCAAGAAGATGAAACTTAGGGAGTAAGTATCAGTAACTGACAGTTCTCGCCTTCCCCTCTGTACACCCTGATCTCGTATCTTCCCCAAAGTATTTCTGTGTGATCCCAAAGATTCATCTTTAAGACATGGCATTAAATTAGTTATGACTCATACTAGGAGAGTAAAAAATAACAGGGATAAAATGGAGATAAACCAGAACATTAGCAATCCTTCATGCCTGACACTTGAAACAAATCAGACTGTTGCTGAAGGTCTTCCTGGTCCAAGCCGATAGCTTAAGCTCTGACCAAACCCAATGAGACCTTTGCAGTAACATAAAGCCTTTTATCTAACGATCTTAAAATGCCTTGCAAAGACGTGAGAATGCAATAATCTTCTTTTTATGGATGAGAAGCTAGGGTTAAACAGTAGCCAAGTGACTTTCCCAAGGATGCAGAGCAACTTAGACCGTAGTTACATAAATGCTCAAAGGGAACAGCTGCTGCTGGAAGGGCCATGCACGCTGCTGGCTGCTCACACCCACCCCTTCCCTATGCATCAGCACAGGCAGAGCAAGCAAGAAACCAACATGGCAGAGAAATAACTGCTCTGTCTCTTAGTGGTGTTAATTTTCAGCCAGATGAGTTCCTTGCTCCAGAGCATTTGATAATTGACATCGGTTGATTTCTGTGAGGCCTTCCCCTTTGTTTACAGCAACAACAGTACAGAAGCTATGTGAGACAAGTGCACACGTATCTGGTCACAACATAAGGTGACCAGCTGCAGGGTTTAGGGAAGCTGAAGAGCCAACATCTGCCCCTCAGAGAGATGAGGAACCAAGCTGCTGAGCCTCCAGAGCTGGCCAAGAGCCAGCTGGGGCAGGCAGCTGACCAGAGGGTCTCATGTCTTGGGAAATGCTTTGGGCAAGATCTCCTAATCTTGGCCCAACACAGCCTCTAAGAGGTCCACAGGATTTGGGTACACCCTTAACATGCGAGGAGGGCTCACAAAGAGGATATAAACTGTGCTGACTACAGTGATTGCTTATGTGTATTAAACACATCTGTGGCCCTGTGACTTAATCCCATGGCATCCATGTCTGTGGTTCTGAGCCAAAGCACGACATAGATGGACACACACATCTCCTCTCTCTCTTGCTTTAGAAGAAAAACCTAAGATATCCTAATTTCTGGATAATGTGTAATCAGAATTCATTATGTTTTATTTTAAGAACCTTATCTGTGGATATACTCAGCACCCACAACCAGCTTCCTTGAGAGTCATAAGAACCTGACTTAAATGAAGCTTTTCTACAGTAATTTAAAACAGATTAAAAGAGCTATTTTGACTTGAAAAACAGTGGTTAATAGTTTCTCTCTATTAGTTCTAACAGTTTCACACTGTTCACTTGCTCTTACCTCCTCCAGCTACTGTGTCAGACGTGTCAGTTCAGCTCAAGCACCTCAACTGACTTAGGTGAATAAGCTTTTAGAGTCTTTACTCATGACATGGCAGGGTGACTAGTTCACAAACCTGAGCTAAAATCAGGCTGGAGAGATCACTTGTGCTCTCTGTTCTCACAAAAGGAGACATTCCCTAGGAGACAGATAAGGAAACTTGAACTGTTCATCTAGGCTCCGGCTTTATGTGACTCTTTTGCATACACTAACACTGTGATCCCAAGCGGCCTCTTTTCTAAATCAAACAGGCTTAGCACAAAGGCCATCCCAACAGGAGAGCTCAACAGATATTTAAAAACAGGGAAACACATGCAATCAAGAGTGAACACAAAACTAATTGAATAAGCAGGTTCATGGATTGCTACAGCAATTTTGCTGCAGCAAAGTGGCCTCTGCTAAGTGCTTGCATTTCCTCCAGGAGGGACGCAAAATAAAGAACTTTGCCTCTCCATGTAGCTCTAGCTTTCACTGAGCAGACAAGAGGTCATTCCTCATAGAAATACTTCCTCCTAGAACTCTTTGGATAGCTCATGAAAAGCTATATACATCTCCAGTTTCAGCTCCAGGCCTTGTCAGAGGTGTCCTTGAATATTGTCCTATGGGAAAAAATAAACTTTCCGAGTAGGGCTAAGGATTTGAGGGTTTCCTCTGCGTTGTGACACAGAAGGGCTAGCAACAAACACATGCTGCTGCTGTATTTACTAGGTTAAAGGGATTAGTCAGGCCAGCTGCAACAACATGATTTACTTGATTTACACCAGCACTCCCCAAGGGAACTCCATGGAACACCACTTCCCTTAAGGTCAACAGTGGGATCCCCCCCTGCATCACAGTCTTGCAGGCTTTTGGCCATGACCAAAATAAACCTGCCCACGCTAACATACCTGAATACTCAAAAGAGGCTCTCTTCATGTTTGGATGTTAATTCATGTGCACAGATACAGTGATACATTTTTACTTCTCTCTTACATGTATCACCACACATGTTCTCTCTTCTTTGCTCTGCATTTCACACACATACAATGTGCATCAGTTTGTATACATTTCACAACTCCCTATCCTGAAATGCAACTGGCAAAAATATAAATATTTTCTCAAGCATTGGTGTTTGCTATTTTCACCCAGAATGGAAGCATTTGTCTCAATGGCTAGAATGTAAACAACATGTACTAGTTTCCCTTGCCCCTTTTTCTGTCCTGCAGCTGTGACACAGAAGAGCCAAAGGTGAGCATTTCACTGTTAATGAGCAGCAAAATCTACCTCTTTCCCATTCACCCACCCACTCAATACTGTAAAGCAGACAGAGTAGATCTGCTGGAGGCTTTGCATCCTCTCATCTGCCTCCCCGACCGTGTCCTTGGAATGCCTGCTGCTGCCAACTACCTGGCAGTGGCTGTTGCCATATCTCTCCCCTCCCCTCATTGTTGGGAATCCCCTTTCTCCAGAGCCTCATCTGAAAAAATACCCTGAGAACAGCATGTTCCCACAGTGTGTTCAATTAAATTAAGTATTATGGGAACAGCTTGTTCTCTTCAGAGCTAGAGAGTTAGTTGGCTGGTGGGAAAAGAAAAAAAAAATAGCAGCAAGGGAGTGGAGCAGGAGAGAAAACAGGCAAGGATAACTGGAGGGGGAGAGAAGGACAGAGGCCAGGAAGAAACTGGAATCAAGCAAGCTCCTTTACAGGGCCAACTGCGTATTTTCAGCCAACCTATCAAAACAATTCAGTTTTTGATAGCAAGTCAGAAAACACAGCTCAATTGTGTTGAAGCTCTTGGCCAGCTGAGGAAGTAACGAAGACGGGAAAGAAGAGCATGAGAGTGGTCAGAAGCACAAGGATACGGAAGATGGAAAAATGTCATCAAGAAAGGAAAAATAATTCTAATACCAGAAGGAGCAAGTAAAATGAGCTAAACAGTGCTGAGAGAACAAGGAAGTTTGGGGCAACATCTAAAGCTGCCCCACTAAAACTCCCCTGAGCCAAAGGATCTGTAACACACCTTTGCAAGAACCAACGGGGAAAACCAAAGCAAAAGAGAGCTGGTCCAAATACTCTAGGCACATAATTTTGGTATGATGCAAGACACAATTATCACTAGAAAGTTCAAGTTCTAAGGAAAACAAACAAAACATTCCTGACAGCCAGGGAACGTAGTTACCTATCCTATTATATGGCAAATGCAGTACGTTCCTCTTTCCTGTTTTAGGTTTCTGAAAGGCTCAGACCTAAACCAGAACTAGCACCTAGCCAGGATGCAAGGATTCTCTGGTGGCCTCAGCTCTAACCACTGCTTTTGTTCACATCATAGGAAAAGAAGATTGAGGGAGACCTGATAACAGTTATCCCATACAAGAAGGCTACTACAAAGAAAAACAGAGCAATCTGCACCCTGTGTCCATGGTGAGTAGGTAAGAACTAACAGGTTTAAACTGCAGTAAGAAAGGCTGAAGTTAAGGAATCGGAATTTTTTTCAGAGAAGCTAGAGTCTTCGTCATTACAAGGTTTGAAGAACTGTCATTTCCCTCTAGAGAGAAGAAAGCCCTGTGCAAGATACATTTTGCATGTCCTAAGGCAGTTTTACTGTGCTTCCACGGTTGTGACTAACATTCTAGTGACTTATATTTACATATGCAAACTCACTGGGATCCCGTTGATGCCTTGAAATC
This sequence comes from Alectura lathami, assembly GCA_013399715.1. Taxonomy (NCBI): domain Eukaryota; kingdom Metazoa; phylum Chordata; class Aves; order Galliformes; family Megapodiidae; genus Alectura; species Alectura lathami. Next base: position 382,200 of record VXAV01005028.1, on the reverse strand, counting down.
CTGGAACTCCCATCGAGCCCTGCAGAAAAAATAAGAATACACATTATATTGCTCTTTATCAATCTGTATATTCCAGTCACTGGTGAGATACTTTTCACTCCATTTTCAGTCCTGGACTTCACCTTTCAACACCGAAAGGAGCAAACTATCTCATGTAGATTCTCTCTGACCACATGGGTCACTGAAGACAAAAACTGAGCATCTGAGCTTGACTAGATGCCAAATGAGTGTTTTGGGAATGTTTTAATCAGGCAATTTAAAGGAAAAGTATAATCTTCTCCTGAACATCTGGGGAAAACAAGATGTCTGGAATATAAACAATCCAGTATAAGTTTAACCCTCAGTGAAACACTTGATATTCCAAGTTTTATCAAGGCTCACTTCTTCTGTATATTTTGATACCACCACCCTGAGATATGCAGACCACCGCATTAATTTCAGACACCTCTAATTTAGTTGCAAGAGAATACTTTGTTGGTTCTACTGCTCTGCTCTGGATACTAGCTGAACACGTTGCAACAGCAGAACATCCAGCCTAAACAATTCTTGCTTTAGAAAGGTAAAGTATGTTGCTTCCATGAAGAACAGAGAGGTAGAATCTTACTGCATGATGGTACCCATTTCAATGGACAGAAGCAGAAGTTCTGGAACAGAATGGGATTATTTCAGTGCAAGGTAATTGGTTCCAGTCAGAGGCTAGCTCCTATTCCAGGTTTATGGATTTCAGCGTTACCTGCTGGAATTGTGAAAATGCTCGCTCACAGCAGCAGTCAGTCCTTGAGTCCACTTATGAGTCCTCCTTTGCTGTTCAGATCAATGCAATACTGAGGCAATGACTTTCATTGTCATCGTTTTCAGTTTGCTTTGTCCTTTGTCTTATGAGAAAGGGTGACCAGGACTTCAATGTGTTGACCAGTATTACGCAAAAAGAGAGCGTAACTGCAGCATATGAAAGCACAAGTGATCTAGCTTCCACATAGATATGTCATCCACTAGTAGCTGGCAAATGTGGCAAGACAAGCTCTGCTCTGCTGGTTCTGATTCTCAACTATCTTTTTCTTATTTGCACACATAATTTGAGCATCTTGCAACAGGCAGACTGGTGAGATGTCCTGGACAGTCCCGGAACACAAGCCCTTGTCCCAATATCCCAGATTTCCTTCAGATTTTAGAAACAAGGAACAGCATACAGAATTCCCTCTGTCTTATAAGTTTTCAAACTGCTGTCCTTGAAACATTTCTGTTGTCCAACCATAAATGGCTGAGAATAGTAATCTCACTCCACTCCTCACATCAGACAGTATCAGATGTTCCCACCATATAACCCTCTGCATAATTCCCAGGTTATTCTCTGAGGCTATGTAGTGGGAGCATATTGGCCTATGCGATTGGACACAATGAGTCCTCAGCACACAACTCAAAACTCCTGACACAAACCCATGCCTGGAGCATAATGTAATTTTTCTTTAAGGTAAACTACCTACATGTATCCACTCTGTATTAGTGAAAGTATTTGTTCATACTTCCATTGACTCTTTTGCCTTGCTCTGAACTGCCCCTTTGACACTTCCCAAGAAGAAACACCAGAACAAACCCTCAGGGCATTAAAACATTTCTACATTTGCCACTGTGCCCGTTCTTGCATTCTGCATTCATTGACACCTACACCTTATGCTGGGTTATTCTATTTAATATAACAGTTTATAATATTATTTCTGTTACAAATAGCTTTTCACCTCAAAACTGAATTGCAGGTTCCAATAAGTAACCATTCCCTTTGCTTTTCTAGCTCAAGATCTTCTACAGAGGAACCAGCACCAGGTGTCTCTGTATGTAGTGTGAGTGACATCCATCTGTCCCTGGGCAGGTGAAGTAAAAAACTACTGGCAACAGCAATGTTCCTTTAGCTATGGTTCAGCTACCACCATGGCTAAATGTTCAGCAGCTTTGGAAACTGTGCTCTCACTTCAAAATAAAAGCAGGGGATTCTCTAAATATAACAATGTAATACTCTTGTGTTCCAACTCTTGGGCACACAGTCCAATATTGTCTTTATACATTCAAACACAGATCAAACAAGGCCACAGAACTATCGCAGGGAAAAAAAAAAAAAAAAAGGAAATTAATTGTTGGACCTACTTTGTTGCCTTTGTGTCCAGCTGGTCCAGGGGGGCCCACTGCTCCTCTCTCACCTTTTGCTCCTGGCAAACCTTCTGGACCAGTAAGTCCAGGAGCACCTATCGGTCCTTGAATCCCAACCGGTCCTGGTCGACCCTAAAATACAATAAAAAATAAATCAATGCACCATGCTCACAAACTCCTTTTTCAATTGCTCTGTCCAGCTCTGTCTTTTACATAATCTGATATCTGTTAGGGTAGTTAGGACCTGATTAAGTTTTCTCTGTACATTTGCAGACAAAGATTGTTTTTAGATGCATTTCAGACAAGTCAAGAGTAATAATTAGAAATCTCCCTTTTATTCCTGGAAGACTCATTAGTACCTATAGTGCTGTAGGAACCAGGGAAAACAACAGTGTTTTGAGAAGAAGCTGACTACTACTTACTAAGCTTGCAAGCTCTACTTCCAAGCTGCAAAATACAAGAAGATGTTTTGTTTATGCTTTAGTTCACGTACAACAGAAAGACAAAACAATACGCAAGAAGTGCATGGATGACATGCAGTCAGAAATTACACTTTAGATTATTTGAGACTACTATCATGGTCGGCTCAAGGCTGAAATTAATCCCACAGTGAATTACCAAATATTCCACTCTTACTACCTTATAGCCACAGTGTGGATTTTGACTTCTCAAGATCATAAAAAAGGACGGTGCAATGACTAACCACTGCCTGAAGATGGCAACCTTTTCTAAAACTGCAGAGACTCATCTGTGCCTGATGAACTTTTACTGTTCAATCACTACATAGATGCGCAGAGCAGTCTGGTACTTGTTTATTTAACAAGTCAAAGCTAAAGAAATTTTGCTGTAGATGCTCCGATTTTTTCTTAGCCTCAGAAGGTGCCACTAGACTTACCACAGAGTTTTGTGTAAACATTTTTATACTTCTCAGTTCATTTTGAGAGAATCTGAAATGGATCAACAGAGTCTAAGATCCCAAAGTAGCAACAGAAATTGGCAGTTTAGGACTATGCTTTCTAGTGGCAAGATATTGAGTGGATTACATGAAGCTATCCATGCAAAAACCCAAGCCTTACAGTAAAAGATACAGAATAGAGGAAGAACATAATCAAAATAATAAAGGAACATAAATCCTCCTTCTTTCAGTTCTCCAGTGCTCATGTCCACGGCAGTGTATTTCTCTTCTATTTCCTTAACTCCTTAAAACAGCAAAAGGAATGCAGCTCCCTGCTGCAAGGGTTTTAGTAATCTCAGCTGGAGACACACAAAGTCCTGACTCCATGCCTTGGCAGGTAGAAGACTTTGCTGTTAACTTAAAATTGCATTTTCACTTTTCATAATCAAGTGAACCAAAAGAATTCATAACTGATATTTAAAATTCTTTTTCCAGGGTCATTTTCTGTACCTGTTTAGGCTAAAACATCTCATCCCATGTTCCATGTTCCCCCACTACTGGAGCGGTTTCCTTATAAACTCCCCCCACGTCACTCTCCCTGTTGCGATTGTTTCCTCCCAGCCTTTAACAGAGGTCAAGTGCAGCTGTTTTACATTTCATACCTCTTCTACACAGATACTATGCATCCTGTGCACTTCTAGGGACACAGGCTTCCATCTGAAAAAGCTTTTGTTGATTATTTTTAACTTTTTTGGTTTTTTTCACTTTGGGATAATGATCAATGGAATCCTTTATATTGGGAACCATATGATCATAGCACTAATCCCCAAATCTTCAGTGGTCCTTGGCAACCAGGCAAAACAAGGAACATGTTGTGAGAATCACATGCTTTGCTCTCACTTCCAGCTTTAGCTTTTCAGTTTCCCATGGCCACAAGCTACTCAGAGTCTTGGAGGCCATGTCTCGCTTACAAGAGGTGGGTTGTGGACAGCTCACCCCCCAGGCAGTGCAGCAGCAGTGGGGAGACATCTGCTGAAAACAGGCACGTTACTGGGCTAGCCAGCCACCAGCCTCAAGAGCAAGAGCCCAGCAAGATCTCCAAGGAAAGCACACCGAAATCCTCACCTGTCTGAATTGCTAACACTTCTGTATTCAGTTAGTTTGCCCATTTAACGACACTGCTTCATGATGGCTGGAACTGATAGCAATTAAAGTTTTAGGAGGCTTTTGTTTTGCACTGCTGCAGATTACTGTGACGAATGGATCTAGGGGAGACAGCAAGGGCCAGGAACTACAGGTTCTGCCTGTGCTCAGCTCTGGAGCTGACAGCAGAATTAAGCATGTTCTCTGTGATGTCAGTGTTCACAGGTAAAAAGCTCTCTTTTGCCTTAGTGCCCTACAAGAGAGACTTTACCAGCACTTGAAGATTTTGTCCAGTGCCTTCGAGTGTCACAGACCATAAGGACACAGTGAAGTGCCTCTAATCTCTCTGACAATGTGATTATGCCATGATAATCGAGCTCTCAAGAATTCCTACTGTCTCCTTTGAAGTCTGTGTGGATGGAAATCATATTTTCTATGCTGAAACAAAGGACTTTCGTTTGCTGCTACAAAAGCTGTGGTTCTCATCACTCAGCAGCACTCCCATGAACTGTCCCAGGATAAAAGCGTTACAAAGAGCAGGTGCTGCACTACGCAGGAGCAGCTCAGGATAAAAGCACAGAAAAGACTCAGGGCTTCCCACAAGGTAAACTCACAAGGTTCAGTGACTACTGCTTGACTTCAGTGAGTTTACCTTGTGGCTAAAAGTACATGCCTCCTCTTTGCTGTGCTTTGGCATCAGGATCACTTCTACTTCTTGCTTTGCCCAAGGATAAAAAGAACAAACCCCTCTGAGCAGTGAGGACAAGATTAAACATAAAATGTGAATTACATGAAATAGAAACTTCAGTGAATCAACACAGTCCTCTATTCTTAACCTTATGCATATAGAGTCCAGTAGCCTGTAGAAGACTCACTAGGAACTGACAGAAAATGGTATTGTTTTGGTTTCTTGGCTGCATGATAACCTTTTTTCTTTTTTTTTTTTCTTTTTTCTAAAGAAAGGAAAATTACAGAATTTCAGTAACATCAAGCAAGGACAAAGTCTATGAAATCACCGCGACTTGTGAATGTTTCCACAAATGCCCACTAGAATTATTTGAAACACATGACCTGCATTCTCAGACACATTTGTGTATCAAGCTTTTGCTACCCAAACATCTCTGAATTAGGATGCCTGTCCCTCTGTAATGAGTATCTTGCTGGTAAATAAGTAAAAATGGCGTTGTACCTTGGTACACCCGTGGCCTTTCCATAGCTAATTTCAGGACTTTGTGCCACAATTTCCATGTGTGTAACATCCATTTGTTACACACTTAGCTGCTGGAACCATCACAACTACAGAGATGCCTCAGACGCCCAGGTTTCCATTCTTGATGTGCAGGGAAGAGGAAAATGGCTGGGACAGGAAGCACGCATTGCTTCTGCATCACTGCCCTGCAGAAAGTGGTAAACCAAAACGCCTCCAAAACGTACTTTGATCACAGGGTCAGTCACAGGTAGAGATGGAAAAGGTTCTACAGCACGAGTCTACTTCCCTCCACCCTGTAACCCACCGCACTTCCAGGCACCACGAGCAAAGGTGAGCAGGGTGGGTAATGGGGGGCCTCTCTAGGGAATTCACTGCTGCACAGCTGAGCACATCACAGTTTCTCTATTGTCCCAGCCCTTTTTGCCAGCTCTAATACCCCACATAAATTTTCGCCCACTGCAGTAGAGCTGCTACACATAGCGCTGCAAATTCCAAACATTCTTTTTTTTTTTTTTTTTTTTTTTTCTTTTTATTTTTTTTTTCTTCCCCAATGCCTCTGTTAGCTTGGAGAATAAAGCGTAAATCTATTCAGTCCTTCACTGGGCAATGGAACACACGTGGTAGAGGTATGGAACCACAGCACATGCCCCTTTATTTCAGGGACAAAAAATAACATGAGTGTCTGCAGACCTGGGGGACAGTTCTCCTACCAGGTATTGATTCAGCAGCTCATCAGCAAAAAATGGTGCTGAAACCCATGAAGTGGGACAAGCTGAAGAGACCAACGAAACAGAATGCTACTGATCAAGGAGGGTAGACCAACTTCAGTTAGAAGGTTGCAGACCTTCATATTTCAGAGCACAAAGCATTACTATTGTTATTCTAAGTAAAAGAAAGATTCAGTGTACATAAAAATCCACTGAATTTAAAGATGTTCATGCTTTCTCAAACTAATGCATAAATCCATCAAACAGACTAAGGGCTGCTTCCTGTAACAAGTTCCAGTACAATATTAAGTTGTACAGAATCCCAAGCTCCTTCCTCTCAAGGAGAATTCCGTGACCACATTTTTTAAAAGGACCTTATCGACTCTCATTTTCTTCAACCATCATTTCCCCCATTAACAATGTTATTAATCAACACAAAAAATCATTAATCAACACACAAAAAATTGTTAGAGACCAGGATTTACTTCACAAGTACATGGTCTGTAGTCTGAAGCATCTTATACTCAGTTGATTACATTAAGGCAAACCAAAGAGCCAACCACCAAATCTTTCTGGCCCTAGAAACACTTCTTCTCATACCCTGTACACACTGAGCAGAGTCCAGCTTGAAACTTTCAGAAAGATCTACATGTCCTGGCCGCAGCAGAGGTTATCTCCTGCCTCATACGCAGTGCCTAGCACAAGGGAGCCCTGGTCTCATCTGGGGCCTCGCAGTTCTACCGCAATAACAGTAATTACTGATGAAAAACCCTTCGCTATTTTCCTAAATTACAGGTCAGGTATCCAGTGCCCTGCTTGCATTCCAGCATAAGTAATTATTTTCCCTACTGAAAAATGCTTTGTACTTTTAAAGAAAGTTATTCTTCAAAAAACTTAGTGAAACTCTTGTTCAAAATGGCTTCTGTATTTCTATCATATACCCTGCTGTTGCTCTATACAGCACTTTTTATCACACACAAAGAAATAATGGAGCAGAAAAACACCCTGTGCAGCAATCCTGCTTCATTCGGTATCTTCCCAAAAATCTCTTTAAGTTTTGTTCCTTGATGTTCAGGTTGTTTTTTTTTTTTTTTTTTTTTTTTTTTAAAGGTGGGGGGTCGGGGATTTTTTTTTTTTTTTTTTTTTNTTTTTTTTTTTTTTTTTTTTTTTTTTTTAAAGGTAGGGTGTCAGGGTAATATTTTTTTTTTATTTTTAAGAGAAGATAATGATTCTTGTGCCATGTGGAATTCTTCAATTTCACCACTGATTTTCGAAGTTCTCTGCTGATGTGAAGCAGTGCTTGGCACGCTCACAGTGCAGTCTGCCAGGGCCACTCTGGTCACCCCAGGAGCAATCTTTTAACGTTGTAACAAGCAACTGCAGGCTGGCTCTCACAAAAATTTCCAATTTTAGTTCATGTGATAAACTCCATTTTCAAAAATACTTCTGTTATTTCTACCAAACCTGACTAGACATGACTGCAAGTAGAAAATGTATGTGGTAAAAAATGTGTATGTATAAGGTTTTACACCTATTTTTAATCTGTTTAAAAACAAACAAACAAAAAAAAACATTTTGATTCTCATAAATGTTTTCCTTCCTGAATCATGTACTTCAGTAAAAAATAAATAAAGTTGCATTTAAAGATCTACCATATAAATATAGAACTTCCATATATATCCTGGACATTAAATATATATATATATATAACTGGTTATTTAAATCTCTGAAGTTTGTTCTTTATGCTCAATTTCCAGTTAAAAACTTTAATGGAACACACTGATCCAATCAATCTCACATATTTGCTATTTCTGTTTCCAGCACACAGGGAGACCACATACTGCTGTCTTTATCCTGCATCATGGACAACGCCAGGAGCGACTCAGGGTTAAATCTCAGTAACTGTTCCATTTTATACTTTGTAACTTTTAAAGAAACTCCTTTAGAAAAATCTAAGAGAAAAAAAAAAAAAAAAAAAAAGACTTCTATCTCAGATTGCTTTTTTGCTTTCATGCACTCCAGTCTCCGGGGTGGATAAAGTAAGAGCATGTGGAAGGGCTCCAGGGCACAGAGAACACAAGCAATGTGAAAGCGAGTGCAAGTCACTCGTGGGCTCTAACTCCTCTCTGAGAGATCTGAGAGATGCCAAGGCCGGGCATAGCCTTCCTGTGCTTCACCCAGGAGAAAGGGACCCATGCCAACACCAAGAGTCATACAAGGTACGGCAGGAATCTAAGGACACTGTGGGGATTTCTTTTATGATAAAGCAGCGAGATTTATGAAGCACGGTGGTGTTTTGTATTTCAACTGAACGAATAATGGCTGTACTGAAGTTATGAGCTGAAGCTTATTTTAAGATGCTATATTACCGCCTTGAAAGGCATTGACTTTACCAAAGGCATAAATCTGAGTGATGGCCATATTTCAGAAGAAACAGCGTGTAAGAGTCACCGTGGCTTGCAGACACTAGGTACTGGAGAGGGAAATCCCAGAGTATCACAGCCGAGGTGATCACCCCTGAATCCCCCAGCTTACCCACTGCTTGTTTAAGCTAATCAGCCAGGAGGCCCCAGGCAGCCTTGCTCAGGTGATCCATTTTCATCTGAGATGAACTTTTCACTTCTTGCCATAGCAAGAGGGGTTTTTGGTGAGCTTGACTGTGCCTCTTCTGCTTTAGACTAGAGGAGCAAAGCTGGGTTTCTACACAAACAGCGTCGCTTGTGTAGGCAGCATATGAGAACTGACAACTGCACTGCTCTGAAAGGAGGCGTGCAGGAGCCTGGCAGGGCCGACCGAGGAAATGGGGCATGAAGCAGAAGTGAGCAGCAGCAGGCAGGAACTGCTCTCCACACCTCTGGGAGCTTTGGCACGATGCTACGCTCGTTAACATGCCAGAAAGTAGGCTTATATTGAAAGGATGTGTTACACAATTATGAAATCTTAGCAAAAAAGTTGCAGCAAGTGAGGCCTAACTGACTTCAGTTTGCTTATGAACTAAGTATTTCTTCTTTAACAAAAGAGCACAGTACAGCCAAAGGTTTGAATGGTTTATGAGATGTTATGGTCTTTTGCAACCTCGGTTCATCTTCTCTCCCTCAAGTCTTTGGTGCCTAATCCTTAAAATGTGCCTTAGAAAGCCTGTAAGTTTCCTGACCTATTCACTTAGGACAGCAGCTGTCATAACATTTTCCTGCCCTTAACTGACGGAAGGGCACTTCTGAATATTGTGTACACCTCTTGACAGCAGCACAAGTCATCAGCTGAATTTTAACACAAAAGTGTTAGTTATTTTGGAAGGAAATACAGGGTTTCTGTAGGACCTCTTTCCGTCTTCCTGCTGGCAAGAAGCATTTTTTCCCCAGAATGCACACAAGTAGTCCTCAGTGACACGATGGCTGCAGGAAATGGCTGACTGGCAGCCACTGGTGGCCAGTGCCTGCAGCAGGAGATGGGTCAGGATGGGAAGGGAGGCTCAGATCCGCAGGCTCCACTGGCTTTGCTTGCAGGGCTTTTCTCTAGCCAGACTGATCTGCAGCTGCCACTGCTTCTTCATGAGATCAGACAAGTCCCTTGGGGAAAACTGGTTATCAGTCTTGGTGACTTCATGGGCTGCTGCAGAACAATGAGCCCATTTCTCTGGTTAGCAATTCATATCAGGAGTGCTGCCCATGACACCACAGCTTCTGACTCTCTCCAAGATATACCCTCCATTACACAGCTTCTCCAGGGATCTTCCATGGGGTCAAGACAAAAGACAAAGATGGAGCATTGTGCTGTTTTCCCTTCCACTTGTCCCTAGCACCCTACAGAACAAACCAAGAGTCCTATCCCTTTCCAAAGAACTGCTCAGCTCAACAGCTACAACGAACTCTGCACTACCTCCCCCTCTGGCTGGCATTTCCAAGCTGCCTTCTTCATGGACTCAAGCGACAGAAGATTCATTGTTGCAAAAAATGTTGTCAGTAGAAAATTAGCTGTATTGAACAGTGTACTGAACAAGTGAAATCTTGCCAGTGTTGGGCCTGTTAAGACTATTAAAGGGACATTGTATCTAGAAAGGCAGGAAGGGTTCAGCCACATGCTGAAGCCGCACAGACTCCAAACCTCCTGAGGGTCTGCTGTGCCCAGATCTGTTAATTTGCTTTGGGCTCCTCTCCAGCTCTTTCTTCTGCAACAAACCCAATTTTCAAATTTCTAATTCCCCTTATAAGCACAGGCTGTAAGAAGCTGGTATTTCTCCAGAGGAATGGGGCAAGCAGCAGAGCCAGCAGCACTGTAGCCTGTGCCGGATTTTTTCAAGTCTCAGGGTTCCTCAGCAGACAGGATGGGCGAAGCCTTCATGTTGACCGAGGACAGTGACACCAACTTCCACATGTCCCACAAAGGCACTGGCTATAAGAACACAGTTGATTCACCAAGAAAGCTGCAGTTCAAATCCCTAAGCTGCACAGCTCAGAGAACTCTGTGTCCATCAGCACTCTGAAGGAGTTGTGGGATTTTAAAAAATGGAAGACTGAAACAGCAATGAAGGAAACAGGGAATTGCTAATAAAAGCACAATAAAAAGAACTTCTCCACTGGCTCTCAATTTTTAATAATATGTTAAGCTTTCTGCTTTTCTCTTTCTGCCTGGGAACTGAAAACCAAGCACAGCCAGGACATGTCCTGCTCCCCTAGTAACAGAGGGATAAGGAGATAACAGAGATAAGGAACAGACCAGAAGCGTGAGACTATACAGTGGGATGAAGAGATGGAAAAGGAATTACGGAAGCCCCTTCTGCCCTGCGGATGATACAAAGAGCTTTCTATTTCCCTCATGCTGTGGGAACAGAGCGTGTCCTCTTGCATTGGAACTTCCCCAAACATGACTTTCAACAAGCAGAGAAAGGAACGAGGATGAAGAAACCAGTAACGAGAAACAAAAACCTTCAGGTTGCAGAGCTCTAGTATCGGTCACCTTACATGATGCCTTTCTGTCCTTTCTACAGGGCCTCATGCTAGAGGCAAGAAAATAGTTCCTGAAATTTTAGGGAAACTTCACTCACTAGTGCTCTTCATTGCAGCTTCAGCTACTGATAAGCTGTTCCTAGCTTTGGTTTATATCAGCAGCTAAACCAAATTCCCAGCCTATTTAAACCCTGCCAATTATCCTGGGTAACTAATTTCCACAAGATGGATCAGAGACCAGTAATTTAGCGATACCTTTACAGAGGCAGTCACACGGAGAAGAACATGCAGATTTACAAGAACAATTGAAAAAATGACAACTGAAGACTTTTGGCAAAGATTTAATGCCTCACACGCTTCTAGGGAGAAACCAGCCTTAATAATGACTCAGAATCATTATAAAAGTTGCTTCATCTTTCCTTTGCCTATCAGCAGGTATTCTAGCTAGTAATGTGGCTGTATTGGAATGATGTTATTTCTTCTTACTATATTTTGTAATAATTAACATATCGAGGTGAGTTGGATGCAAAAATCTACTTAGTACAGACAAAAATAGCATAGCATTGATCTTAATATTTGGAATTAAACACTGCTGCAGTTTTTCAGGTGGCAGCTAATATGGTAACTGAGCAAAGGATGACTTAATATGTGTTCTCTGTTTCTAAGAATGCAAAGTGAATCATTAGAATATAAACAACAGAGACTTGGTTCACAAGAGTACCATCGGCAATCTAAAGCAAATTTAAATGCCCGTATCCAATCTTGCTTTCAGGAATTTCTCTCCGATTGTCTCAAGTTCATGAGAGACCAACCCTGTAAGATAGCTGAATCTAAAATCTGGACCTTTCCTCTAACTTAGTTTGCTCTCCAAGACTTAGCGTAACCTATCCTGGACTAGGATCTTAACACTGCTTTTTGGCTCCCTTTTATCATCCTGGAACATCTAATTATTTTATTAAACTCCACTGTTGCACTGAAGATGCATACCTATAAATTGGCACAAGTAAAACGATGTTGCAGGAAAACAATCTTGTCCTTTTCCCCCCTCTTCTCTTACCAATGCATTACTTCTGTACCTTCTCCTGTCTGATACCCACTCTTCATGCTGATACAACCAAACCTTAGCACTGGATACAGTGTAACCCTGAAACTAGTATCTGATCTGTGCTGCATGGGCTACCTCTGAGCCTTAGGACAGGATCTTGTATAAACATTATTCATATGGTAAATAAAGCAGTCGTTCCTGGGAGGGGGGAATCAATTTTAGTCATCAGACCATGTCCCACATGCTAAACATGCTGTTTACAAGAGAGAAACACAGCAAAAAATTCTCATTATCCACTAAGGTCATGCAGCCCCAAAAGATGCTTCTAGTTAGAAGGCAGGCGGTGAAAGTAGGCCATTCAGAGATCTGTCCAGTAAGGGGTCAGGGGCAGAACAATAGATTCCCTGCAAGCAGTTTCCCCTACATTTTGCCTCCCAGAGCCTTCCCAGCATGTTCCTGGCACTTCAGAAAGGTCTGAGCGGCTTCCCTTGCACAGACTGCTCTGCAAAAAACAAAATTATCTGTTTGAACAGATAATATTAGTCGAGATTTAACACTCAGATGGGAACCATTTGCTTATTCAAGATAGAGAATTCAGAGAAAAAACTCTTCCCAGAGATCTGTTAAGCAGCAGGGCCAAGGGGAGTTTTGCAAACATGTAAACAATTCACTTTAAAGGGAAAAATGGAGCCTGTAAATTCTCATGCACGTGTTGCTTGGAAATGCACAGACCGTACCGGGAGTGGAGGGTAGCAGAGGCCTGTAAACCTGCAAACATAACACTTGGCAAGACTCCAGCTATCTCTACAGGCTTAAGCAGAGCAGGTCCAGGCACAATTTTACTGTAGTGCCTGATAACAAGGAGCGCCAGGCAGCCAGGGGCTGCTTTACATGGCAGTGACAGAGAATAAGCTGCAATTAGTAAAAATAACTTCAACTAACGTCAGGGGGAGAGACATAAGGGGAAAAAAAAAAAAAAAAAAAGACAGGGTTTTTCATTTCTCCTAATAAGTGTTCCATACTGATCAAGATAAGGACGGAAATGAACTCTTCACCTACTTGAATTCCCACTGGCTAAGGTATATAGAATAAATGATTAATTCCAATGTTGCTTGTCATCACTTAAATTGTATGTTTAAGTCCTTGGACATTTACTGCGTGGCTGTATTAACACTCCAAAAAGCTTCATTCATTTGTTGGTATAAACTACACTTCCAGTCTGCTTAATCTTTGACAGACAGGTCTCATTGTCCCCAAAATCCCTTGCTACACAATACAACAAAGACTTAAATGACTCTGTAGGCCTGCCCCGCTACCCACAGTGCCCCGCGCTTCCTGCCCATATATCCCTGGAATTCATGACCATGCAGATTACTAAATTACACACTAGGCCAGGGATTAGGCAGGGCTCTTTGTATGGGAGCATCTGAGGTCTGGAAGAAGATTTTACCTGTCACGGTCTGTGCTCATTAGGCCTTGATGAGAGGCAGAAGGAGGCAGTGCTGCAGAAGATCACAAACACTGCTGTGTGATAATCAGCGATCTGTGTATGATGACAGGAGAACCTGACTGGTGCTGCCCTGCACACAGGTCTAGGGAGCTTTAGGCAGACAATAACCAGCCCACCATTTCCAAAGCAGCTCAGCAGCTACTTCCCTCTTAAAAGGAGAAACCGTTCCCTGCTCTGACAGACTGCAAGCCAGATAATGGCCTTCAGCCTTCTGGGTAGAACTGAGGTGTCTAAGGGTTCGACACACCAGCAGACAGAACAACAATCCAATGGGCGGGTATGATAGCACATCAGTTGTTTTAAATTAGCTGCTAATCAAAGCTGGAATTGATTCTGATAGTTTTCAGAATGCTGAAGAGTTATGTATCTGAAAAAACTGACAATAGAACAAAGATAATCAGGCTTGAATTAACATCTTAAAATTAAACACTTCAGCCATGGCATACATCTTTTGTCAATATGCACATACAAAAGTAACATTGCTTCTCACTTGAAAAATAGTAAGTCTTCAGTAGGTCTTAACTTTGACGTCAAGATATGACAGGGGACAGTAGTCTTCATCCAGCTGTGACTTACAGAAGGCTGGCAACTTCAAGCTTTGGCTAGGTCTGCCTAGCTAGAAGGGTACAAAGATGGAAAGGATGGAGAGAGAGAGAACCCATTTTACAAAAACAAACTCTTTTTTTTTCCTTAGGGAGTAGTTGTCACTATTTTGTTTTCGTTCTCTTCGCTTGCATATCCTTCATTTGAAACAGCAAATGCTGACATCTTCCAGTTTTAATTAGTTATGTTGACGTATGCATATTGGTCTGAAAGATGATATTGCATTTCTCACTGTAATTTGCACTTACCTGGAGTTCAGTGAATAACAGGAATTAACCTAAGGCCTGAGAGACAGAAAGTTTACTGCACAGTACAGCTTATAGCTTTGTTTCAGAAGGACTTGTACACCGCTTTGGTTCAGCACCATCCCATCACATCAAAGAGAAGTGTTATTACACACCAACAAGAGATATGCAATTTTAGAGGAACCAAAATGGCCTCAGATCTGCAAAGAGCCTCCTAGCAGCTCATAAAAAAAAATCACAAAATCCTAGAAACCCTGGGAGGACAGGCAGTGGTAGTGGATTCTGGTCTGCACAGGCTCAGCAGGGCTCTTTGGAAGTTGCTGCCAGCGCTCCTTTTGCAGCCAGAACAGCCACTGTTGAGCTACACAAACTACACTAAGCCCTCTCCCTAGAGCTATTAGCTAGGGAACAAGCATTAGTCTGCAGTTTGAGAAAAATAAGCAAAGCATACTTTAAACGAACAGAGAAAAAAGAATCCTTTATCGATCACCGCTACAAACGTTGTGCTTCTCTTGTTTGTGAAGTGACTCCAGGTTCAGTTAAACCACAGCCATCTACAGCAAGGTTTTTCCATAGGACATTGTTTTAAGGCTCATGCCATGCTGTATTTGCATAGTGTGCAACAAACTCTACCCTTGGCCACACACACACACCCCATGCCCCCTGGGACACTAGACCAAGTTGTTCATAATCCCTGTAGGTATTCACAACAGCCATACAGCCAGCAAGAACAGCAGAACAGCGAGTATGAGTTAATGCACTCTGCGTCTGGACCTCTGAATAAACATTCACTTCCATGGAGTTTTAGATCATCTGAAGACTCTAACATCTGCCAACCAACATCAATGCAGACAACCAAAGTGCAGACAAGTGAGGTACAACCCTGATGGCAGAAGCATCAGACCCAGCAGCATCACCCCTTTGCTGCCATGGCTGCTGCCAATACAGCTGATCCGTGCTTGGCTGACTCAGCACCAGCAGGAACGCCGTCTTACATCTTTCACTGGCTGGAAATGTGTCTGCAGATCAAAGCACAAGAGGAATCATGCTACTGCGGAAGGTTAAAGGTTCGAGACTTAAAAGCAGAAAAAGAAAAAGGAATCAGAGAAATGAAAGAAAGGAGCTAACTTTAAGAAATACAGAAGAGGCATGGCTATAACATCCCCCTTCAGTCTGCAACACAGACTGAACAGCACACGAGGTAACCCCCAGGAGCCATCAAACAGCCCTGAGTGCTCTGGCGTGCAGGGTAAGGTGAAGTGTCCTAGCCTGTGGCAAAGGAACGGACTGCGTCCTTGCTCACACCATGCACCTGAGCGTGGAGGATACCCAGGAGAGACCCGTTCCAAGTCTTTACAAGAATCTGGTGCCAGCCTCCCCGCTTTTTCTGTTTTTCCAAATGATGAAGCTAAGAAACAGTCACATGCTGAATGGCAATTTCACTGCCAGTCTCTGGGGAAGGCAGGCTGCAGAGCCTAGGTTTTATTTCCCCAGTTCTCATGGAGGTTGTGCCCAGGCACAGGACTTAAATCCCCAACACTGGGATTTCACTTGAGTACCCAGAACTGCATTTTCTCTTTTCATTCCAGAAACAATTTTCTGCTGATACCAGTAATGTTGTAGTGCCAAAGCTCTCACCTGTCAACTAAAATATCAGCTATTTTCCCCTGGCAAGAAAAATTAAACCATCCAGAAACACTGTCTTTGCTGCACAAAGGAAGGAAAATGTTTTCCTTATCTTCATGGGATCATTTTGTTTTAACTACATCATGGATCCATTAAATCCCTATTATGCCTGCCATGAACACAAAGTCCAAATGCTCCACAGTTTAAAGCAGATGGATGAAAACCCAGACTGGCCCTCAGGTCCAGCTACAGTTTGGGACAATTCCATGGTTTTGTCCCAGCTGTGTGTTCTTCAGCAAAAAAACAGTAGATGTAATGCTTAGAAGAAAAGTTTTTTGGTGCGTGGCTCTTCCTGTTGTTTATACAAAGCACAGTTGATCCTGATGTGTAACTGAGGCCCCAGGCCCTCCTGTACTGTAAATATCGGAAACAATCATCAGACCAAAGAAACCAGAGCCTTTGCACAAATGTTCATTTTAAAACATGAACCATTTGGATGGTGTCTTCCAGTCCTGCTGGAAATAGCATTTTACTTTCACATTAATACAGATATTTCTAATTTAGTGGAATTACTTGTTTCTTCTACAGAGATGGTGCAAGAAATCTCTGTAGTACTTGTAGTAGGATACAAGTCCAATGCAAGGAAAAAATATTAAGTGATTAATAAGGAAAAAAATATTAATTTACAGAAAATAAATTCTTTCATAATTACTTTTTTTTAAATTAGGTTTAGACGAGGAAGTACGAGGAAATTCCAATATTCTTGTGCTGACTACTAACAGTAGTGTCTCATACAGGGTTGTGTGGCAAGAACCATATAAATAAGACGAAGCAGACAATTTGTAAATATGCTTTTTGTTTAGACTGGAACACAAATTTTATACAGCATATACAACTCTTAAATCCTATCCAAACAAATTTGGCGAAGCAGACTAAGAGTACATACCTAGAACTGTAAGTTCTGTTTACCTACAAAATTTGTGCAAAATATTTGGAAATTAACTTAAACATGGAAAGCATTAGCTCAGAAAGATTCACCAGAAAAAGAAAGAAAAAAAAAAAAAAGCGAAGCACATCAGTCACAATTACATTTCACTAGTTCTTCATCTTGCAAGAATAAGGCTCCTTTCCTCGTGGAATACAGTGGTTAAGTCAGTTGACTCTGTAAAGTTAACATCAGATCAAATGCTATATATGTCTCAAAAAAGAGCAAACCCTACTAGTTCTGACTAGCAAGTGGTGCTTGCTATGGTTTTGGAAACCTTCCGAAGTTTGTAACTTGAATAGCTAGTTGTGCTTAGAAAGAATTAAGGTAAGGATTTTATGATATGCAGTGGCATTTAGGAGCAAGTAAAGGGCACTAGACCTTAGAAACATGCACAGATTTGTGCAGGGGGTATTTATTTTAAAGCTGCCTAAGACCCCAGGCCACCACACCTGAGGGAAGTGCTTAGTGGTCCCACCATGGCGAAGGGAGCAGAGGTCTGCTGGAGGAGAGTGCTGATCAGGCAGGGTTCTGCTAGATTTGCAAAAACTGACTGGACAGCAGCAACATTTCCAGTGTCATACACACCAAGCAAGATGAGAGAACACACTTTAAAGGCAGTGGTGATGGCTTAAAACTAGAACCCTCCCCTCTCCTCAATGTGACGCATAACCTAGCAAGACTGGATTTAAACGATGAGCTTTCACTTCCGATGGCTACAGCTTCTGCTCTCAAGAGCAGAGGAACTTTTCACTCACACTTTTGTATTTTAAATAATGTTACGGCTTTGACGTGATAAAACCGTTGAACATATGGGCAATCAATGTTTCAAGACCAGCAGACTGGACTATCCACTGCAAATTGTTTGGTTTTTATTCAGCTTTCTGCCTAGTCAGTGAAACTGTTCTGATACTACCTAGTCTTCACTTCTGGATGTCCGATTACACACGTTTAGTTACTCCCAGAGGATGGACAGGAAGGCCAACTCTACAGCCTCTCTTCAGAGCAGAACACTTTATATAGCCAGCACACCTGTAACAGTGCGGTTCAGGATCCCGCTCACTCCCTTTTCACATTAACCATGTGCAGCATCACTGAAGTCAGCCAAGCGACTTCTCAGTGCTAGCAATTGGCTTTCACCAGTGTAAAATCCCAGACCTTCAGCAAAGCTAGACTGGGGGAAGCTCTGGTATTTCTCTGATATTTCTGATACTTCTCTGTTTGAGAAGTGCAGGAATGTAGCATACCCAGGGTGAAATCAAGACCTGGTATTCACCAATACTTTGTTAATCACATGCCTGAATTTTAGGAACATCCTTCTGGAATTAGTACTTGTTAAGTTAAAACTCTCCCATCATATATTCAGTAACTCAGTGGTCACTTTGGAAAGTTGAAAAAAACTTAAGACCTTACTGTAACCCAGGTGTTCTGGATCTTCCCAGTACAACTGTTCTACGAGGTGCAAAGTAAACAGCCTAGTCCAAGTATAAATATTTAATAAGATGCTTGCATCTGGAGCAAAATGGAGCTAAACTAGTTTTCCCTACTTAAAATGTAAACAGATTAGTTGCATGACAGTGTTATTACAAACTTTCCTTGACTATAAACATTTGCTGATGCATTTCACCAATAACGTAATGTATAGGAACAGAGGAAGGATTTATTCTGAAGAGTAGATGTGGATCAACTCCAGTTTTGCAGCCTTACCTCACCTGATAGTGCCCGCTCCTGAAGACTTTTAGGGGAATAAGTATCCCATGCTGTATGCTCCTTTCTACTGGTAAAGAGGAAAATGAACCCAGTTAAAAAATAGTGGCAGACACCAAGAGAGGTTGCCGTTATGCTTCATGCATCCCCGCTCAGATGCTACACACCCGTGACGCTCTGCTTGATGAAGGATCGGCTCACCATTCGCTTCAAGGAAGGACCTGCAAGTCAGATTTCTTAGAACTAAACAACTTAAATATGTTCTCAGACTTCCTGAAAGAAAATTGCTTCTGACGACCTAATCCAGCAATGTCCTGATTGTGCCCAGCTTTCACTCGTGCTTCAGTGTCTTTGTTAGGAGTGCCAGTTGCATTGTTGGATTTAGGTCTGGCGATGACAACTGCTGCTGAAGATGGCAGAAGCAGTGGTAGGGAAAGCAGGCCCTTTTAGCTTCCTCCTCTCTTTGTATTTATGTTGCAAGCTTGAATGTCTCCCTAGAGCTCTAGCTATTGTTTGCAGTGCTGTGAACTCACACATCTAGAGGGTCTCATTTCAGTACCAGAGTGAAGATGACTTAGTACCAGCAGTTTTGGAAAGCTTCCTTTAGACAAGCTGGTTGTATTCCCATATCAGTGTGGACTCCCAGTGTTGTCTAGCTGAGACAGTTCCTTTCTCTGCACAAGGGGTGACAATAGAATATATTGTCCTTAATGCTGTAGGGAAGGAAATAAAAAGAAAAGGAAATAACAGAGAAAGTGAAAGATGACTGGTACAAGAGGCATTCTTTGGTCGCTGTTCTGTCAAAACCAGTGAAGTAACTACACCGCTTAAAACAGCTCAGCAGAAAACTGATGACATTAGGAGTTCTAAATACTACTAATATCAGGATCAAGGCATCCAATTCAATTTTAGAATTCCTCTTATAAGGTTCTGAAAAACAAAGCCTAAACTCACAAATACTGTTCAAAGACAACTCAGCTAAGAAAGAGCAGCCAAAATATGTGAGATATTACAGACGTACTGTTCCCTCCCAGAAAGAACTGCTCATTCCTGCTTTACTCTCCCTTCAGCAAGAAACCACTGATGGGTGGGTGGCAAGACAGCTTCTTGTCCATCTCATGTACGAATTCTACTCATTTTTTACAAAAGAAATTTTTCTGTGGCTTTGTAATGTAAGACAGAATGAGAAGACAGTAATTCTGACAGTGCTTTTTCTCATGAGAGTTTTCACATGCCAGAAACTTTAATACAGGAAAACCACAGTGGCTACGGTGCCCCTCAACCAGTCAAACAGTGATGAGAAGCAGCTTCTTTATAGGGGATATTTCTATTGTTGATCTTTGGAGGGGATGGAAAAGCAGCTACAAATCTCATAAAAGCATCTAAGTCTCTTATAACTCTCCTGTTCACAGCTCAGTTTACAAATATTCCCAGACCAACATCTCTACACAAAAAACTACGCATCTGAGAAACTGCTTTAACTATGTGTTGAAATGCATCAATGTCCATTTAATATCTCAGAGAGGATTAATTTAAGAAATTGCATCATGGACAGGCAGAAAGTAAATTATTTACACTGACACTTATCTTGTCCAGGGCTCATCATTCTCCAGGAGATGGGTGTTTGTCACTGACAAAGCCAATTTCTGACTGCATTATGCCCATGATTCACCTCAGTTTCTAAAGTCAGGCCAGAAGCAAACTCCAGACTTACCAGGAACTGAAGCTCCATTTTAATCAGAGCTTCCATCCCCAGACAAGACCAGGGTGTTCCCTGACCTGAAGTCCATCCTTGTGCTCTGCTGTTTGAAGTGGCAGACACACAGGGCAGATCGTTGCTGTGCTTTGAGCACAGAGCTGGCTCTAAGCTGAAGCTTGCACTTAAGCTGGCACATGACCAGGCAGATATGCGTGTGCGCGCTTAGGTAAGTTTGAGCATACATCATAGGGAAAAGCATGCTCATTTCCATGCAGCCTGGAAGGCGCAGGCCCAAATTCCTCATCTGAACCATTTACCTGAACTTCCCTTGCAGGTGCATAGCTTAACCTGTGTTGGTCAGGTAAACTGGCTGCCCTCTCTAAAAGGCACAACCTGCACAGGTGAGCACCGATAAGACGTGTGAGCCGCCTGTGTTCATGACCTACAAGAGCTGTGCCAAGCCACTGCTGCCTGAAGACACAGCCCTAGGATTAACAGTGAGGCAGCAGAAACTGGAATCAGCCACAAAGAGGAAGTGACTTTCCCAAGGTCACTTTTGCCAGGTCCTCTAAGAATTTTACGGCTATAGTCTGAAGCACTGAAAGCAATTCCAATTAACATAGTTGGCTACCACGAGGATAACTGCAGCTGTACTATTAACAACATGGAAACTTGCCACTGGTGTTCTGTTTGATTTTTTACTCAGTATCTTCCCAATATTGAATAGGGAACTTACGTTACTTGTTTGTCCTCACGTACTTACTAGACAGAAGCCAGTTGTACCATCTGCTTTCAAATACATTACCAAAAGAGTTATAAAAAAAGTACTATGGACAGAACTTTAGGCTTCAAGTCAAATATTTTTAATCTATTAGGCTTTACTCACAAGTAACTCCAAAGCATAAAGAGGAAATGTGAAACAAATGCTGAGCTTGTTAGTAAAGCTTAAGTGAAAGAATTGATCACGGATATGCCAGACAGATCTTATCAGAGCTAAGTCATTATTCCTTGAGAATCTTTATTGTTGTTTGTCACAGTGATTTGTTATTATGCCCAGTTAAAACAGAGGAAATATAATTAAGTGCAGGGTTATTTAATGAGGATGGTTTTTGTTGTTTTTCTTTTAAACGAACACACTCCCACTTCAATTTTCCTTGTGCCAAGACATGTATTTACTGGGAAAGCATAAGACAGAAGAAGAACAAAGTCAAAGACCGTATTTTCCTCTGCAGGTTTCTAGACACAACCCATTGGTGTAGCACTGAAAGATACGACAAGCACCACAAGTGCTCAGAACTACAAATTAACAATAAAAATCCCAAACCCATTTTGCAAGGGTAAGAAAACCACTCTTCTGGTGTGGCACTGCAAGTCCCAGCTGGGAGCACAACAGAACTGCGATGCTGAAAGCGGAGGTCTGGAAACAATTGCGTAGCTGGAGGTTTCAAAGAAGCCCACTACACAACAGGGAAGAACTATGCAAGCTTCACTGACCTTCAGCAATACACAGCTTGCTCTTTTTCTCCAGGGCAATGTTGTGATGCAGTAAGACATGAGGAAAAAAGAAGTTCCTCCCTTTTCCCTCACCATTCCTGTTTCTCCATCTTGTGAAGAGAAAATCTTCCATTTCAAAACAATCAAAATTCTTAACAGTCAGGACTTAAAGCAAGAAGCATAGGGTGTTGCCATCAAAACCTCTCAGCCTCCACCAAAGCAGCAGACTATACGGTCTTGTTTTCCTGTGGCCACGTCAAATGCCATGCCATAGTGATGTTTTGAAAGAGATTGAGAGTTTTACACTTCTACTCAGTTTGAGTGATGAAAAAAAGTGAATACTGTGAGACCAAGTCAATGCTACAGAAAGGTGTAATGCCCTAGCAAAGGAATAAGCAGAACAAATTGTTCCCACTTCCCAGCATACCGATGTCATAATGTCTCCCGTCAGCCATGTCCTTCATGGGATGCTTCCAGGAATGTCTTCTCTTCCGGCAACACTACAGAACTGCTCCTGAAACCTCCTCCACACATAATACCCTGAACTGGAGCTCAGTGAAGTGCGGTGGACACTGCTCTGAAATGCCACCGCTACCCAACTAATTGTCATTTAAAAAATAAATTAAATCTTCATTTTGCAAAGGAGATTGGGCTTACACTGCCTCCGGCTATAACATCCTGCTAACACTACATGTAGTGGTCACACAGCTTCTTCTAAGCAAGTGTGGAAAAAAAAAAAAACCATCAGAATGTATTTCTCTTGAAATTTCTCTTACCTGAAATTCACATTAAAAGGCCCACAAGAACACCTGCTTGAGCAGACATTGTTAGAAACCCAAAAGCAATTTGCTTTGAAGATCCTGACCTCCTTACAGCTGATGGCAAATCCCTTAGCAGCCTAGGTTCTCACTTCAGCATAGTGGAGGCTTCCTAACACTGGTAACAGGGTAACAAAAGCATGTTGGAATGAGCATACACTGCTGTCAGCAGATAATATGTTACCATTACGATACAAGCCTGAAGACACCTAACTGTGATACACCTGACCTGCTCATGCAGGAAAAATGCAGAAAAAAAGCAGCTACATTATCACAATGAAGAACACCCTGTCTGCTTCCTGTCACCCAGCACACAAAATAAAGCCACCCTAAGCAGAAGTATTATTTATCCAAATGTTCTCAGGAGTTAACACACATTCCGGCTGATAAAAAGAAGGGAATGGTTAGAATAGATTCGTTCAGGTCTTCGTCCTGATGTTAGGAAAACAAGAAAAGCTTAGTTACTTCATTGCTCTGGAAAAAGTCTGGAGATAACACTTATGTCATTTATTGTTTCAAGAGAAAACGTTAAATCTTAGAAAAATTTCCTTTAATGTCTGAAGAACAGTGATTCAAGCCTACATGGAACCAATGGGTGTCCTGTTGCTGGTTTTGTAATGCTTTTGGATTTACAGCTCAAGTGCAGCTGGAGTTATACAGGGAATGACCACCTGCTGCTTCAATTTTGCATGCAGACTTTATTTATTTCTTTTGAATTCGCTGTGAGACAGGCTGAACTATATTTCAACAGCTTAGGGTAATCCAGGGGCTGATATCCTCCCCAAAACATTCTGTACTGCTAGGAAGACATGCCCTAATCAAAACGAGACATGAACCATGTCTTCTGCTATTTTCTCTTTCACATCTCTAAGTTTGGAGAGTAAATATGTTTCAGAAGAATACATTAGCTATTTTCAGAGGTCTCTTACAAAGGAATACAGTGTGTCAGGTTTGTGGTAGTTTATTTCAAAAGATTTTCTATAAGGAAACCTACCTTCCTGAAAATACAGTTGAGCAAGTAACAGATTTCTTGACTGAAACTTGAGAAAACAAAGCCAGAGCAATTCTCAGAGTGAAAGCACTCTGGAGCACCAACTGGCCCCGACTCTACACATCTGTAGCTGCCCTGCACTGCAGGGCTTCCCCAGTCTCAGCTGGGATCTGCAGTCATTAGTCATCATCATAAAAGAAATGCCACAACAACATCATGTCACTATTCGAAGTGGCCAACACAATCAGTAAGTATCAAAGGAAATCAAGCTTCACAAAAAGAAACAAAATCTGCTCAGAGATTTGCTAGCGAACACCCATTATCCATACTTCACATGTAAGAACACCCCGGCCTGTGTTCCAGCTGTTTGCAAAGTGTGATTCATGATGACAGGGTAAGCACTCCTCAACATGTTTGTGGAACTGCAGTAAACAGTGTTTCCAATAAAACATGACTGATAAGCGCTCGCCGTGGCTCACAGGGAGGGCTGAGGAGAGCATTGCTGCACGGCTCCGCAGAGCTGGGACCCACCATGCTCTGGGAGCTGTAACTGCTGCAGCTCACAGTGCTGTCTTTCATTGCTCATCAGTCCAAATAAACCTGGAGCTGCTGTTACAAAACTGTACATTTTTGATATTTATGATAAACAAACAAATAACTTCACTGAACTGGACTATTCATGAAGTTTGCAATCATACGACTCTCAGGTTCAAGACACCGCTGTGGTTCTACGACTGACATTCTCCACGTCTAACATGCAGGTACAGCCTGGAAACACACTATACATAGTGACTGCCTTGCAGAGCTCAAACTCTGCATATATCCTTAGAGACAGCCTAGAGACAGCCTTCAAACTGCAGTCTGCAGCAAACATAGCTATAGTAAAAGTATCCTGGCTGCTGCATTTTTTCTTTTTTTTTTCCCCCCACATTTAGAACTTCTGATTTTATCTTTGGAACCCAACAGGAAAATGAAATGCTCAGACACACATACAGCATATGTTGCTGGTCTGGTAATAGAGATGTGAGCATAATTAATTTGGTGTTGAAGCAGATTTGCCAGTGTGCTAATACATACTCCAGCTTCAGAGGCAGGCAGAAAGGACACAGCTCAGCTAAAAAGCTGAGCAGGTTCTGCTGTACTGCTCCAGCACAATATTATGGATGTGAACACAAATCTGAGAGATTTATCTCAAAAGATAACAGCATTATAGAACTTGGAAAGACAAAATCATGCACAGAGTTGCATCACCCATGGCACTGCTACTGGATACTAAAAAATTCATTTACTGTATGCTGAGGATTCAGTGCATACTGAGTGATTTTAGAAATTTTTCTTTGACCATTTACAAAACTACAAGAAGCATTAAAAGATGACCAGAGATTTCTTTTTATAGTCGTTCAAAGTTGTGCATAGTTTGTAACATATTTATTATGGACTAAACCCAGATATTTTAAAATTACTTTGACTTTCTGTTTATTACTGTTAGCTATACTTTGATTAAAGAAAAAAAAAGGAACAAAATCTTTTTAAAATCACTCACTATTAAAAATCATATTTACACTTACACTGCTTTTCAAACTGCTAAAATGGTACAACTCAGACATCCCTTTCTTATTGTAGTTCTCACCTTACCTCCAAGCTCTCTACACTGGCAGTCCTACAGAAGGTCCAACAGTGTGAAAAACATCACCCAAAAAATGAGCTTAACATCAGACAGAGCAAGTACATCTTCACAACAATCTCATGATTTACTAGACAGCAACAGCTAAAATGTCTCTAAAGAACAGCTTAAAAGGAGACTGGCAAGCACCTGAGCTTTTCCTCTTAATTTTGCAGGATAAGGTGGAGGGAAAATTAATACTCTTCTTTCTTTATCTTGTTATACTGGTATCTCTCTTTTGCCACACTCAGCCCTGGAAGTCTCTCCCACAAAATCTTTTAGAACTGGCATTTTCCCCTCCATCATGCTGCACTCTCATTCCTACATCCAAGCTCAGAACATATCACCCCTGCTCACTGCTCCCTCACCTTTCTTGAGAGTTAGGCGCTCCATCATTTCATAGATATCTTTCTACAACCCACACTTATAACCAGATTCTCAGACTGACCGTTCTGTATCCTGCACACTCTTCGTTCATCTCCTCTTCTCCCTGTGTTCTGTTATTTGGATGGCCCCTCATTAGTTCAAATTAAAGCCACCATTCCCTTTTCTTTTTGGTTAGATCTCTTACATGAGATGCCTACCGTGACAGCAATTCCTGGTTTTCTTTTATTTGTTTCATTTTCCTCACTGTCAGGTATTTAGCGCCTGACTTCTTCCCGGACAGCACCAAGCATTTGCTTTTTCATCAACCTAGGAGCTACTTTCTCCCCTTTCTCTTCGCCTATCAGTCACGACCAAGCTTCAGCCTATTCATAGCCATCGCGCATTTATTCTAAGAACACTTTGCAATTCTGATGTCTAGTCACAGACTAAAATTTTAAGTTCTTCCTACTCATTTCCCCCAAAGCACTGACTTTTCACTTCTCAAATGATCAGGAAATTGTTCCCTTTCATCTTTGAGATGAAAAATTGCCTTTTGAAGAAGCCATATTTTGTTCTAAACCTACCAGGCTGTGTCACACAGAAGTGTTAGATAAAACACTCCAGAATCCAGACAGTTCTAAACAATAAAACCTAGTATTTGAAATAAACCTTTTTTTTTTCCACCAATAAAGCATGAATGGGGTTGGGGGTTCAGACTCCTTTTCTTTGTTGTTGTTGTTGTTGCTTTTTTTTTTTTTTCCTCCTTCTTGTATTACCTTTAGCAAACTCAGAGAATACCTGTTTGTTTCCATTAATGGCACAGGAGGTATTACACGCCAGAGTCAAAAAGAAGCACTAACCTACAATTGCCCAATTGCCCCCCTGGGACCGCCCTTTTTTTTTTTTTTTTTTTTTTACCACGGACACACGTGTCCTTTTCTCTTCAGAAGCACAGAAACTATCTCTAAACAGTTTTACAATCTCAGCCACCATGGAAAGCTGAGATGCACGAGGATGTTCTGTCTTCTGAGATCTGTGGTTTCCTTTTCAAGAAAGGCTGTGATTCACACCAAAAATATTGCACACTTTTCCCAGAAAATGGGGACAGCTAGCCTGGGGGACCCATGCATTTGGCTTTACTTCCAACTAATTGGCACTACTGCCTCTTTTGCCACTACAAACACAGCTTTGCCCGGTTAACCATCTCCACCGTTTGCTCTATCTGGCTGCAGGCTCCATGACTGGCGTACTTCCTGCCTATCTGTTGCTTAATGAAGTTTGCTTTGCAGTAATCCCTGCTGCCGGCTGTTTTCCTGGCTCATGAGTTGGCTCCTAACCTGACTGTCGGCCAAGTCTCTTCCAACTGGGCCCTGCTCATAGACAGGTTCTGTGATTACTCTGCTTCTGATAGGCTAGCTTACTCAACTGAACACAAGGCAAATGTCATACCTTTCATTTACTGCCAAAAGAAACTCTTTTAAAAAGGCTCTTGTTTTTGCAAGGGGCACCTCTTCTCATTTTAAGAAGCTTAAAAATAATTAGTAGCATATATAGTACCAAAAATATGGAAACAACCACAATTAGAAGATGGGCCATTTTGGGATAAGGTGAGAGGTAGAGAGAAAATGTGGTCCCTAAACAGAACTTAACCTACAGAAAGGCTGCTGGGATGCTGTCTAAGTGGCAAATCCCGTACAAGAATGGCATAGAATGTGATGGAAGAAAATGCCAATTGGGTAATTTCAGCACAGGATATGGATTAGCTCTTCTTGTCTGTTAACTGTTTGAAGGGGAAAGGCAAAGTCTTGTGCCACCTCTCAGGTATAAGAGGGCAGTAGTCATCTCTTTTTAACCCAGACACTGTTGCAGTAATCACCAGACAAAAATCTACAGCCTTGGTTAGGCAAACACCCACCTAGGCACTGGTAAGGTCCTGATGCTCATGTTAACATTTGCTTTTCGGCAGGACATCAAAGAGTTTCTCTTCCTACAGGAATTATTTGTTTTCTGACTACTAGGTGAAGTGGCTGATAGAAAACAATTTTAGAAATATTTCCAGCTCTTCATCTATTGTGAATATATAAATGAACAAGAGAAACCAAAAAGTCAGTATCCATCCTGCTCTGAGGAGGACAGAAAGTAAAACATCACAGACTCATCAAACACTTCATTCTATAGCCAAGAAACACTTAATTTTTATAAAGGAAAAAAATTGTGTGTGGATGTTTTTACTCTCCAGTACCTAAGAAGCAGGAGTGCTTACTAGGAAACTGTTGTTGACCTCTGGTTTGTCCATGTAGAGCAAATCTGTGGTACAAGTAACTGCTATCATCTTTGGGCTTGGAGAAAGATTGAGAGCTGGAACAGAAAACCAGTCAAGGCAAGGCTCCACAGAGGGAGGGAGAAGACTGGTCTGGTTCAATCTTCCCATCTGTTTATATACACAAAATGAAATCAGTTGGAGTGATGGCATTGGCTTCAAGGGGAACAGCATTGCACTCACCCAGATTACCAATGGTAGCCATGGCTGTGGGGATAAACAAGAGATTAAGTATTTCTTCTCAGGGTAACATGCCTGTAACTCACAATGCCAGCAGCAGAACAGAGAGAACCACAGCTTTCCTCTTCCTTCCAGTGAGGAGGACATACCACAGCACATGGCAGAGCAATGCAAATGTCAGCAGATGACCTCACGCCTTTCAGTAGTCAGGAACAGCTCGGCTTAAATCCATACCAGTAAAACCTCACTTTTGAGGAGCTCTGAGAAAACTGGAGACTTTTCTCAGACTAGAAAGGAGAAATACAAAAGGCATTCATCTGGTGGGGAGAGACTACACAATTTCTTCTCAGGTTAGGACATCTCACAACATTGTAAGATGCAGCATTTTTAAATGCTCCAAAAACATGGGAAAGACTTGAAAATAAATAAATAAATTAGCAATAAATCCTGGGTTACAACAATTACTTGAACAGTGACAGATAGTTCTTTGCTGAGACTTTCCAAGCCATCTGGAAGTGCTCTGTGGAGCACAGCTTGAGGACCTACGTTCTGGTTGATTTCAAAAGTAAACACAGGCCCCCACTGCAAGTACAAAATGCTCTCCACTTGCAGACAGATTTAGAAACAGTTGCAGGTCACAGAGTCACCTCAGCCACTCCAGGGACAGAGCAATGCTATGGTCTCTGGTTAGTTTCCAAAGCTGAGAAGTTCCCTTAATAGGATATATTCCCTAGAATATATTTTGTCTCATTTAGCACACACATCTCTTCAACCAAGCTGCAAAACAAATCATGGAAGCGGCTACCAGAGACTCCCTGGTTAACTTGCTTAAATACAGTTGTTCACCATTACTGAATCATAAATAAGACAAGAGCCTGTCCCTTCAAGCAGCTTTCACAAATGTACTCAAGATTATGTGGGATCACGTTGGACAGAGCAGGTTTAGTCCTGACACCCCCTGCACAAGGAATCCTTTCAAACGCAATGAGACCTGCTTTATTTATGTTGTTTTAGTTACTGTATGGTGTGGTTCTCATCAGAGGGCCAGGCTCCATTATTTAGGTTGGGTCAGGAGGACATGTACCATAATTGCTTAATGCCGCATTTGGCAAACTTAGTTTTATTACTGAAAAAAAAAAAAAAAAATCTTTGGAGATGTTTAAAANAAAAAAAAAAAAAAAAAATTCTTGGCAGTTGTTAAAAAAGCAGCTGGCACATAAGTTGTTTGACTTAACTGTTACCTCATTTTCTCTCAAAATATTGCCAAAACTTCTTAACAACAGAGAACAGATGGTCGACATTTTTTAACTTTATAGATAATCCTCTTCCCAAATCAAATGATGGCACTTTACTTGCTTAACCAGAAAAGGATTTAAACAATAATTAGTTACCATTTACATATATTCCATGACCTATATTAACTATGGGTGAAAGTACTGCAATATTGCCAAAGCTGAAACACGTCAAGATAATTTAAAACAAAACGCAGCTCTTACATTCCTATTTGGAGGAGAGCGGTCTGGTTTCTGGATGACTGCTGGTGCTCATTATCCTTGGTAGACAGCAGCCTTGTGTCCCAAGCTGCTGTGCACATTCACTTATAATGCAGTCAGCCCACCTTAGAGTTCAATCTAAGATATTACACGGTCAACTGGTGTAGGATGAGGAAGGAGAGAGGATGAGGAAAGGAGAGAAGCTGGAAAGGCGTGGTGAAGCTCTTATATGAAGCAGACATATGCAAAAGTCCAAGAACTTTCCTCTTCAGATTCAACTAACAGACAATAAAACAACACAAACAGAGCAAACAGAAAAAAAGCAGGCCAAGACTATGTTTTACAAGAAGTATTTCCAGACACCAGTCAGAAAGGAAACTACGGTTTCCAGAAGAATGTGGCAGGAATTCTTAATGTGTAGACAGGAAAGGCAGGGAGCTGGAATTAGTGTAGAAAATGATAGGCATGTGTTATATCCTGGCAAGAAGAGGTGAGTGGCAACTAAGACAGATTGACTGAAAGGATGCTGGTGTTGAAAATAGCAGAGAGAAGAGGAGGAAAAGGAGACTTAGTTAAAAACAGGACATTGACTTCTGGCATATTTAAGGTGACAGCAAGACATTCATAAGGAGAAAGGTATAGCTGGATGTACAACCGATGGCAGAGGGAGAGAAAAGGAAAACACTCACTATATGGAGGCATTTTCCATTAAATGGAAAAACAGACGAAAGTAATGGTAGAAGACAGGGGAGGGGAGAGCACCGATGCCTAGCAAGGCCTAACAGATCCTCACCCCTGAGCTCTGGATGCAAGGTTCTAACAAAGCTGGAGTGGAGGCTGTGTATAATGCAACTGGAATGGAAGAACCTACAATAACAGTCACAGAAGCCTGGAGGTAAAACTCAAAGATTATGGCAAAACATTCATGTAGTCTGATCCAAACTTTCGGGTTCTTACGCAACAGGAAAAAATAATTGGCTGTGCTTATCCTAAAGATGAACACTCCTGGAGAGAAGTCGTTTCGTGCAGGTAACAAGGAGAGAAAGTCAGGAGGGTTGGCTTCACAGACTGGTCTATCCTGGATGATGAACTCACTCTAGAATTAAGCAGCATTTCATTCCCGCCTGATTTATCTGTCCTCCTTATCTGAGCTCACACGCACTAGAGGGCTAAGTCCACAATCCTGCATATGAATTCAGTAGCATTTGCTAGTGGATACTGTCTTGCTTGATCAAGCTTAAACATATGACAACAACTAGCAATTACCGTGACTTTTAAACGGCTGACATCTCTCAAGAACTTCTACCATAATGCAATAATCCCTCCTTATCTTGGATGTGAAAACATCCTTCAAAATAACTATATAACGATGCCAGCATTACCTCTACCATGCTGATTAACTCCAGTTTGTACACTAAGATAACATTTAGGACTGGTCACATCTTGGCACTGTTAGTTTGAAGGAAATGTCAACACACAGCCTGGTTTGATTCTAACTGGTTTGGTGAGCCAGCCTGCAGCACACGGATATCATAATAGCATCGCCACGTCCTACAGTGCTTGTCTAGCTAGGTAGGAAGAAGTCATACAGAAAATGAGAGAAGACTGAGCCAACAGCTTAACAGAATTTTATCTCCAGCAAATATGTTTGTGTAAAACACTTCTGCAAAAAAAATTCACTTTGTTGAGCTGACACTTCCAAAGAAATTGTGTTTCATCAGGAAATCCCCAAACTGCTCCAATTAGAGTGTTTAATCAGCCAAAGCAGAATTCAGCAAACATTATTCAAAAATACAAGTTGTAATTATTACAATTTCATAGCAAAGAAATGTCAACCAGTCTTCAAGTAATTATCACAGGAGAGGCACTTTGCGCACCCTGTATAAAGTTGAGGGGATTAGTTCCAGACAAACATTAATCTAAGATCCCTTGCCAATGCAACATTAGCTTACGCCAGATAACAGTTAGATTAAATCATCCAAAGTTATGACCCCAGGTTATGCTGCTCAGTACATGGATGTTGGGGATCTACCATTTTTAGACTGTTTGACTTGCAGTAATTCTATCAGAAACTCTGACTGTCCACAGATAATCTAGACTACGTTTACTATCAACATTTTATCTGCAGAGAAAACCTGTGTAATCTCATGCATCTCTTTGGTACACTAGCCTTTAATTCAGATGATGACCGCATTTTTTGAGTAAGATTGACAGATTTTGCTCAATCTCTCTTGCTACTGCATTTTGTTTCACATTGCTGAGTAGTCTTGCAGTACATGAACAGGATTTCTTCTGAGTAAGGCTGGGTCAGAAGATGGGCTCCAGGCATGATACACTCCAGAGACCCTTCATTTCATGTGACCAGACTAGGTCTAGTGCAAAGTGCCCATCACATCCTCAATATCACCTGTAGACAGACACACTCTACAACAACTCTCAGCTGTAAAAGCTGCCTGGGACGCCATCTCTACTGACTAATTTGCAGAACTTTGGAAACAATTTCTAAATATTTATTTTCTTGAAATTCTTCTTTTGGTGGGGGAGGCAAGGACAGGACTTACAATCAAAAAAATGAAAGATTATTATCAGCTGAAGAGCTCCAGCACATGTTGAGTAAAGTTTAAAACAAATCCTAGTACTGTTTTACATTCCAAGATAAGTGAACAAGGCATCAGAAGAAGGTATACATGCAATGAGGACTGAAGCTGCTAGTTTATCTTTGCAAGTGTTTGAAAGTAGATGACAGCACACAGAAACAAAAAAGGCAGCACTGTCATAAACTAATGCAAAATGAGCTGCACAGATGAAATGGTGCAGGCCGTCTACTATTTAGTGCTTCTTGAAACTGCAAGCAGGGCAAAGTGTCCCCTTGGTTACTGTTCACTTATCTGCAGTGCATTTCTTAGCAAGATAGTTATCAACACAGCATGAAGTTTTCAAAGGGCATTATCCCTGCCCAAAAACTGAATCAAGAATTGAGAAAGGGGAGTGAAAAATGTCATTTTTAACATAGGGATTTTTCTGACAGTCCCAGAAATGTTCTAGCTGTAGGTCACTCACCTGCAGAAGAACTACATACATTAGAAATTCACCCTTTCCTTAGAGACTAGCATCAGAATTTACATTCACTTTCTCACTCCCATTATAATTCAATACAGTTGCTTTTTCCACCTTTCCTCTTGTACCTATCAACCATTGTTCTGAAAGAGGAGGATTGCATGTAAAAATGTAAGCAGAAGCATTTTGTTTGATTTCATATTAACAGTCAGTACAAGTTCTACCAATGCAGAGTAGAGGAACTGGAATAACCATATCCTAAGTTTTTAGATTTACTGCTGGTCAGTAACAGCTTGGTGGGCTTCTCCAGCTGCTACACCTTCTCTTAAAGTTGTTATGTTACACACAAGCTAGCTTCTCTCTCACTGCCTCAAATGAACACCCAAAGGGGATTGAGGTTCACAAGACGTCTGTTTAAGAGCTAAGGGCCACAAACCCAGTCTAATCTTTTTATTAGACCTCTGAGAGAACTTCTAGAGAAGGTCCTAGGTGGGACCCCTCCACCAAGAACTGGATTTCCGCACAATCGCTGCAGTTACCCACAAAACATTAGCAATTAGGACCTAATGAAGGCCACAGTGTGGCCCAGGAGTTTTGCCACTAAATTACAGAGCAGGCTTTTCATCAGCCTGTCATATGAGGGCCAATTCTGAACCACTAGCTAGGATGACGGCTGCTTCCATAACTGATTTCTCATTTGGGCTTTAAAGTAAACTGGGTTGTGTTGAACTTCATTAACTAGCCTAAAATTGGTATCGGCTAGAGTTGTGGCTTTCCCAAGATAACGCAAGTCATAGGGACAACTGACAGAAATGCAATTTTGCCCTTGCAGATGTACCTTACCACTCTGCTAGAATAACTCCCCAAGAGGGTGTTAGACAACACTGTACCACCGTACCTTCTAGAAAAAACCCAATTCATTTCACAAAGAGATGACTCACTTTACAGTGGCTATTCTTCTTCCAACCTCTATCTTAAAGATGAGAAGGTTCCAGAAAAGAAACCAAGTATACCTTGTACATGCATTGACAGTCTATAGCCAAAATAAGAACACGGAGACATGGGGTTTCTGCACGCCTGCATCCCATTTCTCTAAGTACCCAACTAATCAGGCAGTAGGACTTAGGCACTTCTGACAGTTCTCTTGCCTAAATATTTTGCCTATTTTTTAAAAAGTATCTGGTCAGAAACAAGTTCATCACAGTTCATCAGCTTGATCTGACCAGTAGCGCATCTAAGGAGAAGGGCATTTAAGGACACTGCCTATATTTTCATTGAGGTATCAGCCTACTGCCATTTTTCTTGTGGTTTTTCGTAATTTCTTTCTTTTAAAAATAAAGGTTAGCTTTATTCTTGTCTGGTTAGTTGTGCAAATTGACAGCTGAGATTTAAAAACAAAACAAAACAAAAAAACTGAGGAAGGATTCAGGGCATTGGCAAAGTCCTGTCTCCCATCTGCCTGTTCTGAACTTAAAGGTCTTGCAGCAACGGAGGAGAAGCTAGGCAGAAAGCCAGGGAATTAGCCCCAGGCTGTATGGTCTCCTCCAAGAAACAAGCAGTGCTGTAGGACAGATAATCACACCGTCCCCTTTCCCAGTTCCACCAGTCACCTCCCTGTCCTCCAGCATGGCAGGACTCCAGTAGCTGTCTGCAGATGTCCAAGAAGGTGTCAGCAGGGCTCAGCATGGCTTGATAGAAGCAGTGCTGTAAGAGGGACTGCCTACCCCTTCCAGCTGACAGTTTACTCCACAGACAGGTCTCAGTAGGATGAAACGCATGTTTAAAAGACTGAACATATGCCTATTGATACAGGTCACATAAGAAATGAGCTAAAAGCCAAATGAGTTCTCAGGTCAGCAATGAAAACAGACTAAAATCTTTGTGACATCTTAACAAAAGAGATACCAAGAGCTCAAACTGCAAGGTCAACAGTGTTGTGGCCAGTTCAAACAATCAAGCTGAACCCCAGGAATATAAAGAGACAGAAGGATGATGCTCATTGCCATCCAAAGGTCAAAGCATTTAGAGGATATTCTGTTCCAGAACCAAACCAGGCCTGTGCCTTACCACATCTAATCACGTAAGGTGTTGAGTAATTGGTGCTAGCTCGTATTTTAGGCTGAGTATTTCTTTGCAAAGTTCTTCCACTTATCTGTTTAGACATGTTTTTACCCTGCCACATGATTTGAAAGAATTTTTATCCTTCCAGAGCAAACACATCATCAGTTATCAATTAAGAATTCATGCTCAAGTCTGCCTGCAATTAGAGAAGCGTTTAAGCACATGCTTAAGGTCATTTCTAAATAGCAACATTTTCCTACGTTCATTCCTTGAAAAGTGATGCCTTGAGTTTACCCACACTGTGTCACTGAAATACACATGGAAAAAAAAAATAACATGGTAATTGAATGCAAAATGAAGCCAGCAGCTCTGCATTACCCTAAAATGGGAAGTAGCCAGCTGCATTAAGATAAAGGTTATAAGCCTTTCACACAGTCAAATGAAATAAAACATTTGGCTGCTTCAAATTCAGACCTCAGAGAGAAGTGCTCTAGCTAAACAAAAGCTATTTCCCTGTTTGCCATAGGAAAATGCTTAGATTCGTTCAAAGTTATTGTTTCTTCACTACCAAAGCCAAAAACCCTTCCAGAAACTAATATAAGCAATTACAGTAAGGACAGGATAAAATCTGTACTGGAAGCCTACAGTACTTAGATTTTCATTTTGCATTGTTGTAATCTACTTAAATACCACCTGATTTTTTTTTGAACTAGGGCTCTTATCACATATAGAAACAAGATTCCATTAAAGACTGGTTGCAAAGCTAGCAATCTGTAAGCCATTGGAAGGGCTTTTCAAATCTTGGCCAGGGACATCTGAAATGCAGCTGGTCTTCTTCTCTTGTTTCATGAGGTCATTAGATTAAGAATTACACATTAACTTGGTTCTCTTACTCTTTCTCTCTCTCTTTTTTTTCTTTAATTGACAAGAGACACAAGGAATAGTTGTATTAACAAAAAACTTACCCTTGCACCCTTCTCTGGAAAACATTTGCATCCAGCGCTGCAATCACGGCCCCCACACGGCCCATTGTAAGACTTCTTTCCACCCTATCAGAAAGAAAGAAAACAATTGACTTCTATAACTATTCGTCTGCTGAAGATCTTCTTTAATTCATGTGCTTAAACTTCAAAACTTCAGCTGTGTTACATCTGTTGTGTCAATTTATTGGGAAATAAAAAAGTGTATTTAAAACTTCTCTGTAATTGAGTCATTTTCAGAATCACCAAAAACATGGAAAAAAAAATGATTCAGAAGTACGTAGAGGATAAGTGAATTTACATGAGTTTGTGCTATTCTGCAAGGTGATGAGTGTTTCCTAGGGCTACCAAACTCCACAAACTACATGACGTTTGAGATTCTCAACACACTAATTAGACTATGATCATAATCAATAATTAGAACTTGTGCCTAAGCCATCCTGCATATCCAAAGATCTCTACATCAGGAAAAACACCAAGGCAAATCTCACATCGCGATCCCTGCACGCCTGTGCCAGCGGGAACCTGCAGCCCGAGCCACAGGCACAGAGGAACTAGTGGATGGGAGAAGGTGGCACTGGGAGCTGGGAGGGGATTTGCAAGGCAGGCAGCAGGAAACAGGAAGTTTGAAGAGAGATGAAAATTCTCCATCTCTGAAAGCACATTACACAGATGTATTGACAAAACTGCTCAGTTTCAAACAAACAAACAAAATTCCCTTCCCAGAGGAATGTTTACAGCCTGACCTATCCAGGCCTCAAAATGCCCCCTGTTGCACTTAGGGCAACTGATGCTAGATTTGGGGCATTTTGTGGAAGAAATGATACAGCACTTAGGATCCTCTTCTCTGTGAAAAGTAGTCAGTAGAAGGAAACAATGGTCTCATCCACCAGTTGCTCGAGAGATACAGGTTCTGCTCTTAATTCCTCTGTGTTAACACACAGACATGCCCTGGGCCCTTGATGCACGTTTCGCTGTGGAGGTGGATTCCCATGAGGGTGGTTTAGGAAAGTCTAACCAGAGAACAAGGAAGGATAACAAGAAGTGGTGAGCTTACACCGCAGGGAGGTCCTGCCCACTGCATTTGGAGGCCAAAGGCCTCCTCATCAGCCTGCACAGCTGCTCACAGCCCTGGAATACAAGGGCAACACAGCCCTCCATGGAGAGCACCCTTCCCTAAGGAAAAAGTCTTTCAGTGTCATGTGTGCTCAGGTACAGTCCCTGGGTTTTGAAAGCCTGAATAAAACAGAGATTTAAGATCCCCGACCAAACAAGCTGAGACTGGAACTGAAGTTTTCCTTCCTAAAAGTATTCAAAGAAAATATTTTTCAAGCCTTTAAAATTTCCTGAAATCTGTCAAGTGAGGAACGTAAAAAATGAAAGGCAAGTCATGCAAATTTCTCCTGCACCTTTGAACTCCTCTACATCACTTGCTCAAGGAAAGGAACCAGCCTGACATCACTTGATAATTTTTCTGCTCATACACAGGTAAATAAAAAAGCACATTAATTCACATTCTGATGTCCACATCGTTTTGCTAAATTCGACACCTCAGGTCTCAGGCGCAGAATGAACAAACATTTCCACAAAGCCTTAAACCCCATACATCCCTGGCCTGAAGGGAGTACTATCTCTTGCTGCAAAACAGTCATAACCACCCGCAAGCACCTCCAAAAGGCATTAAGCGGATAAAACCAAGCAAGCAGTATTTTCGCAGACTTGTTCACAGTTTTGTTCAGATGAAGCCCCATTACACGTGGCACTTTTGGAGTACCCTGTACTAACACCGTACAGCAGCACCTGAAGCAATGCTTGGGCAGAGCAGAGGGAGTGAAAAATGGGAAGAGTCACCATAACATGGAATGTAATGCAGACAGTTCTCTCCCTTGGAAGCAGGGAACAAAAATAAACTCTATGCAGTAAGGGTAAAAAACAAACAAACAAACAAACAAAAAAAACAAGGAGAAAAATTGCATCTCCAGGATACATAATAGGCAGCAAGAGCACCTCCAAGCTGTTTGCACAGACAAGGAGTGATCAGCGTGAACCTGAGTCCGCAATGTACGCTGGCAAGGGCTCAGTACGTACAAACTGGTCCCTGTCTTGACAGACACTCTGCTGAGAGGTCACTCCTGACCACAAGCATTCTCAGGACTTCAGGATCTGATTCTAAGACCTAAGAGTGAAGTGCCCCAAGACAACTTTTGGCATGATTATATGCATGTTTTCCAGTGGAAATCTGGACTCATTGCAGGCCAATGTACACCTCTACTCCTGAGGCTTAACCTCACAATTACACTGTTAGCAGACAGCTTTAAGCCTCTGGAGAACTAGATTATGCCTTCCCAGATGCTTATGCAACTCAGCCTTAAATCCTTCAAAGATTTTAGCCTCCAACTATTTTTTTTTCCACCTTTTTCTTTGTTCCAACAGTCATCTGCATGATTCTGCAAGTCCTACAGTTCTGTTAATTCTGCTTTCCTCCCAAGAGTGGGGTATGGAAGAGAAACACTGCTTCATCTGAGGTCTAGACTCCTCCAAGGTTGCTGTCTCACAGCAGCTGCTCTCATCGACCACCAGAGCCCATCTTGCCAGAAACCTCCCACCTCTGGTGGTAACCTCCCAGGGCCCTCCCCAGGGGCAGAGCTCTTGACAGAACTCAAGGAATCTTTCCGTGCCAACCGTTTGCACCGTGCCCCATGGTGCTGTGGTTTAACATACATGGGCCAAGTCAAATTCCCACTAAGTCAAAAGAAATATTCTCACTGACTTTACTGGGAGCAGGATCAAAGTCTCAATGAGGTATATTAAAAAAAGAAAAAAAAAAAAGAAAAAATGCCCATCTGTTGTGTAAAATTGTGTATACATTGAGTTTCTACGTTCCTTTCCATAGCAGGAGGAGTCATTTTGATTATTTGTGAATGAAAGCATTTGGGAAGGAAGTAAACCAAAGCCAGTTGGCTCTAAACCAGGTGTTACATGTCCTGTGTATTGCACTTAGGGGAAGGAGCTGACATCAGACACTCCAAGACTACTTAAATAGCAAACAGCCATGTACATAATATTTATGTATGCAAGTCTAAAGGTTGCTTGTAACATCCTAGAGTACAGTGCTCTCTTGTGAAAAGGTTTAATACATTTTTCCATTCAAATGTACGACTGCATATGTCATCCAGACACTTACAGGGAGGAATCTGAAACTGTAAGCATAGACTCTTCATACCTGTTACGTGTACGTACTCAGGGAGGAGATCTTTCTGGCTGCCCTGAGATGTATTTCAGATTGAGAAACAGTACTCCTCGGAAACAATAAGGAAGTCAAGAAATGAAGGAGCTGGTTAAAGTGGTATGCATCACCAATTATAACAGAAATGAATTAAACTACTTTAATTTCATCGGCTAGAAGTAGACTCAGGGTTTTAAAGCAGAAAACAACAAAAAACACAAAGCTCTACTGACGATTGGAAAATAATAAAAAAAAAAAATAAAAATAAAAGCAACTTCTGAGATGTAAATACCTGAAATAGCTATAATATAAATGGAGTGACCCATACACTGATTTTAACTGAGTTATTTCAGGCTTATGTAAGCATTACTAGTACTCTGGTGCAGGAAAAACATTTTATTTAAAAAAAAATTTATATGAGTGAGAAGTCATTTTGAAAAGGCATTCAGAAACAAGAGTGAGTATACGAACGATCATCTGCTGCTCCTGGTGTGCCCCCCACACACACTTGTGCACGGCTGGCTCACTCTGCCGGAGTGCCATCTGAATCTTTCCATTGACTTCAGCAGGTCCTGGAGCAGAGCCAAAGACAGTAAAGAAAGCTAACAGCTGTGCTGCCATAAGAGGTGTCCCAGGCTCACGCTCGTTCCAGCTCTTCTACAGCAACACACAGGACCACAGAATAACTGCAAATGACACTGAAGGCCCTGTCTGTGAATCCAAAGAAAACTGTACCTGCAGCACAGGTGGGAGCAAACCACTAACACAGCACCCGAGTAAGAGATTTCCACGAAGGCCAGCTTGGGCGCATGAGCTGGGGCCCAATTCTGCCTTAAAACTTCTGCTCTGTATCAAAGGATCAGCCACAGAATACCTGAGAGCTTTGGCTGAGGACAAGGACTTCAGGCTAGGAAGGCAAACACACAAGCCAGGAGAGAAACATAGTGAGGGCACATTTTGAAAAAGGGCAGCAAAAACCATGCAATCACCTTTACCATGAGGAAATTCAGACAGCAGTGGTGGTAATGGGAAAGTAAACTGGAAAGCTGCAGAAAAAAATGGATTCTAAGGAATGCCAGCATGCAAAATTGGAGGATGTAAAGCATGATAGGAAGAAGAGCATGTCCATGATCAAAAAAGAGGAAGAAAAGAAGATAAAAAAAAAGGTGAAAATAAAGTAATAAAGTGGAAGAATCTCAGATCCGCATATAGAGTAAGCCTTATTTCCAGTAACTTCTGAACTCCAGCTAAGGACCACTCCAGTCCAGAACAAAATGCTGACAAATTTCACCAATCAAAAGCTGGAAATTGAGAATAATAAAACTTCTGGAACCTGCAAAAAGCATTTTCCATGAAGTTCAGGACCTATTATGTGCTGATGACTAATAAGGAAATCATATTTACAGTAGGAGACACCCTGGTAAAATGTCACAGTAAAAAAACTAGTGAAACACAATATCTCTGTTTACTTCAACAGCTAAGTAACGTTACCCTTTTTAGCTTCCATGGCTTTTGAGACTTGAACTCTTTAGAACATTTTGTCTATTATTCCTCCAGTTGTTGTATTACAGTTGTGAAAACACTTACCCATACATTTCTCTCCTCTCAGAAATCAGCAGTCCGATTCTACTTTGCCATATATGTGTTAAAAAGAAGTTGCCGTGCTAACCTGAAACAAATTCTTCAAAACTAAAACACCCGATAAGCCAAGGACCACAGCAACATCTGCACTCAGAAATGGCAGTGTGACCCAGCAAAGATAGCAGAATGTCATGCAGCGCACAGATTCTGTAATTCTTCTTCACACACAGGTGTCAGAGCAGAAATAAACCAACAGGCTTGCCAGTTGGATTGTATGAGAGCAGTGCTGGGACTGTTTGTACTGAAGAGGTGAAAACAACATTAATCATGTCAGCAAAACATCAGATAAACCTAAAATACAAACACATTTTTTCCCACAAAGAATATAAAGTGTTTGAACTCATTTCAACTTTTTTTTTTTTTTTTTCCTAGTGAGATGCCCCAAACCTTGACCTGCTCTCTCTACTCAGGTTGTTGGTTTTTTAAAATAGTACAAGCAGCCATGTCAAGTCTGGATTTTTGTCAGATTGGCAGGTAAGTAATCAGTAGGAAGAAGCAAATAAAGAGAAAATCCTGAGTAACTACCAAATGACAGCATCTGAGCAAATGTCCACATCTGACACGTCCCAAGAACCCATCTTTTTCAGGCCACATGTCTTAGTACTGCCCTGTAGCTGTACACATACAGAGAAAAAATGACTGCAGAGATATTAATGACACAGCACACACATGGGTAGGACTTTAGCTGGAACACAGTGCACCTTTTTTGTCACTTTCAAGGATGAACTCTGCACAGGCACAAGGCTAGAAAATCCTTCTGATTACAAACTTAAGACCCCTCCTGCCATGGAGCAAGATTTATTTTGGCCAGCAGAACGAAGACATGGAGATGATGCAAGTGCCATCTATATATTCATCAGAAAGGCAAATGTCAGAAGTGGATGAACTCTATCTAAGCAATATTCTGGATACAACCCTGCTGTTTTTGAGCATTTTGCACCTCTGACTGTCAGTAACTGAGCAGGTATGTCAGCAGAAAGCCCTTTGTGGTAAGAGTATGTAAAACAGCACTGCTTACTGTGGTAAGAACATGCAAAACACCATCAGGGTTGAGTGCTGAGTTCTTTTACCCTAACCAGCTAGGGGGAAGGACAGAAGTGGCACAAGACTCCATAAATGTATGTAGGAGAAATAACATCTTTAAGCAGACACCATTCCAGTTACAAAGGCAAGGGATGACTTCTATGAGCTGGTAACCCCTGTCAGTGGAGACTGGTATGATGCGGCGCGCAGTCACAGCATGGGACAGGATTCAGTGTCTGCCACTTTTGATTTGTAGCTAAAGCACTCCATGGCAGAGCATCACCTTCCCATCCAGTCCAGCCGCAGCTATTAGCAACACAAGTACCTAGAAGGCAAAGCACCCTCTTCAGTGAAAATAAAAGTGACCTCACAAAATAAAAATTGGTGGAAACTGTCCTCCAGGTCTCCACTTTCTACGCCTACAAATTCCTCCTACTGTAAAATTGTGACAAGCCTGGGAAAGCATTTTCCATTGACTAATAAGATTAAAAATGTAAAAAAAAAACAAAACAACAACAACAACAAAAAAAAACAAATTCAAAAGTTAAGAATCTGTACAGTTTAAATAGGAACACACACACCACACGTAATGCCAGACTGTAAGCCCCTTCCCTCATTCTGGGTACTGCCCTCCTCCTCCTGCAGTCCCATGCAAGTGAGCAGCCCCCACACAGGACAGCAGCAGGAACGTCACTCACTGGTTGGTTGGTGTTAACAGACATCAGTCGGGCTCTGTACTGCTCTGATGGTTTTCAGTTCAGCTGACAGGGCCACACAAAGCAGTACGCATGTTTTTCTCAGTACCCTACCAGTCAGTGAGCATGTACGTAAAAACCAGACAGTTTATTTACAGCCTACATGAGCAAGGACACAACACAAAGCCACAAGCTTATCTTTCACTGCACAAAAGGCCTTTCAGATGAAGCTATTACTTGTGAATTTGTAGCTAAGATACTAATTCATTTCAAGGTTCACCGACTTCTTCGGTAAACCAATTTCCTCAAACATTTTCATTCATTTCATAGAGCTGGCAAACGACTGGCAGCCGAGACTCACTGATAGCTACCAGTAGAAACCAACCCTCCTCCAACGCCAGTGACACATGAGGCTACAGAACACGCAGGAAAACCTGGCCTAGAGAAACTAGACAACAAACTCCGACTGCATCAAGTTTCGTCCCGTATCCACTCCCTGCTTTCACTCCTGCCAGTGAGACAGGAGTGCTGGCACACTGAAAATTAGACGCTAAAGGTCAGTTCCTCAGCTTGATACAGACAGCAAAAATGAACGGACGTCTTTCGAACAAGAGGGTTGACTGACCCACATTTTTTGAGGAAATATGCATTTCTCATCAGTTGGCTGGAGCCTGGGGAAGGAATTTGTAGAGATTTTTTTAAT
Source organism: Alectura lathami (assembly GCA_013399715.1). Classification (NCBI taxonomy): domain Eukaryota; kingdom Metazoa; phylum Chordata; class Aves; order Galliformes; family Megapodiidae; genus Alectura; species Alectura lathami. The sequence continues at coordinate 339,026 of VXAV01005028.1, read as the reverse complement.
TCACTGAAGTAATTTTCACTCATACAGATAACGTCAAGAAATTTCTGTGAAGGGAAACATTCTCTCAGTAAAGGATTTCCAGAGCATATTGTTTGCCTGTGACAGCAGCCAAGTTTACCACCAAAGCTATTGTATTTGGCATATAAATGGCCACAGGCCTCATGACACCTGTTAGCAGGTCAGAAAACCCATAGGCACAACCCCACTGATACTGTTCACGCACCCCAAAATACAGCAAATTGTGTGGAGACAATGGGGAATTATATGAAGGTGGATTTTTAAAGCACGTTCATATATTGCTGCAGCAATATAACCACCTCAGAAATCATACTGGGAAAGAATTTGCTTTCTTTGCACTACTCGCTATCAAAGCTGGGCATACGCCAAGCGAAGAAGTAAAGGCCCATTGCCCCAGTTCTGCAACTGCACAGAGCTGCAAAGTATACAGCCTAAAGTCGTGACTCCAAAAGCAGAGATAACTCTGTCATTTATATGATTTAGCACAGCTATTTACCAAGTTTGTACCTGCCCAACATCTTTATTAGCCTCATATAGCACTCCTCCTCAACCCCTGGCTACATCCAACACACGCTGCCTAGCAGTGCAGACATTTATTGCACTGAAGTTGCTGAACAGACTGATGTTTAGGATACTAAAACCCCTGCTGTCATACAGCTGGATATTGAAAGAAGTACAGATGACCTAGTTGAAGGAGGCAGACCTTATGATTAGAACATGTTGTGCAAAGTATATGATGTGTACCACCATGAACCAATGCAAGCCTTTATAAACAAAACTAGCAAATCAGCTGAAAACAGTTCTTAAAAACAACAACAACCTCTCAGCAGAGAACGCACACTCTTCCACCAGATAATCAGCTTATTTTATCCTCAAATTCTCCTGTGACACATAAAAGATCTCACGCAACTTTAAAGGTATGCATGTGGCTTGGAAACAGATCTTCATGATTCATCCACACACGAACTGAAGGTACCACATGATCCAACCAACCCTTCGACTTGCGACTGAACTGTACCTTGCAAAAAGCTGTATAGTAGATAAAACGTGATTTTTTTTTTTCTTCCAATAGCTGAAGTTGCCGGTGTTGTAGTGGAACAGTTTTCAAGTCCCACTATATATCACTCTCTATTTAATAATAGATCTTTTAGAGCCATTTTAAAAACGTCTCATTTCTTCTTACCGCTTGCCAAAATGGTAGTGCAAACTTCAACAGCTGTAAAGCTTGTAGACTTTTCAGCAAAGGCCCGATGAAAGTAACTGTGCTCCTGACAAGCAATCTGAAAGCGTTTCTTTGAAGGGGAGGAAAAATCTTGCATTCGGTATATTTTGTAAGGGCATTGCTTGACCTACGCTCCAACAACCCAGATTTTCAAGCCTGCTTTTCTATACTCAGCATCGACATGGTTCTGTTGCATGGGAAGTCAAACACTGCAGACGTTCTGTCCAATGATATGAACTAAGGTTCTGAATACAAAAACTTGTCGTTCAACCACAACAGAAATAAGGAACAGAATAACGTGAGTAACTTCATCCATTTTAGCTAAAATGTTTGCCCATAGGCTTACAGAACTAAGGTGAATGCAACAACTACACCACATTTCCATGCCGCTGCTTTCACTGCAGACACAGCTGGTCAGTGGACGAGCATCGGCCCCAAAGGTGACATAGCTCCTTCGTCTTGTAAGTAATTCTAAGGAAAATCTTCACCAAAATGTCAAGGAAAAGCACATAGTACTTAACAGCAAAACACACACCAGAAATTAAGGTGGAACGTGTCCACTGTGATTCATCTTCCAATTCTGTAGTTAACACAGACCACCAACATTGAAAATATTGCAGCAATTTATTATCTGCATTTTATTTTAAAATGCATTCTTCCCTAAAGCCATCAGCTACATTTTTTTTCTTAATCTAAGTTACAGAGCTGACAATTAAATGATGATCATATTTTTAAAGTAAAACCCAAGGAAAACATTGGCAGAAACTGGCAGTGCTTTCAGTGATGCCTTGGCAAAGTGTTGATGGATTAAGAGGCAACAGAGGCAACTGCATCTGACCTTCCCCTCCAAAGCTAACCACTAATCTCTCTCTCCATCTTTTGGATTTGAATCAGAGAAAAAAAACCTCTGGTGTAACTGCTTACTGTGATGGAGCTACACTAGGGGTCAATATAGCCTACGTGTGGGAGGCAGCTGGTAGCAGGATGCTTGATCCACCTCCAGGGGAGAGTGGGAAGAGTCCAAGGAAATACAGAGCTGTGAACAGGAGGGGAGCCTCTTGGCAGAGGTGGTTTTTGAAACTCTTCGCACTCAGTCTACTTCGTGTGTAAGCTCAGCTAACCCTGCCAGCATCAGAACAGTCTGAAACAGAGATGGAAATAGGTATTGTCCAACAAACCCAACCTGCATAACCATTGCTTCCTCGAGATACCTTGTGCAAAAGAGCACTGCTGCTTTCAATGATTTTCTTACCAGCTTCAATTAAATTCTCATTTTTCTCTCATAAACAAAGTAAACCAATCAGTGGCCAAAGAAATAGCTGAAATCCTGCTAGTACTGCTCTATTTCAAATTTGTGCACGTACAATACACATCTCCCTGAATCTCTGGTTTAGCTGCTATCTTAATTTATTTCCCTGATGAAAACACTACCTTCCCAAAAGCAAGGCTCCACATTGCTATTCACTGTTCAACATTTTTAGTGAAGACTCAATTCCACACTGCATTGAGATCCATGCTTCATTCTGATGACCTCAACAAGAACAAACAATGCAGCCCAATGCCTTCCTAACCAGAAATCAACTTAGGCACATGATTTTTTTTTTGCTTT
>VXAV01005028.1:305122-335894 GCA_013399715.1 Alectura lathami | reverse complement strand
CCCAGAGGACAAAACAGGCTGTTGGGAATATTCCAGATTCCTTCCTTGTCAGGATGAGGAAAAGGTTGCCCTCAGCACTGAATACTCAATTATCAACATACACTGATTAAGAAACTCTGATACCCCACCTTAATTATGGGAGAACTACAGCTTTGAAAATGAAAGTGAGTGATTAAGAATTGGGTTCATTCTAAAACAGAAAAAAATGCTCTTGCGGCAAGAAATCAGAGCTGCTGAGAGTCCATCATAAACAATGGAAGTTATGGGCAGATTGGTTGGCATTTCCATTTTATATATAAACAATTAGCTCTGCCTGCAATCCAAATTAATGGCTATGGATGTGGCATTTGTCAGTTCAGGTTACTGATATACACACCCTAGATAAAACTTCTAAAATAGCATGACACATCAGCTGCAGACAGGGTGGAACCAAGTAAGAACCACTCCCATGGGCAGAAATGGTTTAGTTTGCAAAGTTTTATGGCCCAAAGGCAGAAAGTTTACCTACCTTTTCCACTTCACTGAAGGTATCTAAACTAAGGTCAGTCATTCTTCTTTTTGAGAAGGCACTGACAAACAGCTCAGCCAACTCATTTTTTCTCACTTAACCTTTCATCCCATTTGTGAAATAGGAGATCTGCATTACGAGTTACAAACGGGTCAAAATGACCAAACAGCTGGAAGCCTATATAATTATAGTTTATCTAAATAAAAACATATGCAGTCATCTTCTGGAACTGTCAGAAGACTATCTGTCAGAGTACCAGCATCGTTAACATCAATCTGCATAGCTTCACCTGTTTGCTTTCCTCCTCCATTTAATGGCAGAAGTCATTTTTCACCCACCTTGTACTCTGCGATCCTGCAAACATGAGCTGGCTTATGTTTGGATATCTCCTAAGATCCCTGGAGCAACAATAGACTAAACCCACAGCAAATACCATTGTGAGGCATCTCACTGTATGAAGTGCATCCAGTCTTCCAGTAAAGACTTTCTACACCAGTTCCAGAAAGCACCAGGCACACTGTGTGTTCTTGGTTAACACAACCACAAAAGGAACAAGGGAAGGACTTTGGAGTGTTCTGTGGGTGAAACACAGAGAGTAGCATCACTGAGAAATTACTCTCCTTCAGGGGCAAAGGATGACCACGACTGTTGGGTTTGTTTCAGGCACTACAAATGGGTCCTTGCTGTTAATCAACCTTTGGCCACCACGGCAAGCACAATTTAAGTAAACATCTTTGGAGCTGTTACGCTCTCTGTACTGTTCCTAGTTTTTTTAGGGAGTGGGCTTGTCAAGTCAAAATACATGTTTCTCCTAGGAATGTATAACTGTTGACTCTTGGCTGATGACTACTTTGTCACCTTGATTAGCTGTTTAATCTTTACCCAAAAACATAAGATGCCACCATGTCAATTGACTCATCTACAGAAGTTTTACACCAGCATAAATGTCAGTGAAAAAATGGTTCCTGTTTGTTAAAATGAAAAATAATGAATGGTGCATATAGTACAGCCTAAAAACTGTACACACTCCTGCACGCACATTAAACCAACTGCACAAACAAATTAACAAGTAAAATCAGACATGTTGTTCTGCTAAAGCCCTACAGCTCTGCAAAAGAAAAGTTACATAAAAGGCCCAACCAAGCAGCAAATGCAGTCAAAACGCCCTTTGAAGTCCAAAGGTCTCCCATTTAGACCCTGAGAGAGGATAAAACAGTCGGTAATTAAAAATTTTCCAGTACTGTAAAGATACCATGAATAAAAAATCCATAAAAGGTGCAAAATTAGAAGAAGTAAATTATGTTTTTAAAAAATAGCATGTATATGAGATCGACTATACCACCATGCAAGCACACTTATGTAATTAAACACGGGTTTATTAAAGTAACTCCCTTTTCTTGCCACAGCTGCTGACAGTAAAGAGACTTCCTTCCATCGCAGTGATGACAATAACCATATGGCTTTAAACACAGCTTATCTATAAGCACATTTATCTCAAAGCCCTCTACAAACACAGTGGTCATGCTGCAAAGCATTTTTCAAACAAGACATCTCTGTTACAGATGGGAGGAGACAGAGAGTGAAAATTTTATCTGCTGGAAATACTGCATTTCAGTCATTTTTTTCATTCTATATGGAATAAAGTTACTCCAAAATGAAGGCCTTTTCAGGATAGAATAAAATGGATGTTTTTAAACACTGGAAAAAGAATTCAGTGCACACCTTTCTTACCCTGCAGCAAGCCCCAGGAGCTCTGCTTTCAGCAGCACATGAAATTAGAAGTCTGGAGCCCTAGGCTGCTGGGCAGTTGGGAAGAGAGAACAGCAGTCAGAGATCAAGCAGGATTTCTAGGGAGAGAAGTTCCCAGCTTCCATCAACTCCAACAGATTCCTTGTGGACATTCAGCTTTTACCTCAACAGCATTTCCCAGTGCCAGAACATTTGAAGGAGGTTTTTCAAGCCCATCTGGGCAAATAAAACAACTGTCCATCCATAAGAAACGAGTAAAAGGAAGCAATATCTCAAAATGCAGACACAAATGACAAAGAGAATAGCTCCAAAACAGGCAGGGAAGACCAAGAGGTTGGAGGACACAAGGCTGGGAATTAAAGACTTAAATAACAGAAGCAAAATTCTTTTCAAATTCTACCCAAAGAGAGCAAACAGAGCAATGTTCTGTTTCCTCCGTAGTCTGCTTCCTCCGTACCCCCCAGCAGAGCTCTACCGTTGCCTTCTTCTCAGGTCCCTCTTCCCCGCAGGGCAGGATGGGCTGGCGTAAAGCTTCCTCTCCTGCCCTCCCACAGAGGGTAAGCCAGGTGTCAGCTACTGGATGTGTGCCACACCTGGGAGAAGAGCGTGGCTGTCATGCTCATTCCTCTACCTCGTGACACTGGTGAAGGAGAAGTTAGGAAGGGAGAAAATATAAACCAAGGTAAACAAAAATTTTAGAGGTTCCATTGTGTACCCAGGTATTTAATTTATTGTCGGGGCTATTCAGTTTCCAGTAACTCTTCTAAGCATTGTGGATGCCTATTCATCAACTGGGGATGTTGCAAACTTCTGTCAAGACAAAACGCGCAGTCTCTGTTACAGATAATCTTACCTGTCTGGAACAGGTTGAGAACAAATGCCTTTCTAACACCCATCAAGATTAACCAGACCAGAGGAGGCACGGCCTGATGCTGTATTTTGACAGGATGAGAATGTGTTTGCTGAGGAACAGGCACTGATTAAATCTGAGACAATGTGTGCCATGAGCATTTCTACTAAGAAAACCAAAAAAGGGCGAAACATAGAACTGGCAGAATGAATGCATGATTTTATTCACAAATATCCTATTTTTAGCATGTATCTAGGCTACTAAGCAGACTATTAGCTTTAGAATGATATATTACAAAACAGAAAACAAATGTCATGGTTAGTTCGTACTGGATACGGGCAGGAAAAAATGAGACAAAGGGAAACTATTTATAGCAACAGCTAAATAACATGAAGGGACAGTCCTTTGGGACATCATTATCAAAACCCCACAGTTTGGGAGCAATACAAAGGACTTATTTTATCTTTTAATTTTCTTTTTTTTCTAGACACGTAACATGTATTCTTTAGAATTTTAATTTCCTGTATCACTTCAAATGTGTGTGGGGGAAGAAAAACAAGGTTGTGTCTTCAGATTGTCTTACAGGCACAAAAAGGCACATGGCAAGCATATGCAACATCAGCTTTCAGTTGCCCAGTTTCACAGAGCTTGATATAAAATTTGAAGAACCTTTTTCCAGTCTTCACAAACCATGCAAAGGAAAATCTGCCATCAGAAAGACTAAAACTACAAAATTAGACTGGGGAGTCTGATGCAATTTAGAAGTGGAGTATCTACCTGATAGAATCTCCAGAACTCTTCTTTGCCAAAGGCAGAGATCCTTATCAATAGGCGGTGCCCTTGCAAGCAGATGTTTGAAATGGTGACTTGTGAAAGTGCTTAACCCTCCGATCCCCACATACCTACAAGATAGACTGCTGCCTAAACGAAGATACGCTGCCTGGAATAATGCAGCATCATGTACGGGTTGATGGAAAAAAAAGCAGCTCAGGAAGTAAACGCGACTCAACCAAAGTCCTAACCAACAGTGCAAAGAAACAGGCAAGGCTAGATAAAGATTTCATCCTGGAAGTCCAAGCAAGTAACTATTTACAGCAGTTGTGAAACAACAAAGTTAACCTATAAGAATACATTTAATCTGTTCAAGGCTTTACCTTGCCCCATCTTTTTTGAAACCCACTAGAGCTGATAATAGATGGAGGTCACCTAAGAAGCAAAAACCAATACGGTGGCGATAAAAATCACAGAATTTCACTGAAATTAACATCTTACGACCTGCTTCTGTAACTCGTCTCCCTCAAGCAGACCCTCAGGACTAAGAGTATTCTTGTGGTGAGAGCCAGAACTGCTCAGACATAAAGGCCTTGGAGCGGATGGCTTTTCCTCTAAGAAAGCAGGTGCTCCCATATTCAACGCTTGGAATTTAAACTGTCACAGTGCGCTATCTTATGGAATCAGTTACACCAAAACACTCATCTTAAGCTTTCAAAGTGTCCGAAATGTTCTTTATTTGAGTGTATTTATTTCTTCTTAGCTATCAGGCATAGCGTGATAATGGATGATCTAAAGTAGACATGGAGAACTGCTGCACCCACCAGTGGGACCAAGAGGGACCAAAGGCAATGCAGAGAGCACACTGCTAGAATATTCTTGGTAATTTAACATCCAGCCTTGAACATTACCACTCAGATCAAACCCAGCAATTCATGAAAAAAAAAGTAGAAGGAATAACAATTAGTGCTATAAGCAAAAAATTTTGTGTCTGGTTGTGCAACATGCTTGCTAAGCACAGATGTCTCTTCTGAGAAAATAACACCCACACTATTCCAAACAACGTTTTTCAAGGACATTGCCAACTAAAGAAACACCCTTTAAAAAAAGAAAAATCTTGAAAGCTACAAGCATCATAAATCATAACTCCTAATATAAATATAAGCAGAAAGACTAGTGGAACAGCAAACACACTTCTCTACGTTGGTTACTAATTTCTACTGCGTGATTCTGTCCAACTTGCCTCATTCTCCTCTGTTCTTTTAGTGCGAATCCTTTGGACACAAAAGTGGAATAGATTACAGAATTTAAGCTAGAAAGTGACATTGTAAAAAACAGGTGACTGCAGGCATGAAAGGACCAAGCTTCATCTGAGCAATGATGTTTCAGGTCAATAAAAATCAAACAGAAGTATTTCAAGTTTTACTATTTTGAGAAAAGACTACTCCATTTTTCCCTTAATTTGAAACTTTTACTGGCTTCAGCTGAAAAACATCATGATTTGTAGCATGAAACAACAGATGCATTTAGAATAACAGACTCAGATATTTCCGACTGATACCACATACAGAGAAATGCCAGATGACACTGGGCTCACCCAGGTCTCGTCCCACAAAGTGCTGAGCCATCCGTACCGATACAATGGCAGGGAGCGCACTCAGCACTTCAGGGACTATCCTAACCGCTACCAAATGTGTCTAACACAATAGTGCTGAGAAATCACCATGTCCTGCTCAGTGCCAGGCTGTGTCTGGGCTTGCATGGGAATGTAAAGCAGCATGGAGGAAAGCACCTCCTACATTCGTGCAGCATTTCTGCATTCAGCATTTCTGCCATCCTGATACACCTGCTTCACCCCCCGACAGTGCAAGCTCCCAGTGCTGACCTGGGCAGCGCTGCCAGGCAGAAGCTGATTCCTCCAGAGCGAGGCTGCCCTCCTTCCCCACCCATCAGGACAGCATACTGCCTTGGTCCTCCCCTGGAAGCTGCCCCCTCGGGCTGCCGAGGGGCCATGCCAGACCCCCTGACCTCAGCCACAGGGAGCCTCCCAACTCCACAGTCAGACCAACACTTCCAAGTGCCACAAAACCAGGACTTTTGCAATTCTCTTGTCCCAGTTTAATTCCTGTCTGAACTTGAGTGCATCTTTTAGGAAATCATCCAATCTTGATTTGAATATCTAAACATGAGAAGTTCTAATGATAGAACTAGATGCGAAATGTTTTGATTTTATCAAAATGTTTATAATCTCCTGTACAACAGGTCAACAAAAATTGATCATTCACCTCAAACCCCCTGAGCTCAATGAATCAACATTTCTGGCAGAAAAAATATTCCATTTAAATTTTTAAACACAGTTGTATTAGGCACCGTGTTGGTACGTGCTGAGAAAAACCCAAATGCATGCGTTGGTTCTATGAAACTAGTTAGCATCATCTTACTTTTAACTGTGTGGGCTGAATTATCACCAAAAGTGCCTCTTTCCATCTAATTAGCTCCATAGTACTGCTGTGGATTTTAAAACATAAGTTTTGAAAGAGCTTTACTTGCTTTTAAGCCTACCAACATGTTAATCCCACATCAGTCTTTCTGTGCCACATAGAACAGAATGTGGGAGTTAGCAGCATTTCTGCTTGTCTGCCCTGCCTGTTTTAACCAAGGCTCATCCCAGGAATTTATTTTCACTCCTTGGATTTCTTCATCTTGTTAACCAAGTAGGGTCCTTCACCAGCCTTTAGTCCAGCCAAGGCCGCTCACAGATCACCTGTGCTAATTTGCTGAAAAAGCTTCTGAGATTACAAGCAAGTATCATTCAGGAAGAAAAACATGCTGGTTCCATGGCAACATGAAAGTCAATGAGCCCACCTTGAAACCTGGAAACAATGCTTCCTTTCAGAACCCTGCACAGAGGGGAGGGACTTTGTCTTACTGAGACGCTGGATTCTTTCAGACTATTTGCCAGTGAGCCTTTTTTTTCCCCTTCTTAAAAGAAAGAAGGCACACCATAAATTTCCCTTGCACAAGTTGATTTGATTTTTGCAGCCTATTACCATGCTACTGCTGAATTTCCTCCATCTCCACTCCCTTCGCCCTGCCCAAAAATGCAGCAGCATACAGCACAATGAAAGCCACTGTCACTTGATTCAGGGTATTCACATCTGTGACAGATGAAAGAATTCTGATCCTAAACAACCAGGAAAAAGGGATGGCCTCCAGGGTGATATGCTGCCCTAAAGAAGACCAATTGGAGAAATATTATGAAAAAAAAAAAATCAGGAAATTTAGGGTGACAAAGGAAACCCTATCCTTCCAAATTGTCTGGAAATCTGCAGAGATTCCCTGCGTTTCCCAAAGCTAGCTCTGCCCTAGCCATTACAGCAGACTTAGTAACATTCACAAGCTGCACTGAGCCCGCCTGAGAGGCCAGGATCCCAGCCCTGTTGTCTGGAGCGGGAAGCCTTGGTGCTGGCATATAGTGCTGGCATGTAGTACGGGCAGATTCTGGAAGAATCTGGAATGAATTCTGGAAGATGGTTCTGGAATCTAGAAGAATTCTGGAAGGCCCCATGGCTGTCTTGCCAGACCCCGCTGTAGCTTCGTTACATTCAGGCAGCTCACTGGCTGTGGACCACAGGAAGCATCCACAGCCGTAAGGCGTACGCAGTCACTTCTTTCACAAAGGCAGCACTGCTCCTTCACCTCCCGCTGGTTTGCTTCCCTGTAGGCCTGCTCCAGCACCTCCCTCCCCCCTGGTTGTTCTTAGGATTCACAGGCATCCTGCTGGGCCCTGGGTGACAATCCATCATGCAAAAAGACGGGTAATTTTGTGTTGCACTGCCCCTAGCACAGATAAGGCTTTTGTTTCATTGTCAGTGGCCTGCCCAGCCCCAGCCACTGGCAGCCTGCAGGCTGTGTGAGATTCCTCCTCCCATCCAGGTGACAGGCTGTCCCATTCCCATTGCATAGCCTTTTGAAAGGGTTAAGCTAGGGAGCAAAACTGAGGATCTGGACAAGAGATACACCACTATTTAATTCAAATTGCTTGTTCCCTGGAACTTCTGAAAATGCGGGAGCTGAAAAAATTCATACTTTGCACTGTCCAATGAGAATGATTCTCCTTGCTACAGCTACTGTAGTAACTTCACTTCCAATTGAACACATTTGCTTTTTAGAAGATAGTTTTACTCATTAGCTCTCAACAGGTGTGAATCCCAGACCTGCAAGATTATAGCAGGCATGTACTTACAGATAGAGATGGCCATTATCCTGCAGATTGTAATTACAGGCCACAGCTGCCTCACCCACATTTTGAAGAGACCAGGTGTGCTCTGCTGGTGAATGTATTAACCAGCCTCCTTGCCAAGCTCCTTTTTTATTTCAGCTATAGATAGATGAGGAGACAGTAGATGTACACAAGACAGAGAGATTTTTTGGTAAAAATCAGGAGCATTCAACTCTATTCAAGATAACATTAGTGACCTGGAATATGTGAAAGGAAAAACAGATAATTTTCTTTGAAAGGAAGGATCATCTGATCTCAACATACTGAAGCAGAGAAAAACTTCCAGGAGAACTACTAATTGAATAAAAAAAAAAATTAAATGGTTCTGTTGCAGAAGAGCAGCAACCCAAGGTGGACTGTTAGTGCAACAATTATTTATAGACTTTTCCCTCTTGAAAGATCTCCCCAAAATTTTAAAGTTCTGAGGCATCTATCACAAATGAATAAACTTAACTCTGGAACAGAACACAGTAAGTATGAAGAATTTCTTCAAGCAGTTACTGTGGGGGAAAACAATCAAAGCACCTCCTGCAGCTGAAAGAATTTTAAATAGCAACAAAATATAACTTGGTAAACTATCTTTTTTCCAGGATACAAAATCAAGCAACCTTGCTTCAGTGAGCAGTCACATCTTTTACTGCCACTTACAAATGGCATGAGTAAGAACTTTCACAGCAGCCATGCTTAAGGCAACCCGTGCTCCTCTACCTTCGAGGCAATGTCTGTCCGTACAGCCAGAGCGAGTCTTGGGGTCCTGTCTCTGAGGTCGCCCACAAGGCAGTGCAGGCACTGCATTCCGCTCCAAAGGTAGCACACCAAGCAGTAGTGAGAGAGAGCTGCACAGTTCTTCAGTCCCTGAGAGCATCCTGCTGGCAGCACCCCACTGGGTATCTCTGTCCCGGTATCACTTAGGAGATAAGACACACAGCACGATCTGGTTTCAGCGGCACCAGACAGCAAAAGCATGTTTGCTTGAGAGGCCCTCTGTGTTTGTACAGTACTCTGAGGTTAAAGTTTCTGCATCTTGCTCATTTGCTTCAGGAGAATTACTAATATAGCTTCCACTGAAAACATTACGTATTTGTCCTGACATGAAGTGACTGGAAAGTTAGTATCATGAAGAGGGGAAAAAAAAAAAAAGGTATGAATATACATTGAACTATTCCTTCCACAATTCCCACCCAAGCTACACCAACATGCATTGCTATAATTCTTCCTTAAATGAAATTTAAGGTCAATGAAAAGATTTTGAAAGGATGTAATGGTTTTTTTTGGTAGTTTACTTAGAACAATGTTTAAACAGCTACAGAATTTTCCTTGGAGAAACTAATACGTACATCTAGGCTTGTCTCAGCCTGATGCAGCTAGAAACCAGTGCTAGGTTAGCACTCAAACGTAAGGGACAAAACACAGCTGCTGCAACATTAGGGGCAGCTTCACTGCCACAGTTCTGGCAGACGGTCCCTTCACTTTGCTCAGTCAATACAACTGGAGCAAGTTTTTGAGGAGTTTTGGCACCTAAAGAGGCCAGACTGAGGGTTTGATTTGATAACCTTTATTCATGAGATTATCATTACTTTCAGGTTAACTGCACAGGTCTGAAGGCTGCTGCCCAAAGTCTCACTTCCACTCTCATAGATCCCTCTCCCTCTCTTTTGTCACTCCCCATTCCCACCTCTTCAGACCTAGCAGTCACAACAAGCTTCTGGCAACAGCAGGTCAGACTGGGAGCTGGGACCAGATTTCTGTCAGAGCCACAACCCATCCTGCTCACCTTGCGACCGCGCTACCCAGCACAAGGCCTGCAGCAAGCCGTAAGCAGGACGGAGGGCAGCCCACGCTTAGACTGGACCAAGAACAACGTAAGACTGCACTTCACAGAAGTCAGAGGATATGTGGTCTGAATTTAATTATCCACTTATATTTAGTTCCCCCACTTGGATGGGCTTAGCGTTTTGCAGGATTAGTCCTTTTCTTGCTGGGCGAAGAACCCGACCTCACTAAAGACTTGCAAATACCTGCAAATTCTGCATTCACCCAAGTCAATGGAAACTTCTAGTTGACTCCAACAGAGGCGAGATTGGGCTTGTAACCAAACTGTCCTCCTCAGGCATGTCCAAATGCCATTCTAGTCAGTGACTGGAATGTCATTTGGAGCCTATACTCAGTGACTGAGTACAGGCTGCATCGTAGGGGAGTAGGAAATAGTAGAAGATCTCTGCAAACATACTCAATTATAAAAAAGGTTTATATTCTCAGCTCCTTGTTTCCTTTTACTCTCTCATTAGTGATCACAAAACAAAAGAACTTTTTCTACCTCACGTGCTTATCTTGTACTTGTTACACTGCTGCTCCCATTGGGATTACACTTGGGATTTCCCACTCACCACCTGCCCAAGCACTGGAAAGCTCTGCAGCTACTCAGCTCTCAAGATCAGGTATACTTAACCTGAATCAGGACTACCTTCTTCCTCTACTAAGGAGAAAATTTACAGTTCATTTCCAACCATATCAATAGCTAGAGAAGGGAATAGAGGTGGATTTGGCACAAGAGGACCAGACAAACCCACCCAGGTTGTTGCACTAACCTTGCAGCATGCTAGCATGAGCTCACCAACATGCCATGCAGGGTAGCAGTCCCTGCACACATACTGCAATCCAGTGGCCTCACAAGACTAAACTGTGGTGTGGAGGAACTACTGATGCTTCTCTGAGACCGAAACCACTAGACTACATGTGCTGTTCTTTCCTACACAGAGTTTTAATACAAAGACTGCATATGGTGGACAAGTACTTTTTCCCAGCATATACTAGCTACTAGACCATCAGAATCACCATCATAAAACAGTAAATAATTACACTGAGACTGATAAACTTCCTTGCCTCAGCTGTTGGATGTTAAGACAAGACTAAACACTTTTGAACATACTAGTAAACTTTCACCATTTGAATGGCTTTCCTGTTATTGTCAAACCTATAAGCAATAGTCCTTCTGACTGCATGTGGCAGGAGTAAAGCAGCCCAGGGAAGCAGCAGTATGGGAGAAGAACTTAACGTGTCAGTACAGTTTTGAGGAGGCCTCTCCCAGAGGAAGGAACAGCCAGTCCTTTTAACAAAAGTTCCAAAAATGTCATTCTAAGAACAAAGTGCTCTGGCCTACAGTTCCACTTAACACCCTGTCTTTATGCGCAGATGTTTTAAAGGTCATGTCAGGTCCTTTTATAAAATAACACAGAAGAATAGTAACGTTAGTTCATTTCGCAACTTCATTTTTACAGCCAACATTTTAGCGCCCTTCTAAATCTTAACCTGCTTGTGGATCCAGAATATCTTGTAGGTGCTGGTTGCAGTCTGTAAGACCTACCTGTGGTGGCAGAGTTTCAGGACAGGAAACATTTAAACAAGCTGGACATACGTAAGTCCATGGGACACAACAAATGCAGCCATGAGCACAGAGGGAGCTGGCTGATGTAACAGCAAGGCCACTCTTGATCATCTCTGAATGGTGACCAGGAGAGGTTCTTGAGGTCTGGAAGGAAGCGAGTGTTGCTCCTATCTTTGAAACAGCCAAGAAGGAGGATATGGGGAACTACTCATCAGTCAGGCTCACCTCAGTCCCTGGGAGGCCAGTGGAGCAAATCCTTCTGGAAACCATTTGCACACATATCAAGGGCAAGACTGTAATCAGAAGCAGTTTGCACACATTTATGAAGGAGAAACCATGCCTCATCTTCCTGACAGCCTTCTGCCATGAGACGACAGGCTTGATGGATGAGGGGAGAAGTTGATGCTGTTTATTATTACTTTAGTGAGGTGCTCAGCGCTGCCTTCCTTAACATCCTCACATGCAAATTGATCAAGCACGGTGAGATGCACTGAAAACTGGCTCAACTGACAGGCTCATATGGAACTTTAAAAATAAATTAAGCTTTACTATTTATGTACATGAGAACACAAGTGAAGTCATCACAATCAAAGAAGCTGAAAATCAGAGAGGATAGAGACCTTTGTTTCAAAGGTTACAATTTTAAGAGGACCTGGTGCAATCCAGCTCCAGCTGGGACGAAGGTACCCAGGACAGCGAGGTCTCAGAAGTCTGTCCTTATCAGCGAGCCTGGAGATTTCAGCTCCTTGTCATTTGAAGGCTAGTAAATAATTAGCTTCACTAAACAGAGAAACAATGGAAGAGCAAAAGCTAGCAAAGTTGGACTGCAAAGTAGATAGCAGAGTAAAAGAAACACAGGTCCTAATTCTGATTTCTCATCACTTCAGCTGTGCCATACACCACTAGTATGAGAAGGGGAAAGCGTTTCAGTAGAATCCACCCCAGACTTCTTGGGAACTTCCACTTCCACAAATCATAATTTATCCTGAACATAAGTGTACAGGAATCTCTAAGACATGATACTTAAATGCATCTTACACAAACATCATCTCAGTCACACTTCTATAAAATCTCCTGACCAGAAGCGCATACACTCTTCCTAACACATTGCTGGAGCACCACCAGAAGAATTTCCCTCTCTGTACAGTTTTACTCTACTGCTTCATGTTGTAGAAGATAATCTTTAGCACTATCCAAATTCTTGGGCTGTGTTAAAAACTTCTTTCTACTTACTGCACTCTACTGCAGAAAAATATCTTAGATAAGTAATTTATCTAGCAAAATTCTTTTCTCTCCTCTGCAAATGCCTTTTCTACTAGTTGATTAAGGATGCAGAAATAATACCTCTGAATTCAGAGAATGCCACCATAAAAATCAATGTGCAGACAGAATGTAAGACCTGAGGACAACCGGTAAGTCAGTGTCAGCACAAGTGGATGTTCTAGACTTGTTTTCCTGGCAAAATGTCTCTATACGTGGCATCTGCTGATATCCAGGGCTTAAAGTATGTTACAAAAAAATTAAATCATCTGTCAAAGCAAGAGTTTTTCATCACTTATATCACTATTTCCATTGACAGCTGCAGAGCGGAGTTAGAAAATGACTCAGTCGCACATCACTTCCCCAGTCACAACTCTGACTTCTTGGACTCCAGCTTGGCACTTTTGCTATGGCTCAAGGCTATTTATCTCACAGTAGACCATGTTCAAAGATTCTCTTTATGTCAACAATGAGAAGCAAATGAGTTTTCAGAAAACAGGAACTGATCAGATGCAAACAATGATGAGAAAACATCTGGGCGGATATTATCTAAAGACACCAAACTACAGCAATTTACATTCACTCACAGAACAAGGTTATTCATTTCCCAGCCACCCACATTTTGATTAGGCCAGTTCTGCCTTCACTTGTACACATATCCTTTCTTCCTTTAAACAAATATATAGGGTCTCCATGAAGGGCAGTAAATAGAATTCTGGTAGGCACGGGTATCTGTTAGAATTGTTTTTTGTTTCTCCAGTGAGGAATTTGAACAGCATGCTTGAGCTCTTTGAAGGAGAAAGTTCAAGGACAGTTCTACCATCTCTGATATTCTGAACAGCAGAGACACTCCAGGCCCCCTTAAATCACAGACTCTCCCCATCGAGCTCAATGGCTGCAATAGGCGAACTAGATGTGTTGCAACTTCTGCCCAGTTTGGACACAGCAGAAGAAATCAAGCAATTGAAGCTAGAAGCACAAGAATAGGCAGATGGTTGGGCTTTTTGACCCTTAAGGTATCCTTGACCACAGACTGAATGACTGCATACCAGCAGATGAAACATGCTGGTTCAGATCTTTTTAATGATTCCTTTGAATTAGAAACAGCATCTCTCCTAAGAATAACCACATTCTCAACAAAAATTTCTGCTAGCCTAGGTAACACAATGCACAAGTTCCCTGTTCCCTGCTGCTCCCAAAGGGCTCACACTGCTCCCTTCCACATTCATTCATTATTTCCTTGCTCAGCTTACAAAGTAAAATGTAGGCAGCACAACCTGTCCATAACAGTACCATTCACAAGTATCAATGCTTTTAGGGCTACTCACCACATACGCATTTAATTCTGATGTCACTACAACAGCTGTAGTCTTACTGGTTAGTAATTCCCTCACAATCTCTTCTGAATATCACTTTTTGTCCCCATTATTCAGGTCATTCTAAGTGCATTTTCAAAAATGCAAGAGAGACGGGGAAGGAGAAGGGAAATGCACACACCTACCTGCCCCCCTTATTACATCTCTCAGAAGGATATACATTTGGATGAAGGCTTCCATCTGAATTGACAACTGATGCCAGCAGAGACTTCAAAGTCAACACAACCAAGAACAAATTTGGTCAATTTTTGCTACAAATTCTGCCTCATGTTCCTTTGGACTTGTTTTGACTCTGTCACTGACATGCTTAGAATGGAATACGTCAAATCAGTGTACCTTTGCACACTTTGGCTCTGTAAGTTAACGAACAGCACTGACACTGTCCAGCACATACTGGAAAGGAATGGTCTCCACGTTTCCCTATACAGGACCACAGTTCTGCTCAGTATGAAAAGAGAGTACCGTGATGTAAAGGGTCATTTAAACCTCTTCAAGGCCAAACAATCTTTCCTCACCACAAAGTCTGACCTCTTTTTTTCACCTGAGGAACTTCCCAGAGCTATACCTAGCCCCTTTAAATTTAGTACAGGCAAATTTATCTCTTAGCAGATCTAAGTAACATAGCAAATGGATGAGTCTGGCATTAGTGTAGGTCAGCAAAACCCCAAAATAGACAGAGGTAGCCAGCTCAGAGCTTAGGTATTGTAAACTATCCCTCCCTGATTTTGTGCTTTATAAAAACTGCCAAAAGAATACACAGAGCAAGAGCCAGAATACAGAGAACGCTCAACTTTTCAGATACCTGTGCTAACTTACATTTCTGAGCAAAACCCATTAGCCACACTGTGCAGTAGACATGGACTAGCTTCAAACAAAGGAAAAGTTCTGTTTGAATACTTCTGCCATGTAAATTTAACCCTGAAGACCTCTGAGCATTAAGCAGTAACAAAATACATTTGTTAGAGGAAGTGCCTCCTACATCAGAAGCTTCCAGCACTGCTGGAGATCAGCTACCCCTAGGGATCAGAGTATTTTTCACCCTTGAAACACCTACTTTTTGGCTCAAGCTGCTTTACAAACAAAGCACACAATTTCAGGGTCAGCATCTCACCATTACAAAAGTTTCCATAAACCAAAGGGATTTTAGATTCTGAAGATCTCAGTCACTACTGATAAAGACCTCTCTGCTGAATACAAACTGATGACCAGGAAGAATCAATCTGAGACTCTTCACATCCTCAAGCCTCCCAAATCAAGCCCTTAAAGCTGTTATGGTACAAGTTAGAAGTTCACAGTTGCCATATCTAAGATCATCTTTTCCATCAGCTGTTTTGATGACATTCTTTAGGGAGGATGCAGAGACTAACTGGCCACAGAAACGGGACCAACACATCATGTCTAACAGTGGTTTACAGGCTGTGTCCTCAGTGTGCTGTGAGTAAAGCAGTAGTGTGAATATGTTGGTTGCTAAAGTACAGTAGTGGCACATGTAGAACAAGTAAAAGAGCTTCACCATTTCCACGAACAGGCATCACACCTCTCCATGCACCCACCGTATGGTCAGCCTCACCCTTGTGTTCATCCACTGAAAATTCAACCTTATTCTCATCTCCACACAGGTGCAGTGTGATTTTCAGTGCATTCCCCAGAACACAGACTTTTCTCACGTACTCCAGACCTGCACAGTCAAGCTCACCTTCTATCATTCTTGCTCCAGGATAAGTAGGTGCTTCTCCCTAAGGAATGTGACTCCCCTCTACCCCCTTTATCCCCCCTATGAACAGAGTCACTGGAAACCCTGCTGCTCTAGTTTGCACCTACTGCTGAACTCTGACCTTTATTTTTTAAAAAGAAAGGAACAGAAGATGTGGTCATAAATGCAAGATCAGAAAACTTTTCCTAATATTTGTTTGAAAGTTTCCTCTTCCTAGTTCTTATCTGTCTCACTGAGTTCATGCAGACAATTCACAGCATTTCTATTGCATGGGAGCTGGAATGCAATATCCTGTAGTTCAGCAGGTGGTAGGATGACTCTTCACAGGCTCATTACTGTCCTACAGTACCTTTAGATTTTTCTGCATGGTTAGCCTCACTCACCACTAAGGAGGAGAGAGATAGCAAGCTTTGATTTTGCTGTGACTCTCCAAGTCTGATTAACAAAGATGCATGGCATAGCACAAGGAATGTAAGGTGGTATTTTAAAAGAGTGGTCAAAGTTTCTACTTATTTAACTGGAAGATATGTGGTCAGCTGTGTATGTACAGGTAGCTGTAACAGCTGAAAAGAGGTGCCAGTTCACTAGGGGAACTGGCCAGCGTTTGTCCTCCTTTTGAGTGCTGCCTAGTGTCCAAAACCTCAGGGGCTAAAAGACTTGCATTTGCTTCTCCTCACACAGCATACATGAAGGAGAGTTCAGAAGAAATGATCTTCTTTATAGTCAAGGGCAGCTTGGTCCTAGTCAGCACAACACTTCTTAACAAATAAAACACCATAAAGTTACATCTTAAAGATGTCTGGTTTTGTATTTTATACATATCTAGGTGCTACAGAAATACAGAAAGCAAAACCAACGCCCTATGGTTCTCTTTCTGACAAATGACTATTAAAAGAAAAATGTTTCAAGTTCTTCAGTTCACAAACAAACAAGATTGGTTTTATCCTCTTATTAGCACATAACAGAACCATTATCAAACCTAAGAGTGGATGGAAATCAACATAAGTAGTAATAATAAAGTATTGAAATACCCTTACAGGCTTAAGTCTACATCTTGTTGTTTGTCAGTTTCCTGAGTGTCACATAACAGGCGGTGGGATAACGGAGAGAATCACTCAGACAGGAGACCAAACGTTATTGTTTATATGTTACCCTTACACGGCCAACAAATGCACAAACTTGCAAAATATTCTAGAACTAAGCCTTCTGAAGAGACTTCATGAAACACTAACTTCCTTGCATGAAGTCAGGTATTTGATTGTTTTCATAATGGTGAAAAAAAGGCAGAAGAAGCCTTATGGAAAGCTGGGTGCCAAAATGTCACCCACTAAATCTCTCCTTGGAATTACCAGCATCAAGATGATTTCTCCTTAATTCTGGCTAAAAAACTACTTCTGAATTCATCACTGAGCACAAAACCTCATAGTCTAAAGACTGACCATTAAGCCATTCCTGAGGGAGTGATCAAATATTTTAAAAAGTACTCCAGAGAAATGTGTTCAGATTTATTTTGTCTTTGTTATGACAATAATCACCATAGCCCTTGCCTTGACATGAAGGAATGTATATATCTCCCAGGAAAGCCACAACCTTTTGCACCTAATCCATCAGAAATCCCAATCTCAGCACAACAATGTTGTCGTAAGAAGCCTCCACAGAAACATGACTGATAGAACAGGCAGGGCTGGGAATTTGCAGGAAGCATGTATCTCTCAGTCTACCCTCAGCTAGCAGAGTTCTGATGACTTAGCCTTTGTTTCACATGAGATAAAAACCAGAGGTCCTGGCACCTGGTGGCCATTAGGAAACTAGAGTTATTGCGGTTATTAAACACTGCGTCCTGGTTGTATTCCAACACAAACAATTAGATTTGACCTTCTTAAAATTCCCTGCTGTTTCAAGGAAAGTCATGTATTCTTCTACCCATCCAAAGATGCTGTGCAACGTTACTCGGTATGCTGCAAAAGAGCAGTAATGCTGCAAGAACTGTCCACAATGACACAACACCTGCTCCATCTATTTATCACCTGAAAATGGCTATATTAGGTTTTGCTGCCTGAAAAAACTATCCAGAACCCTCATTCCATAGAGTGACAGAAAGTGAAGAGGCTGTACATTCTGTAACGGGACCCATGGAAATAGTTCACACGGATGAAATCCTTTATTGTTGCCTGTGTATTATCACAAGGAAAACAAGGAAACAGCTGTACCATGGTACAATCTTGCTCCCTTTTCTGTTGATCTCTCACGTACTGCCATGCATGTGCCAGCTTTCAGGAGTGCTTGTTATAGCACGCAGGTCTGTGTCAGAGGTAGGCGCTTAGGTTCCCCATGGCAGTCAGTCACCCGGCTGTGGTGCTCCAGCTCACCCCTTACCACTCTCCTTTGGCCATGAAGGGACTCTGGTTGTTAATAGTCACTCTTGGAGTTACACATCCATTAAATGGATCTATCACCTCAAAACTAGATTGGAGGGATATCCTCTCCTCCAGCCTTCTTCCAGAGAAGTTCCAGACTGAAAAATTTCATAAGAGATATTGAATAATTAATCAGGATACGATGTCAAATTCACTCTGAAAACCATTTCAACCTGCTCTTACAGCCATTTGAGACTTCCAAGAGGTCAAAACTAAGCAATAGCTGTATATAAACATACACCCACACACATTTTTACTTGCATCAACTATAATAGCTTTGGATACTTTAATTCTACTCCTTCCCAAGGATTATGACCCTAATTAGTTTCTCTATTTGTAAGAGACATGTGTATTGTCCCCAGAGTGAACACTGAGATGTATTTTCTGGCTTGAGCAGGTTTCCTGTATTTTTTTGGCTGCACACAGGAACATTTCTCCTGATTATATGTCATATTTTGATGCTTTCCGGAAGACTAATGCTTTTGCTGCTGCAAGGAAGAGAAGAGAATGATCCCTTTGGAAAACTGATCATTGACTCAAAAGATTTATGATCTGAGCTATCACATCAACAATTCACTTCACAATAAAATACTGTTGCAGAAAAGTTCTTTATTCATGGTCTCTATTTACATGCAAGCCATATAAAGCCCAGCTGTGCTCTGAGCTCACATGTCCTGCTGCTACTTTGTTGTAGGACTGAGGAGAAACAGCAGGCTCTGAAGAAGTGACAGTTGTTCCTGGGACTTCCCCCAGCTAACTAATCACCAGCACCTTCCCACTGCAGTATGGGATTTTAAGCGAAAGTCTGGCTTGAACCTTCACATCTATACTCAGGTAAAACATTTAGCCCAAGCATTCCCTATGCTTTAAGAGGCAGAGGATGAGAACGAGTATCAGAGAAAGCTGTAGGCATACAGAGCCTTAAACAGCAGCAGCGAAATTCTGCAAGGTTTTGTATGCATCTGGCAGGCTGCAGGTCTGCAAAGTCACAGCTATGCATACTCCCACATTAGTCACACAGACTAGGAAGAGTACAAGGTGCAGTGGGAGAAACAGAACCAGAGCTAAGAGTTCGACCTATGAGCAGATCCAAACATCAACTTCCTAAAATCCGTCCCAGAGGCAAACAACTTCAAACTGAAGAACAGGGGTTGTGCATTGTACATCCTGACACCCCGCAGATTCCTGTGGTACCTAATACATTAATAAGGGCAAAAGGTTATTTTCCAGCGAAGTTTGTAAATTAAATTCCATAGAAAACCAATCAAAAGGTTACATGAGTGTTCACTTATCTTTGAGCAGAGAATTCAAAAGAAAATATTTCATTTCAGATTTTCAAGAGGTGCCCTAACACTGGCAGCTTACAGAGCACGGATGGAGAGCAAACAAGGCTAAATCCATAGATACCAAATTTCAGTCAGATGTCCCGAGCTGGGAAGGTTCTCAAAGGATTTTTTGGCAAAATGAATTCAGGCTCTAAGATCTTTGCTAACAAAAGTACAGAAAGTGCAACTGAAAACACCAACACATTTTAGTTGATTTCTTTTAAGTACACGGGCTGGCACAGTGGCACAAAAGGAAGTTATCTGATTTATTTAGTTAGATGAGTTATCTTAAGGTCTAAGTTGTCTAACCTATTTCAACTTAAACCAGCTACAGAAATATTCCTTGCCTCATATTGAGGAAAACACCTTGCATTTGCTGTGTTGGAGGTGTAAAAGCTGACACCAAACCACAACATCTGAGGTCTGCTGAGGAACTGTCCATATGCACTGCCCTTCCTCTCGTACACACACCCCACTCACGGGGCATGGGCACAATCTCCTGTCTGGTAACAGCAGCAGTGAACAGGATTTCTGGCACCTGCCCTGCAGGCTTCCCTGATGCTTCTCACTCCATTTAACAGCCCTTCTCCTCCCACAGGCCCAGCGCATCCAAAGACACTTAAAAATATTTAAGGAGAACACAATCAATCAATGTCTTTTAAAAAGCTGAACTGTGTTCTCAACACTTAGCTGTGTCCGGCGTGCATCAAATATGACATAACACAGCAGACCACAGGAGTATGATTTTTCTTTTTCCTGCTCTTCAGTCCAGACCTATCTAAACAGTCTTCCATCCAGCCTGCCAGAGATCCCAGCTCCAACAGCACCAGTGCCAACTGTTTCACACACAGATCCAAGAAGCCCCACAGCTGACAGGTTGGAGATAGCGCAGTCACAGGGAAACCTCCTCCCAGGGAAACTTCTTCCAGTGCTGCTGAAGTCAAACATCCAGTTGCTGCATTACTGTCCCCTAAAATCAAGCACCTGACTTAAAAGACACAAAAGAAAAACAGATACTTTTTGGATGGCTTTGTTTCTCTCCATTTTTATCTAATATTTGAGGACAGAAGGTGAGATTTTATTTTAAATAAAAATGTTGTGCTCATCTTTACATGATGACAGTATCTGTAAGATTTTTTTTTTAATCTTCAATTAAAATAAAAGTAGCAAAATCTGTGGGATTTCCACATACTGGCACGTACTGTTGTTAAAAGCACAGCATTCTAAGGCTAGCACAATTAAGACACATGGAATCCTTAGTGCTATGAAGTCCAGTCCTCTTGTAACCCTCTAAGAAAACTGCCATCACATGTGTCTCTAGATAATGTAAAATATTACCCTTTTATTCACATTATGGCTTTATAACAAAGTAACACTAACTTTGTTCTGTTGCTTTACAGTGATGCCATGTTTAGTACAGTCTAGGATTTCATGCAATCCTGATTTTTAATAACTATGAACTTCGGTGGAATATATGTAGAGAAAAGTACAAGATTTAGGTACAAGTTTTTGTTTTGTGGAATTTGAACTGAAACTCAGTGTCACATTTGGATCAGTTTTTACGAAATATGTGTTTTGTACATTATCATCATGATTCTCCATTCACACATATTTGAAGAGCTAGCCAATTATTCATAAAATTCAAGAAAGCAAAACACTTGTGCCACCTTAGGAAACNCCAAAAAAAAAAAAAAAAAAGAAAGAAAAAAAAAATGCCACCGCACTAAATTTCTTCCAATAACACCAACAGCTGCTTGTCCTAAGTTAAGCAAACCTTCCCCTCTTACACCAGGTCTCTCTAGCACAATGACTTGAAGAGAAGGTGAAATACATTTTCCCTTTCTCTACCCTCTTTCAGCATGAGCATTAATAAACAGACATACAAAACACCAGGAGTGTGCACAACTGTTTCACACATAAACATGATAAGGAGTGATGAAGTTGCATGAAATCATTCACCAAACTATGCTGAAAACAGACTCCAGTTTTCCTGATTGCTTATGCTGCACCCCATACCTCAGGTATGGTATCCCCCAAATGCCAGCTTCCTGCCCTAACCATAAGGCAGCTGGCAGAATCAACACCCAGCTACAGTTTCTTTGTCTCATCAGGCAGCAATCAGCCATTTCAGACCCACCGGGGACACAGGCTGCAGTGGCTATCAACGGAGCAGTACAGTACATTTCACAACCCTGCCAAGCATTTGAATGTATCGTAGCAGTTTCATCTTACAGAAGGAATCTGGCTTCAGACAGAATTAGAATTACTTTCCCATGGAAGTTTTATAATGAACTTGTTTAACTGCAGCATTTCTGTTCTCCTTCTTCTAGATACAATTTGATCCTAGTGTTACTCTGATACAGTAATACCAGAGTAATATCTAAATAATCAAGTATAGGATGCAGCTGGCACTCACTACATAAGGAAATAAGGATCACTCGTGCCAGACAGAGAATAAAATTCCAAAGGAAACTGGGTATAATGAGCTCAAGGAGGCCCTCACCGAGACACTAGGTAAGGTGCAGGCTGAATTCTCACCGACCTCCGCTAAGCACAAGAGCATAGACTACATCAGAGATCAGGTTTGTTGTTGTCTCTACCTTTCTTACAACCACATCCACAACTTTTGAGGCTCTTATAATACACTTTCACTGCCCATCTATAACAGGGGAAAGAAAAAAGAAACAATTTCCATCATCTGAAAAGAAAACTCACAACATTCTTCCTAAAGATTAACCCTGCTGTCACCCTTTACAAAAGCATGCAGATAAAAAAGCGTTGTAAATCTGAGATCTGTGAGGTGCTGCGTTGCAGAAGGGCCCCTCTAAACAAGTCTGTCATGGAGCTAGCCTGTACCTGTGCCTCTCTGCACATTCCTCTCCCAAAGGAATTCAGGCCCGAAACGCGGTACCCCTCTGCCCTTCTGAGAGTGAGCTCATGACACCGGAATGAAGAGGAGGAAAATAACTTTCTCACTGGAATTTCTTTAATGGAAATTATTAGTGCTCATCTTGGTGAAATGGGTGCTGGAACTATTTTGTCTGGTTATTTTTAAGCACAGAGCACTTACAATATAGAGAATACATATGTAAGTACCTCAGCAAAATTTATTCCTGGTGAATTCAGTGATCTACAATCCAAACAAAATCTGTGACAGTGGGCTGACAGTCTTCTGTCATAAAACAGTCATTCCAGATCTGGACAGTAGCTTAATGAAAATCGGGGGCGGGGGGGGGAAGACACTTTCCCACTTTCCATTATTTCTGTCCAAAATCCTTCACAAACATTTCAGTTTGCTGTTTCATAAAGTACCCTTCAAAAGAGCTGAAGAGTCATAGTAACACTGAAAATCTGATATAAACATTAATTAATTCTACTCCACCACTACCAGATTAGAGCTGAGACTCACTAGCTGCTCTCCAATCCTTGCCACTCCTCTCTGAACCATGTGCAGAACTTGGCTGAGCAGTGTGAAACTGAACGATAGAAACCAACCAGACCTCAGAAAATTCACAGCATCATGTTAGCACACAGAAGAAAATTGAATTCGACGGAGAGTCTTTAAATAGCCACAATCAGCTTTCTATGTGTGGATGCCGTCCTGGCTAGAAGTTCCCCCCTCCCAGCTCTCCAAAGGCAGGCTGTGCAAGTCTTCTAGGGGACCCTCGGGGCACACGAAGCACTACCAATTATGGTGTGACAGTTCAAAGGAGCAAAGCTACAGAATAGACCCAGGACCATGATGCAAGTGCTATTTTGCATTTCCTGGCTGTAACATCTGTCCTCATCCAGTGGCTAGAGCAGAGAAGAAGGAGTCACAACCCAGCCCTGCTGCTGGCCTGCCATATGACTCAGGGCAAAGGTTTCTGCACACATGGAAAGGAGCACTACCGCTGCTTAAACTGCCACAAAGCAACATGGGCAAGCACAGAAGGACACCTGCAAAGCACTCTGTACAATGGGAGAAAGACAATACAGTAATGTAACCAGTGCTTTTTCATTTAAAAGTCAAGATTGCGACATTTTACTTTGTACTTATGCAAGAGAAACAGAGTCAAATAGGGTTAAATGCATGTCTGTGATAAGTGAACCCTAGAAAAGAGATAAAACAGCCTGATACTGTAACTGTTACAGGCATGTCCGGTTCAAGATTCAGCCTAGCCTGCAGCTCTACAGCCCAGCTTGTGCAGTCTCTGAAGAGCCTTTCTAAACCCTCAGGTAATTTTCTGCAGATTACTTGAGAACAGAAAGCCCTCAGTTCCCAGAGACCACTGAGGGTTCTCAACATTCCTCATGCTTCAGGGCCAACACATTAACATGGAAATGGTACCACTAAGAGGTATGAGGTCAAACCACGGTTTGGAGCTCACTCTAATTATCTAGTCAGATTTCAGTTTAATCCTGACAAGATCATAGATTCAGAGATTAATCTTGTTAAGAGTACCACAGAGAAAACCATATAATCACTACCTTGGAGAGACCATCTAAAATATTCTGCTTATGGTCACCACCGCATTTAACTTTCAGACGTCTCTGGAGTTTTAAGAACATTTCTAGTATCTACTTGCAGTAGAAGCAGGTTACGGATTTATTCTGGCAACTGGAATACTTCACCTCTGTTACAGCAGTGGTTTGAGAGCTTCTTCTCTTCACCACCCTATTCACACCTTTTCTATTTTTATTAAGCTTACACCCTAAACCCTTCCAAGTAACAAGAAAAATCCTAGTACCACCCACTAGAGGTGGTTTCATGGACAATTTCCATTTTAAGCCCAAACTACTTCATTAGGTTAAAAAATGCACTACTCCTTATCAAAAATGATCACGTTGCACTTACAAGAAGAGAGAGCTGTTAAAGCAATTCATTTGTGTTACATCCATTCCCCCCGTGAATCTAAGTAAAAGGTGCATGTATTTCAAAAGTAAGCTGGAAATGAAGCACCTTACTTTCGGCACACATGGCTTACCACAGCCCACCAGTCACGAGCGCAAGACCGAGCCTCACCACACTTGAATCCTCTCTTGCAATAAAGAGGAAAGTCAGCATGTACTGTGCAAAGCACTGTACCCCATGCAATGCAACACAGCACCTGCCAACGGCACTTTCCAGCTGAATCCACGCTTCACCCGTGCTGCAGTTCATGTAGAAGATATGTACAAAGATGTACTACCTTCACAGGCGATGCTCCAACTTTTCAACCCCTTCACACACACTTTTTTGATAGTCTAAACTCTCACATGGAGGGCTGAAGCTGAAAGCCTACAGGTTCCTTTTATGGGAAAGTCTGAAGACTTCTATAAATTCTTAATTTTACAAGCCTGCTTTTTGCCAAACGCTTCTGTTCCTGCAGGCTATGTTCTTCTAGCTCAGTTACACCCTGCTTTGAGAATAGGTTTAATCATCAAAGTAAAAACCAGTGACTCACCCTCCTACTGTCTTGATGTGTTCACACTACAGCGGTAGCAATAATTCCAAATTGCTTTTACAATCGATGTGTCCTACACAGCAAGTGACTTCTATGCACTTTTTCATGGCAAAATTTCGACTGATATGAGGAGCACAATTACAGCTATGAAACGGTCCTGCACCTCTTTGGGAAAGTCAAGTACTCGTGTAAATGGGTCTATTTAACTTTGTTACGGTAAAGAATTCTTTGAGATCTTTTAAGAAGCATAAGGACATTTCTAACTCCATTCTTTAACCGCTCTTTTGTTTTTTTAACTACATTTTTCCTCTCCTCTGCTTCATCTAGGGAAACAGGAAGATGACAAATATGCGAAACTAAAGGCAAGGGAAATATTGTTCGCATTTCTCACATAAACCCCGACTGACATATTGCCTTTTCTGCCTAGTCCACAATCAGTTCTAGATGATTTTACCTGCATATGTCATACTGAGGTCTTGCCAACTGTTTTTGTCACAGATAGGATCGTTTGTTCCTATTAGTAATCGGAAAAGCAGCAAAAATTAGGTGCAACCCTCAAATAGATTTGTTCAACAGAGACTCCTAGGTAACAGGCATTGACATGTCCTCACTGCTGCTAAAAGCAAGGCATCAGAAAAGGCGCTGTAAGATTAACTGCCAGGAGTCATACTGGCAGCCTCCCTGGACTACGAAGCCACAGAGGAGAGGCAGAAAGGCAGGAGAGCTTAAGAGCTCACTGAGGCAAATCGGACCAATCTATTTCACAGTGGTGATCCTCTCAACATCAGGGTAACCGAGCAAGCAGAGACCAAGTTAACTGGATGGTGCTGGTTTAGTGGTTCAATGAGGCTGACACAACCAAAGCTCACCAAAATCCTGCAGAAACAACAAGGTGGCAAGTTAGCACAGACCCTAAGGATCTCTACAGCTTTGTATCCATTTGGAAGAAGAGCAGAATCAGAAGGTCAGTTCAGCCTCTTCTGATCAGCAGGAAGTGTGAAAAAAGTGGCAAAAAGGCCAGAGGAAAAGATCTATGGAACAGATCCTTTGACTGTGTTAATTCTGCCTCTTCCGGTGTTCTCAGATCTGAGAAAAGAGGAAGTCATTCTGAACAGAAAAGATGACTTTGAATGCAAGAAATAAGACTGATGTCAACAATTTCTGAAAAGTAGAAAGTTGCAAACAGATACCTGAAACTGCAGCAACACAACTTCTGCATAAATCAGGCCATCACTGAAAGGAATGTTGTGTGGAAAAACAAAAGGCAGGCTGACTCGCAGGAAATCCATGCAAAAAGCACAGGAACAGATTATTTGATTTCTCCAAGTATTTTCAAGCTTCTTGGCTGCACCTCTGAAGTCCCTTTCTGCAAGTAACAGGTAATGGGAAATGCGTGGTTCCACCTTACCTGCTCTTACTTCCCAGACAAGTAAGCTGAAAGAGATAAAGCTCAGTAAGGTTTTAGAGCCTTCTAAGGAGAGCAAAAGTCTTCATGAGTTATGGGGTATTTTGAGAAGGAAAAAAAAAAAAAGGAGGGGGGAAGAAATAAAGTTAATAATGTCAGTGACTGATCTCCCTTCCCACTGATGGTCTTCCTCCAATACTATTTAACATTGCAGTCTCTAACAAGACAAGACTGTGTCCAACTGCATTTTCTACAAAGAATCTCTGCCTGCTTCCAACCCCTTTCAAAACACACTGACCTTGTCCTAACAATCCCTTCCACGGGTAACAACACACGTGCTAGTGGCAAAGGCTAGACAATTCGCCATACTATGCCTGCTGTATATATTTGTATGCTATATACAAAAATCTCCTGTTTCCACAGAACCAGGGGTTAGAGACCACTGCTATTAAAAATAGACCTCTGCTTTGCCAAACTAGTGCCTCTACATCCATACACTCTTACAAATAACAAGCTGCCTTACCTGGTAAGCAAATCCTGAGGTTTACAAGATTAAAATCACATTTTACATCATCTCTTGATTTCTGCAGACCCCATCCTCAGACAGACAACTGTACTACAGACTTTGCTTCTTTCCATACAAAGCTCAAGGCTATGTGAAGGTATTATAGCTGTAAAAAAGTCCAACTACATGAGGCTTGCACACCTACTAATCTTGGTCAGAATAGCAAGAAACAGGAAAAAAAAAAAAAAAAGATAAAATAAAAAAAAAAAAGATCAAAAAGAAAAAAAGAACTAAAACAAATCTCAATGGATAACATCATACTTCCAGAAACTTAATTGTGGAAAGTGGAATGATGAGAGCTGCAACTCTGCTTTTAAATATCCATAACTGAACAGCTATTTTTTGCTCAATCAGACCTCTGGGACAAAATTTGTCTTTGGCATAAGGCCACTGAACACAATGAGCTTTAGGACATCACATCAATACCACCACACATTCCAGGTGTGCTCAGCTCAGCTAGCTGAGCAACACGAGAAAGGACATAAACAAAGAGTTACCGCCTCACCTCTATGCCAGGTATGCTCCCAAACAGGCACAGAATGGCTGCTGGAACTATTGACATGATGAAGCTTCTCCGGAGCTTTGTAAAGAGATGAGAATGACGGATTTCATCGCAAGAGGCTATCTCTGGCCACTGCAGCCATCTTTATCTCATCCTCCAACCTCATGTTCGTACCAGGACATCAAAGAAACATCAGCAAAGCTCTGATTATCCACTTAAAAGTTCCTCTTCTAAAAACTGCATTTTGCGCTGACGCCTGGAAAGCCCCAGCAGCAGGCAGCGACTAGCTGAGGCAAACAACTGCCTCGAGCATCATCCCAACATTTGGTCATACTGCCTCCAGCTCTGGGCCAACTCCTGACATTTGTCTTGCAGCGCGATGGAAGTACCATCCTCCTGGCTTTGTGTCAGTACAGCACCTTGTACTGACACTCCTGATACATGAGTGATGTAAACTGCTAATAATTAGACTGAAAACTTGAACGAAGCCTTGCTTCTGAAGTGACCTCAGCTGAAAGCTGCTGAAGGAAACTTTTAGGTCACTCCCAGCAATTGGTCTACTCTTCCAGCCAAGCGCAGATAAATGAAGGATAACATGGATAACAAAGTCATCCATATTTTTGACATTTAGGTCAAGAAAACTTAGATTGCATGATAGGCTTAATTTTGTACTGCCATTCAACATATGACATCATTTATGCCCAGGAAAAATAAGTACAGGAGGAGAAATTAAATGTGATACACTTCTAAACTCTATTCTTGTAGAGGGATGTACTTGTCATGGAGACCTCTGAGTCAAAGCCATCTTTGATACTACTTTGTTCAAGACGCTGGTCTGACATACTTGCCACTGCCTGCTAACCGTGTTCACAGCAACATTGCAGAACACTCAACAAATTGGTGCAGTATTTATGAAATTCCAATAATTTATTTGTTGTAAAAGAAACACGACTAACTGAAGGAAAGAAACAGTGAGCAAAGGTACAAATCCCATCACTGTCAGCAAGGCATGCTTCAGCAGTTGACCATCTCTGTGAACGGTCTCTGGGAAGCTGTTACTCATGATTAACCTGAAGTTTTAACCTCATTCTGTCAATGTTGTACTTCACAACGCTCTGTCACCTTCAATCATACAGCAGAGGACTGTTCAGCAATCTTCCAGGGACTCAACTTTTCTGTAAAAAAGCTCTACCTACTGCAAAACCAGTTGCAACCTAGTGTTTCCCATTAATGACTTCCTGCATGCTGGAAGGTGTTAGGGTGTGGTTGGTTGCTTGTTTTGTTGGGTTTTGTTTTAATCCAGTCATAGAATTTACTCCAGTCATAGAAGAAAGTCAGTTACTTACTACTGTACCTGACAAATGACAAAAGCAGCTGTCTTTCCTTCCTTTTGAACTTTGCCAGCTTTTTAATAAGAGTAATTGCGTGCATTAACTGCTTAGACACAAAGCACTGAAACTAAGCGTTTCAGTTTTTAGTGCTGGCTAAGGTCCTATTTGATTCCTTGATACTTTCAGACTGCTCATACAAAACCAAAGATTTTGTTTTCTACCCCTGAAGGAAACTACCAGGAGGACTTAAAATAGCATGTAGATGTTAGTCTTACTCATTTCAGTTGACTTCCATGGACAAATCCCCTTTATACGCAATGAACATTGTCAAGAAACCGAGAAGAATCCTGACCGCTTGAGAGATGAACTTTCCAACAGGTACAAAGCAAACCTGGAACAGATCATGAAAAATCTGTTGCTGGTCACTTCTGCATCAGTCAGGACGAATTTCACTGACATACTGCATGGACTTTTTTTTTTTTTTTTTAATAAAAAAGCCAGCAAAATGTGGCTTGCCACACTTGTTTCCAAAAGCTTTGAAAATACGTGCTGCATAAGAGCCAGTTCCATGTAGACTCCCCTGCAGTAAGAACACTCAGAAGAACAGTTGTTGGTCTTGTTGGAAAAAAAAAAAAAAAACAGAAAGAAAAGAAACTCTCACAGTTTTGCCTGCTGCCTAATCTTTTAATCTTTGGGAAGATTAAAGCCTGTAACTACCACCTGATCAGGATGACGAAATTCTGCCAGTCCAATTGGCTATAAAAAGCGCGAGGTAGGATCAAGTCTTTCACATTTATGAAAAATATAAACCTCTCTGCTATTAAAGCCTCTTCAAAAGATATCAGTTGTACAGGAAGGTTCTAAGTCCTTAAAATTTGAATCAAAAGAGTAGCAAAAGCACTAGGAAAACATTGGCTGAGAAATGAAGAGCTCGTGTTTTAAACCGTTTTTGTTAGAAGCTTGTTAGAAGTTGAATTTAAATAAACATTCATACAGCATATTGCACTGCTTCCATTAATTCCTCACAGGCAATGGGTGGTAAAAGCGGGACTACAAAGACTGGGGGGCATTGTACAATCGCCATCTACATCACAATGTAACAAAGAGATTTCTTTGAACTGACTGTACAGCACTTGGGCACTTCATCTATGCAAAGGTTCTCCAGAGGACCCTTCAACATCCCAGCTGCAGAAAATCTGTCATGACACCCCAAAAAAATGAAAACGATGAACATGTAAGAAGACCACCATCCCCTGTTAATCTGTTTAAACATTAACTAGGAACAGCAGGAGGAAAATCTGTGTTTATGTCGTAAAATTGTCAGAATGACAGATCATAAAGTCACTGCTTCTGTACGCCAACTCCGAACGCAAAGCACATTGACTAACCCACAGTCATGAACTCGGTACAACGCTTAACGGCTAATCCTTCCATTTCTCACATCGCTTGCGCTCGGTTACGGGGTGTCCTGGGCTGGACCCCTCGTGAGCGAGGACCCGCAGTCAGCCTTTACCAGAAAGCTTTGGAAAGGGGCTAACGGGGCCGGGGGGCACGCAGAGGCACGGACACCTCTCGGGGGGGAAAGCCGTCGGATCGCCTCTCACCCAGCGCGCAAAGCAGAGCGGGGAGGCGGAAAGCACTGCGGGGCGGAGGTGCACGGTGCACGGCAACGGGGGAGGGAGGCAAGCAACCCCCGCACACGGCGCGGGGTGCCCGCTTTCCGCCCGCACCCCGGCAGGTCGGCGGGGCACGTCCACCTCCAGCGGGCGCAGCCGGGACCTGCACACTTACCCCGCTCGCCAGCTCCGCGCCCAGGCAAAGGAGCAGCACCAGCAGCAGCAGCAGCGCCCTGCGGGGAGGCAAAGAGAGCACGGAGTCAAGCGGGGCCGGGAGCGGGCCGGGAGGG
>VXAV01005028.1:277276-292189 GCA_013399715.1 Alectura lathami | reverse complement strand
TCCAAGAAAGCCCTGACCATGGTAGCTTTAGGTATTGAAGTGTGCACACAGAGTGCTGGTGCTACAGGCATAAACAAATGATAAAACAGCTCTAACTAGCAGAACCTTGGAGCTATGATACTTGGTCCAAGAACTGACACAGAGTGGAGAAAATCCCCCAGACATCCACCAAGTTTTAAGTGAGTTAGGTCTTGTTCTGACGGTTATGAGGGTGTGTACTTCTTCAGATAACATCTCAACACAGTATCACTGTGCACCACCTCTGTTCTTTTCAACACGTGCACTTGCTTTATCTTTGGTATGAATTTAGTTTCAAAACAGACCACAGAGAGGTGGTTGGGTTGATCTGAAATGCTCTTCTATTTTGTCTCCTTTCTTGGAGGAAGAAGTGGAGTTCTGCTCTTGTGTGGTCTGCATCATGCATGTGATGCGCAAAGGTGCGGTTGTCAGTGTCGAATGAGTGACATCTGTTAAGGGACTGATGCTTCCTCTGTTGCAGGTGAGGAGCAGGACATGTTGGGGAATTAATCCATTTCCTTGACCAGGAAAGGATTAAAATCAGACTGCCAGGATGAGAGGTGTTATGACTGAATAATACTTGCCTTGCAAGCATACCTGAGGCTTGCAAGCCGAACTGACAGTTAAGTCTAGGTTGGTGTTACATTTGGACATGGTTGTAGAAAGTGGAAACATCGAACACCTGTCACCAGGGAAAGGTCCTAAATGGCTAGTAAATCTTAACCTGTAATGAGTGCCAGATGGCACTTTTTATTTGTATCTGGAAAAAATCAGGAAGCCTCTAGAGGCTAGTGATTAGAGACTTGTATGTAAAATTCAAATAAAACTAAGACTTCCTGAAAATCAAAGTGGCTTACTGGGTACTGCTGCTGCCTGAATGACAGGCACTTAACATTTGCACCTCAGTGCTAGTGTTGCAGAAATGTGTATGGGGACAGGCAAAGATGAAGGCGTGCCTAGAACAAGCCATTCCTCTAATGTGCATTGTACTTGTTTAAGGTGTTCAGTTGTGGTCTGTATATAAGCTAGAGGGTGGGTTGGTGCCAGCTGTTACTGTTAGGTTCAATGGATGGTCCTGAGCCAACAGGACTGCAGAACTGAGTTAATCTCTTGCAGACTGGGCGTTTCTCCACACAGGGCATGTTCATGCGCAAAGACTTTGGCTGTATGTAAATGTGCCACCTCAATGCAAGTTGTAGCTGCGGTGGTATCATTATAAAGGCATTTCCAGTGTATTCATGGAAGAAAGGTCTCCTCATGCATATGAGTTAAACCAAAGGAAATGCATTTAAGGTGGATGTTGGGATTTTGTTGGTCTGTTCTAATGCTTTTCAAACCAATTGATTCTGGGAAAGAGAAGATTCAAGTTCCAGCAGTTGAAGCTGAAATTGACAGCAGGGAAGTGTGGTCTGCCTACAGCAATGGTATAAAAATGTCATTCACCCATTCCGAAAGCCTCCTGTTGCAAAACTGAAAAGCCAAGAAGTTGCTTTGTTTAGGGTGTTTCTCTTAGTGCTGCCTCTTCAGAGCTTCCTGCAGGTGCTGCAGTGTCTGGAGCTGTGGTGTAGGGCACCTGTGGACTGCTGAACTTGAAGCCAAGTGGTCTGAAAAGAACTACCAGATGGTCATTCTGTCTTAATTTCTCTTTGCTTATGCTGTTTGTCTTGGGGGGGGGCGGGGTGTACCTGACAGGTCTAAGCATATCCTTTTAAGATACTGCCTCTGGGTGGCAGCATGAAGGTAGTGCCCAACATGAGCTGCTATTTAAGGACAACTTTGCAAATTAATACAGCATGAATGCTGAGATGTTTGGGAATTTGAGTTCATTACAGTAGGAGTAAAAGTACTTGGCTTTTCAGGTGCCTTCAGTTTCAACTTTGAAGTGTTTGTGAGAAGGGCAGTGGAGCTTGCTATGATTATTTTTCTTTCTGTATATCCCACCTGGTGCGATGTACCACGCTGAAGCCCATTCTTTGTTCTGTGAGTCTCAGACCACAGAAATATAAGAACTCTCAAGTGGAGAGAACTAGCTCTGCCCTATTCGTTCCCCATGGCTGAGTGCAAGGCTGGCTGCACTCATTAAAGCAGAGTGGCAACTATCATCTTCTGAGATGGAAGGCTCTATGCAAAATGAGAATGAGTTGCCGAGATTTGCAAGGGCTAACTCTGTTCCACAGAAGTTCCTCCTTGGAGTTTCTGCATGTCTTTGGCAGTTCTCAGCCTTCCTTCTCAAAGCTAAGTACAAAGAAAGGAGCAACAAGGTCTGGGAGCTGACAGCACGCCCAGCTGGGGCTTGTACTGTGTCCTCATCTTCGGTTAAAGAAGCAGACGCAAAGACTGTCAGACCGTGATGCCCCCTGTTCTGGGGGTGGCTAACCTCTGCACATTTGCCCATTGCTTCCATTTTTTTTTTCCTCCCTTTCTTTTAAAGGGAGGTGGAAAGCCTTTCTGGGAGGATAAGGCTGTTCCTGTGTGAGCTTATTCTTGCTGAATTGCAGCTGTTCTGTGGCTTGCTAGAGATGAATCCTTCCTATATTCTTGTCCATTTATGTCTTGCCTGCCCCTCTACTCCTGTTTGGTGGTAGCTGAGCCTTTGGAGCAGCAGTAGCAGCTGTGGCAGGGCACGTCATGTGAGCAGCCAAAATCTGTAGGTGGCTGCTTCTGTAATCTTTGAACCTTTCTTAGGAGCTTCCAGGAAAGGAGAGAGATGTTGTTCCCTGTGGGCCTCTCAGGCTTATGGGGGGGCGGGAATCATGGGCAAATAGTTGTAATGTGGGGATAGATGGAGATTAAACAAGCTTGGAGTGTGAGTTTAGTGGAACGGCTGAGTCTGAGTTATCTGTGGCTTTTCCTTGAATTGTCAGCTGGTCTAAGGAAAGGTCTGTTGCTGGAAATACTGCTTTTATTTTTAACTAGAAACTTGTGGTGGCGGTCTTTGTGTGTCACTACTGCTGCTTTAAAAGCAGTGAAGAAAAATGTACAAGTGTTTGGATGTCTAAATAGCAAACAAACCTCATTCTGCCCCTTAAGAGGAGGAAGGAGAGCTGTGTATCATCAGATGCCTCAGAATCTGTTTAACCTGCCGCTGTCCTGTGTGCTCATTCACAGTGGCCAGAACTATGGCTACTACAGATAAGAGCTTTCTCCACAAGTCTGAACAGATCTTGTGTGGTGCAAATCTTCAGAGGAAGATGGTGCCTCGATGTGTAGTGGGTGAAGTTGCATGTCAGAAGTTTCCTTAATTAAAAAAAAAAAAATATTGGTCAAGAACTTCTACAAACATGCTTTGACTCTGGCATTCAGACCCTGGTGCTTATTCTCTTACTATATTTATCTAGGTAAATTGAGGGAAATGGTTACTTACAGTGAAATGATGCACTTTGGATTTGGATTTTGCTTTAGAAGTGTTACTGCTTGTAAATAGAGTATTTCAGTGAGAAAAGAGTGGTCTCTTGAATTCTGTGACTGGTGGCTTGTGCTGCTATAGCAGGCCTAACTGTTTATTGCTCAGGTCTGTGTAATCTGCAGACTCGTACTCTTGTTAAGCCTAACAGCATGTATCTGGAAATCATAGTAAGAACTCATGAAAGCAGCTTTATCTGTGCTTGTCAAATCCCCACAAAACCTTTTGTTTCTTGGTTATATTCATGTCCAGGCAAGTGAAAGGAAAGCTCAACTTGCTGAAGATAAATGGTGAAATCTTTGACCTGGCTGAGTAGTAAATCCTTAGCTAGATAGCTATGCAGGTATCTCGTTACACAGATCTTGGCAAGCTCGTAAATGAGAGTATATGTTCTTCAGGACTACCACAAAAATCAACCTTAATCTCTATGTGCGATGTCAAGGCTGAGTTTTTCCCTTATAAAGAGGTATAAATAATGGAATTTGAGATTTCTGCGTGGCTACAGCAGGGAAAGTATTGTATCCTTCCTCATAGGGCAAAGAGGTAACTGTCACGTTTCTGTATGTTGAGTTCACTGATTTTAATCAGTTTCTAACAGAAGAGTTGATCTTGACAGAATTAAAATATCTGGTATTTACACTTCCTTCTCTAATGTTAAAGCAGTCTTACATTCCTGACTGAGTAAGCTGTCCTTTGTAGTCAAAGGGTGATATTAGTGGCATTTAGGCACTGTAGCAGCTGGAAGAACTGTGTGAGACACAGAACTCGTCCTGCTGCATATAAGCTTTCTTCTAGGAACAGTTCTTCCACAGTTGTCTGACAGGTGGTTGCAGTACCTACTGTGAAATTACCTCCTGCCAACTGGAAATGGTGACCACGGGCAGATGGTGAGACACAGAGGTTCACTTGGGGGTGTGCAGTTACCACAGCAGTTTGATGAACTACAGGGTGCTGTGGAACTGATTCTTGGCAGTAACAGCTGTATGCATCTGAGCTAATCCAGGTGTTGCAGCAGTCCCAGGAAGTTTATTTTCCCATATATGTGGTCTAGAGACAGACCTGGTCAATTTTGAAGTCCTACGTTATTGGTCCATGGACTAGAAGACTTCAAAACCATGGATTTTAGCACAATGAACACTTAGCGAGTTTCTCTCAGTTCTGCTTCCTCTTTGGCCATAAAAACCCTTGTAGGTGTGATGCATGCTGTGTGAGAACTGGAGGGATTCCATGTACCTTTTACTATTTTAGACTGTGGGCTTTGCGACTTGGTATGACTATCAGAATGCTAGAATGTTTCATTCAGCTTCTTCTTTTCTTTGCTCTCCAAAGAAAACTGGACTGTTTAACTTTTATTACCTAATTAACTTGCTAACAGGTGAATAGTGGAGCAAGAGGCCTGAAAGTGAGGCCATTGATAGTGAATGAATGTGGGATTTGGTATTAGGAGTGAGTGCTTTTTACAGCACTTGGAAGAAGGGCGGAAAACAAAGCCTGAAATACCCAGTCTGCTGGTGTCCATCCTGAGGCTGCAATTATCACTTTCAAGAAGACTAATTCATTACCTGAGCAGCTGCAGGGTTAAGCCTGCTGCAGGTAGTGTGATGACTCACAAACACACCAGCCTTGCAGAACCACCTCTGTTACTCATACACCTTTTTGTGAGTATGGAGTAGAACTGTGATTTTTTTTTTTTCAAGTTCAAGAGCCATTAAGGGAGACAATCCATGGATGTGCAGTATGGGAGCCCTCAGATGAGTTGCTTTGGAATGCTTTTGTGACTGGTTCCTTCTCTGCAAATGGGAGTCTTGGTAAAACCAAACTAATGAAAGCCATGATCTAAAGTGTTCAAGTGAACTTCAGTGGATATGCTAGGAAAAAACTGGGAACATGCAGGTACAGGAGATAAACGGCAACTGCTGCTCAAGTGCCTATCAACTGCTTATGTAGCTGTTGCTGCCTGCTCTCTGCTGGTCCCTCATGAACTGCAGTTCAGTTCCACAGCTCGGCTGTGCTCCTGTGATCCAAATATGCTGCAGACTTAAATTTGCTTTAGAACTTGGGGAACTTTTCCTAGGCAGAATTTGATTTGAGTGACTTCTGTGCATCTTTCCCTGCTGGAGGGCACTCTTCTCACCTGTTGAGGTGGCTTACAGTTATCTGACACCACTGCGTTGTACCATTCTCTGCAGGCCATTTGCTTATGGAGCTGGCATATGTGCTTGTTAATCTCATGCACAAGCAGATGTTGTGTGCTGTAGCTCAGTGCTCCTGTAAGCCATGAGGGAAGTCGGTGTATGCTACAGGTCGCAACAGCTTTTAAAATCAGTGGATGTCTGCTGTCAGTTTGTGATTCCTGCTTGATGACTTTCTGCTGCCAGAACTGAGCTGTCAAGAAAACACATGTAGTTTGATCCAAATTGTTTCCAGGTAGGTAATGTGGCTGTGCTGCTTTAGAAATGGAAGGAGTTATCACATAGGACATATATTCCTTGACCATGAATGCATAAGGAGGATGCTAGAGCAAAGGAACTACTCAATTTGTAAAGGTTCAGGCTGTGCTTTGTTTCTTTCTCTTCCCCAGCAGTTTGGCAAGATCTGGACTGAGAATTTATTTGCAAGCACTGTTGGTCAGTCAGAATAGTTTTGGTTGGTTATGAAGGCATCTTAACGACCACTAACAGTACTTCTGTAAGAAATAGCACCTCCTTCTCCTGATTACTAATTTCTAATTTGCAAATGTCAAGTTCTTGATAAATGACCAGTATCCCTCCCCATCTCTGATTTTTGCAGAAAAAGCATTAAAATACTGTTAAATAACTGTATGTTCAAGTACTAATACATTAAATACCTATGCATTCTTCCGCTTGTGGGTTTTTAGATATTCCCTACATCTGCTTCCTCCCCCTGCTACTCAGTATCTTACTTCCCTGCAGCTGGATGTATGTAATGGTGAATCACTTCAAAGCACAACAGTCCACTGCTGTAGTTACGCAGCCAAGGCATTGCTTCATTGTGCTGTTACTCTGCTTCTGATTGCCTGTGAGCACAGTCATTGCTCTGAAGCCATTGACCAGTCTTCTGTAACTTTGTTAACTCAGTCAGTAAAAGATTCTCCTTTCTCCTCACAGTTCTAGGAAGTTCCAAGTTCCTGTTCTCTCCAGGAATGGTGTTGCTCTACCCTGTGTGTGCTGTTTTTTTGTTTTCTTGTAATGTTTGGGGCAATGTGGTTGTGAAAGGCAGTTGGGAAGTGGGAATCAAGTGGAGTGTGCTGAAATTTCCTTGTGAATGACATCTCCGGGCCTGATGAGAGAAGAGGGGAGTGTGCCTAATGCTTAAGGCAGGTTTCCAGCCAAAACAAGTCTTGGGGGTGACTTAGGCTTATTCATTTCACTGAGCTGTCACAGACGCGGCCAAGAGTAAGAAGTGACTTGGATTTCAAATGTGTACTTTTCTTTCAAACTGAAAAACAAACCAAAAAAAACCCTGCCCCATTCTGTTGGTGGCATAAAGCAGTTTTCCTTGTCCATGTAAGACACAAAAGACCAAACTTGTTCTGGAAGAATTATCCTTTGACCAGAAAACCAATACCAACCCTCCTTTTATGTACTAATGAAAAGAGCTTGCTCTCATCACACTAGTTCAATGGGGTAGAAGCTGTCAGGAAAATCCAATGAAAGGATTAACTAAAGTTGACTAGATTAATTAGAGCCCTTGATTGTGTCATGCTATGCAAAAGTAGCAGCGAAGGAAATGGCACTGACAGTGAGTTCATTCTTGCAGGTACATGGTGGGTGATGGTGAGGGGACTGTCAGTAGCAAGGCAGGAGGCAAGAAGCAAATCTAAGCAGTTTGTCGCATTTCTTACAAGCTGCATCAGCTCCTTGTCCGTCTTCCAGCGGCTGAAGGCGA
This sequence comes from Alectura lathami, assembly GCA_013399715.1. Classification (NCBI taxonomy): domain Eukaryota; kingdom Metazoa; phylum Chordata; class Aves; order Galliformes; family Megapodiidae; genus Alectura; species Alectura lathami. Next base: position 284,859 of record VXAV01005028.1, on the reverse strand, counting down.
AAAGATTTAACTGTCATGGAGATCACACGACCCACTCCTTACGATGAAGCCAAACTTGCTATTCCAGCAATATTTCATTATCTTTGCTGTCACATAAGGTCTGCAATGCATCCTGCTGACCAGAGCTAGGATTCGACCTGCTGCTGAGGGTGTCTGGCTGCCAGATGCAAAGCAGGTGGCTAGTTCAGTTTCCCAACCTGTAATAAATGTGCCAATTGTAACTTGGAGCTCCGCTGAGGTGTGAAGTCGTTTTCCATGTCTGAAAACACAGCCAGTCACTTAATCGTCAGAACTAGTGATGGCTATGCTGTAACAGAGGGCGAAATGCTAACAGTAGTCATCTAAATCTTAATGTAGGTATTTATATGATTTAAATGTTGTAGTCATCGTACCTGCTTTCCTTAAAGTTTGATTGAGGTGTATAAAACTTACTGCTTATGTGCTGGAGAAACCCCAAGCACAACTGTGCATAGTATGCTGTCTGGATTTACTTGTTGATTTATTTTTGCATTAATGTGAGATACAGAGTTAAATCTGTGGTATCAGAAGTCTCTTGCTGCTGAGTTGCTTTCAGACTTATACTGGTAGTGCATATTCTCCTGTAGCACAGTTCTTGTGCCTGCTTTCCCCTATTAAAAAAAAAAAAAAATAGTCCTTGAGATTATTGCAGTCTAAACAAGAAGCAAGTTTACATTTAGAACAGATCATTAAGCTCTTTTCTTTGACTCTGCCAACATTTTTTACTTTGGTCTTTGTTATATGCTGTATGACCCATAAGTGGTATGAGTCAATCTCGATATAGTACAGATTCTCAGGGCTTTTTCTCTTCAAACTGTTCAAAATCTTAATGTGGTGGGGGTAAAAATGCAGATCAAAAAACACTATCTGCCAAACTACTGCCTTTGTACAAGGAGATAAAAGGCTCTGCTGAGGGAACACTTCTTGATAAGCTTGTGGGTAAATAGATGTTCCCAGGATTTAAGGCAGAAACTGCCACCATCTGATTGCAGTGTGTATTTTAAGAGAGCATTCCAATTAGGCTTCTTTCAGCTTCCCTTTACTTCTGTTTGGGAAGCACCATTTTCCTTTCCTGCAAGTAAAATATCTAAGCTGGATATGCAGAACAATTTGTCAAAAAGTGTTCAGTGAGTACACTTGACTCTGAGATGGGCTAATTGTCTAAGCTAAGAGGCTTCTCAAAGTGTAAGGAATCCAGTCTGAACATATAAACTACTTCGGAAGACAGGAAGACAGTCACAAGTTGTTTTTTTAAGTATGATTTATTGTAGGAGCTATATTGATCCAACTAATTTTTAAGGAAATAAAAATTAGAATAGGGAGAGAAGCACTTTTTAAGAACATTTCATAGAGGAAGATTTAGACCCCTCCTAAGAAAAAGAAGTTTTTAATGCCACCATATTGGGACGGGTGCACTTTATCTCTTAGCATCACATCCACAGGTATTTATTGCCAGCATATGCAAGAAAGATGCTTTGTCAGCTCTGTAAAGATGAAAATTGGCACAAGTCCTTGATCTTAAAGAAGCTGACTAAATGATCACTTCTTTACTTTGTTTTGGGATACCCTAGTCTGAGAGACTGGAACCTGTGGTGCATGGGAAGGTACTGGGAAAACTTATTTTCTCCCCCCAGACTTGAGAGGAAAAAAGCTTCAAGGGAGGGAATCTTATGCTGTCCTCTCACTCCTTAAGATGCACTAAAGATGGAGCCAGGCTCCTCTCACCTTGTGTTGGGTAGGAGGCAATGGCTGTGTGTTACAACATGGGGAACTAGTGAGACCTGCGAGGGTGAACGTCCCCAGGAAGGTGACTGGCCACTGCCTGGAGAGCCTGTGGGATCTCCACCATTGGGGCTAGTCAGGATGCAAGTGGGCAAGGTCCTGTGCAACCTGTTCCAAGCTGTCCTGCTTCAAGTGAATTATCCCATGATTTCAGTTTCTTTATTAACTGAACCTGTTGTATGTAGTCCTCATGCTGACAGGGTCAGTGTTGAAGACAAGTTAGTGCTAACAATGCACAGTTTTCATTTTTTTTATTATACAGACACAGCGGCAAAGGGCAGACGCTTCTGAGTTTGTGTCTAAAAACTTCACAAAAAGTTTGTGAATATCTTGTTCTGTGAAGGGACAACATAATCTCACACCTTCTCCCTCTAACTTCCCTCTCTCCCTGTTCAGCCCAACCGTTTTCTTGTAGCTGAAAACTCAGGAAAAAGTCTATAGTAAACATTCTTTGAAATGTAAGAGGAAGACTAAATGAATCTCTTCTGTTCCTTACCGTAAGGGAGATGCGTTTAGATTGTGGCATCTTGATTGTACCTCATTTTAGACTGTGTTTTACCAATGTATAGCTTTGAGTTCCTTGTAATGACTAAAGATTTTCTCCCCTGCCTCTTGGAGGCAGCAAAGACTTCCAAGTAAATCTGCGTGCTCCCCTTGCAGTAGGGAACTGGCAGTGCTGCACAGTGAGATAAGGAGCTTGCTCTTTGTGTTAGTATTGTACTGTGAGGTAAGGGAATATTATACGTAACTAAGGTTAATTCATTGTAAGTGAAGCAAAATTAATCCTAAAACTGGTTTAAAAGGAACTTACATTTTAAAATACACTTCTGAAAGTTAGAAGGGGTAACTCAGGCTGAAGGGGGACAATCGGCAGGGCATCTAGCCAAATACCCTGCTCTGAACAGAGTCAGTCGTGAGGTCTGGCCAGGTTACTCAGGGGCCAGTATGATCTTCAGAAACCCGAAGTGGCTACTAAGGTTCAACTTCACTTTAGGAAACAGCTCAGTAACCCCCTCATAACTGAGAATTTTGAGCTTCCATGTACATCAAATCAAGGAACTGATTACCAAAGCCAGATGAAAGACTTGAAGAAATACCCTAGTGCTGTCTGGCAGTATTGCCTTCAAGTCCTTCCTTTTGCAACAAGATGCTTTATTTATCTAGGGTTCCTGTAGCTCCAGGTGAACTAAGCTGCTTGGGTGTTTTCATGCTGATGCTGGGTAGCGTGTTTAGGCTAAGAGCCAGGACACTACTGGTGCCAGGTAGGTGATGGGTCATGCCTCTGTGATAATGAGGGCTAGAGTTGGAGTGTGGGTGTACTTCAACTGGCTGATCTCCTGCTCAGCTGAAACTGTACATCCTGTTCTTTGCAGGTTACTTGCATTTGAGGGGAAAAACCCCAAACGCTCAGCTTTTCAAACTTCTAATGTATGTGCTGTAATTCTTTAATACAGTGCTGCACGTGTTCTCAAACAAAATAAATCCTCAAGATTTTGGGGTTGTGTATCTTCTAATGTTGGTCATGGCTTTTAGCTATTAGAAGTTTTGAAGACTGACTGCATTATGTACAAGTTCTGTAGTCTGACTTACTCCAGAAATCTCACTTCTTTAATCACATTAGTCTGCTCGCTTCTGAAATAAATGTAGAGCTGTAATGAGTATCATGTTGGAGTCGAGGAGAGAGTTTAAACTGAGCAGATGCGATATGGAAGAGTTACCTGGCTTGGATCACCTTTGTGAATCTTGCTTCTTTATCTCCCTCCTGACCACCTGCTCCCTCAACCCCTTCAGTATCAACCTGTCCCTCCCTTGCACGAGGGAGTGTTTTTGCTGATTAGTCATGCCCAGTAGAGTGTGAACACAACTAGATGACATCTAAGTGGGTTTTTTTGTTTTGTTTTGTTTTTTTTAAAAAAAAAAAACTCTTCTAAGTAGCTGAGCTGTGGAGGGGAGAATTAATCAAATAGTAAGCATCTTTCCAGTAACTAGCATAAATAAGCTCATAAGCTTTAGGCTTGGTTAAAGTGTTGTTCAAAACCTGACATCTACTGGTGGGAGCCATAAATGGGTGCTGTCAATGTGGTGGCAAGTGCAAATGAACCTGTTTTATTACAGTTCTTATTTCTTTGGTCATAGATGTTGCATTTTACCTTGACCTGGAATAAATGGTCTTTATGTAAAGACTTAAAAATACAATAAAATATAAATATGAAAATGAAGTGCAAGATAATATAAAATTGCTAAGCAAACTGTAACAAGTATTCTATTAATAAAGGTAATCAGACTTCCAATAGACTGTATCTGCTTTGAACACATGTAAGGGTGAGTTGACCTACTTTGTAGGCTTGTTTCAGAATAACTTTTGTAGTAGTATTGGTAGTAGTATTGTAGCAGTATTGATTGTTGTAGTGACATTGCCTTACAGTTAATAAAAACATCTACTCTTATGTCTTTATAGGCTTGCCATGGATGTACATCTGTAACCAAATGTGACTGCAGTGGAGTTAAAGGAGAAAAGGTAAAAAATAATTTAGTGCCAAGGCCTGGCTACTCTAACCACTTACTGTGGGCAAGCTCAGCTCTGAATTGTGCAATAATGCCTATGCTAGCAACGTTTCAGTGGGAGTTGAAAACTAGTGTGTGTTTTTTCCTCCCAGTTCGCTTGCATTGCCTGATCTAAGTAGCTGACAATCAGTAACTTTTGCTGTCTCTTAACACACAGCTTATGCAGCTGTGTCATCTTGATAGCTGCAGTTGCTGCCTAGATGCTCAGTTGGATTTTGGAGGTGGCAATTCAAATACAACTTCCCAACACCCATAGCTGCCACACAAGTAAACAGTTGGTGGCCAGAAGTGCTACTCTGCTTTATCTGGGAATACAGAACCTGTGGTGCATTCAGTGCAGCAGGCTGTCTGGGCTGCACAGCCAGCAGCCTAAGGCTGTGAGATGCTTGTTGCGCTCTCAAAGCTTTCCTGCTTTTGTGCAGCTTTGACTTCCATCCCTGCTGTCTCAGCTCTATATTCTTATGCAATTCTTCATGCTTCTGTCACTGATACTTCTTACAGATTTACAGATTTATCCTTTGAGGAAACAGTGGGTGCTCAGCATTTCTTTTAGTTGAAGTGCAATGTAGATTCACAGCCTAGTACCTGCCTGAGTTGGTGAGTGCTCATCTTCTCCAGTGTTGGAGCCTGGCTGTGAGTAAATTCCAGTTAGACAGTTCACGTGTAACTGCTGCTGTTCCAGGGTACCGATGTGATGTGATCATTGAGGGAGAGAAACTGCCTGAAACACTTCAACAGTCGTGTAAATGGTTTGCTTGAGATACAGTGGAGGCTTCTTAGATGTGAACTGACAAGAGTTTGATAAGCTTGTTGTACTGAAGTGCTTGATTTCTCTTAGCAAGGTTCTAAAAGGCTTTTGGTGCTCTGGATTAATTTCTGACACATTTCAAAGGTGATTCTGAAGTTACATAAGCAAGTATAACATCAAATGAACAAAAGTAATGCTAAATACTCAGTTACTGCTTTGATTCAATATTGTGCTAATGCAGAATTTTACTATTAGCTGAAATTAAACAAGGCAGGTGTCCAAAATTCAGAGTAATTCGTGGTGCTGCACTTAGTATCCAGATGGCTCTAGACAGATGAGATCATTCCTTGTCATTCAGTTACTTTTAGTTCATCAAGTATATTCACAATTTACATACCTAGTGAAAAACAGTGTCCTCCTGGTGGCAAGTTTAGGGCTGGACTGTGTTAGCGAGAGCTTGAACCCCGTTGATGTATTCCTACAGGACCTTCAAATGCGTGTGGCCAAAACCAGATGTATCCTAACACTAGTGCCAGGGCTATTTCAGGTTTGGTTTGAAGGCATTTAAGCACTAGGCTTACATTCCTAACACAACTGTAGCAGGTGCAACTTTGGAGAATCCATCTATAATGTAGTTAGCCTTTTTCTGGATTAGTCACAGTTACTTTGTGGATTCAGTGAACAAATAACTATTGTCTGGCTAGTGTGGATAAGAAAACTTGAAGTAAACTTTCTAGCCTTCTAAATAAAGTAATCAAGGGAACATAGTTTTTCAGGCACTCACTTCTTAGACTGGCAGACATACACAATGCAGATTTCTATCCTTAGACTTACTAAGAAATCTAGGAACTGGGATTCTTTCTTCACCAAAATGAAGTTAAACACAGCATATACTACTTAGGCATACCAGACTTTGTTGAATTTAAAAAAAAAAAAAAAGCCTTTCAGAAACTTGTAGACCTTCGTGGTGGTACATTGTCAATGAACAATGAAAAGCAAAGCCTGCACTTCCTGAGTGTGGTGAGCTGTGTGTGGAACTGGTTTGATCATGTGTGTGCACATGCGCACATCATTACATTAGTTGCCCTGTAATTATGAAGCCACCAGTCCTTGATGCATTGATGGATTAGACAGTTCAGCTCTGGGAAACTACAGGAGACTTCTGTCACTGATGCCTGTAATGCTTTCTGTTTTGTTTTCCCACAGCCTAAACTTTTTCTGAAACTTTATACAGCTACAAGATCCCTAGGGCTGTCCTCAGATAAGGTTGACACATCACAGTATATCAGTTTCTTAAACATTTGATGCAGTTTTCAAACCTGACACCACCTTAACCCAACTTTCTTGCAAATTCATGTTCCAGTTGAATGTAAACTGCTGCTACAACAACAAGCTTCAGGCTTTTGCTTTGTATTTGACACTTGGCATTTGGTGTTTCTGCTTCCTTCTCCAGCGACCTCTGAACCACAAGTCAGACTCCAGAGTTTCTTGTCTAATTGGTGTATGAACAGCATTAGGCAAGGAGCTGTTTAAATAATCGTCCCNTCCATGTTGCTGTCTGCTTGCATTAAGTCAACTAAGAAGTGCTGCTTTGTTCAGCTCAGCAGAGCCTGTGTCCCTTCTGAGACTCTCTCTATCCTAGCGTTCCCTTCAGGAAATCCAAATTCTATCAAATCAGGCAAAGTAATACAAACTGACCTGCAACAAATAAGCAAACTTTGTGTCTTGCCTTGGGGAACCACAAGGTTCCTCTTTTTTTAACTGCTTCCATGCCATCAGTGATTCTTGTTTATCTCCGCCTTGAGCCCTTTTAGCCCCTGTAGTGTGTTTATCTGTTGGAACAAAGCCCAGTACGTTTTTTTTTAATGTTGATTTTTTTTTTTTTTTTTTACGACCAGGAGGTTAATGTAGAATTAGACTTTTGAAAACGGACTATACAGTTACATGATGGTGGTCATTAGTTTGAATTGTATTAGAAGAATTATACTTTAAGTCATGTATTAAGTTCTCTTCCACATAGCTTTATAGTTAAAATTGAAAAGAGCATGTTCCTTAAGATAAAACATGATTTATCCTATGTAAAAGAATAGACTTCCTGCCTAAGCAGAATCTAGATGAAGTTAATACTTGTATATCAGGTTTTATTTCACCAGAGTTTTTTCCAAGGAAAGAAATAAACTCTTCTAATCAGTTCTAAGTGTACTTTTTAAAAATAATAACTATTTATTAGCAGCTAAATAAATCTAGAGTGTACATTTTTTTCATTCTCTTTGTGGTGCTTTAAGGAATGCTATCATCCTTTGTGTTATCTGTAACTCTCTATCAAAATGAACTGCTTTAATTATTTTGGAAGAAAAATCTTGCTACGCTTCCCAGACACTCTGTGTCCTCTTTCATCAGTGATGTGTCATGAACAAACGGAAAGAAAAGAACTATAGCCCCACAATAAAACTCTTGCATTATTCTATAC
>VXAV01005028.1:201440-254733 GCA_013399715.1 Alectura lathami | reverse complement strand
CCTCCCTCTCCCTGCTGGCCACCCCTCTCTTGATGCAGCCCAGGATGCCATTGGCCTTCCTGGCTGCAAGAGCGCACTGCTGGCTCATGGCCAGCTTTTCGTCAATCACGACGCCCAAGTCCTTCTCCGCAGGGCTGCTCTCAAGGAGTTCTTCTCCCAGTGTGTACACACACCTGGGATCGCCCCGACCCAAGTGCAACACCTTGCACTTGGCCTTGTTGAACCTCATCAGGTTCTCGTGGGCCCACTTTTCCAGCCTGTCCAGGTCCCTCTGGATGGCATCCCTTCCTTCAGGGGTATCAACTGCACCAGTCAGCTTGGTGTCATCAGCAAACTTGCTGAGGGTGCACTCGATCCCACAGTCTAAGTCGTCGATAAAGATGTTGAAGAGCACCGGTCCCAAGACGGACCCCTGGGGGACGCCGCTCGTGACCGGCCTCCACCTGGACGTAGAGCCATTGACTACAACCCTTTGGCTGCAACCCTCCAGCCAGTTTTTTATCCAGCGAACTGTCCACCCATCAAATCCACATCTCTCCAGTTTAGAGATGAGGATGTGGTGCGGGACCATGTCAAAGTCTCCTCAGTCTGATGACATTTCATACACATGCTTCTGTGATCTCAAGCAAAATGCGATGTAGACAAGTGCAAGCTGTGGGAAAGAGGTTTTGGAGGAAAGCTGATGATTGTTGTGTAATATACACTGATTGTTTTCTTTTGAGTTTGGATTATGTTCATGAGTTTTAATTAGCAGACCTTTGAATTACAAGTGTTTAGTCTGTGGTTGTGTGTGTATATTAGAACATACACACAAATACTAGGAAGTATTTTTGGTTGGTTTGTTTTACCAAATGCATCTGTTGGGTTCTGCGGTCAGTCTAACACAAATTGATCATTAAACCTCTCCTGCTTCTTCTTAGGTGAAGGGCTATGTGAGCAGGGGCCACCAGGTCCTCCAGGAATTCCAGGACAACAAGGCTTGGCAGGGGAGCGAGGCCAAAAAGGTGCAGTGTCTTTTTTTTTTTTTCTGTTAAAACTTGTTGAGCAATGTAAAGCCTGCATCAAATAAGGGAAAACTATCTCTTCCTAGTAGAGTTAACAGTAGGTGTTTAGTGTTACTGAGTAAGAAATCTGTTTTGTTTGGGCTCAGGATAGTCCCTCCTCTAATGTAAGAGCACAGAAATCTCAGAGAGACTGAGGGTGTAGCCAATCTACGTGTGAGCCCAGTATGGGTCATGATTAAAGTAAAATGGAGCTTCAGGTTTTGAAGTAACTTCCAGGTAGATAGAAACTAAATATATTTCTAACAGTTGCCATCTCCATGCGAGAACATTTTATAGATCATGAATAAATTCAACGTTTTTTTAAGGAAAGCAACATTGAAATTCTAAATGCAAGATTGATAATACGAGTTCGTCAGTGTAGAATGAGTTTGTCTACTTGTTTGGTAAGCAAAAGAAAGACATGTTTAATGTGTATCCTTGTTTCCAAAAAGACAACCTTGCAATGAGGATGCTGATATGGGTAAGTGAGAATCTTTTCCTAGCTCAACCGTGGACATCTTAAATGACTTTAAGTATCTCACTTAATTTTGTATTCCTTTCAAACATGGAGGTTGTAAGGATTAATTAATTAACCTTAATTAAGTCCTTAGATACTGCAGTGATGAACATCATATAAAAGTCTGTATGTGAATGAAATCCCTAAGTTGCTTGAAACCATTACTCTTTTCTTTTAATGATATATGTTTAGTGTATTGTCAAGTCAAGGAAACATTCCCAATATTTATTTTGCCCTCTTGGAGTTTAATTGAACTTCAGAATTTCAGTATATGTGTTTTAGAGTTTTAGTTTGAAGTGTCAAATGCATACTTTAGAAGTATGTGACTCTTTTGCTAAGAAAAAAAAGTCCAGTTTTATTCTTGATTATTTAAAACATATTTTTTCTTTTGTTTTGTTTCATTCTGTGCTATTCTTAATACATTCTAGCCATATCGAGCTGTTAGTTGTCTGACTCGTAACAGCCAGAAAGCTTCACTTTGTCCTTCATCAGGGAAGCTTTCTAATATTTAAGTTATCATATAATTACATAACATTCTCATTTTGGACTTCATACTACAGGTCAGTAGCAAGAAAGCAGTTGCTGTTGTGCTGGAATTTTCAATATTTTCTAAGATCTGATGCTCAAGCATGCTTTTTTAATGCAACTCTTTGCAGGTGATCAAGGAGACACATGCTTCAATTGTATAGGAACTGGAATATCTGGACCTCCTGGGGAGAGAGGATCACCAGGACCTCCAGGTAGTCCAGGTAAGGCTGTAGTCATTGTTATTTTGCTTAATATATTCCATATAAATCATCTTCATATTTGAGTATTTAAGTGCCACATTAATAATTTATTGTGTATTGTGTTCAAATTCAGATGTACAATTGACATCTCTGGTGTACAGGTGGCCTGTGTCCTGTCTTGCCTAGCTGGGGACTGTTAGGAGGAAACAGGCTGCACATATGCAGAAGAAGCACTCATTTTTTAAAATCTCATCTTTCAAAAAAAAGATTCTGTCTGATTCTCTGATCAGACAGGCTTACAAGCATTCTGCCTGTCGAAGGTGTATGGCTTGCTGCAGATTTAACTGAAAGAGAAAAAATAATTTCTAGTACTTGCTATTCCTGAAATAATAGAAGAGCTGGAGCTTTTTGCGTGCAATGTTTTTTGGCCCTCCTGATTTAACTTTGAATTACAAATTTCATTCTGCATAAATAAAATCAAGCTCTCCAAAAACACTTACTAAACCTTGCCTGGTTTTAAAACAGTTTAGCTAGTATCTTATGCAAACAGCATGTTTGGTTTTTATAGTTGCTATAGTCTTATATTTTTCTTTTATGTTTTCCTGCACTACTCAGGTTCTCCTGGTTTTCCTGGACCAAAAGGTGAAAAGGGTCTTCCAGGATTAACTGGCCTTGTAGGGCCACCAGTAAGTGGCACTGTTATGTTTTTCTGGGAAAACAATATCTCCTTTGTCTTACATGTTTGGTAGATCTGTGTACAAATTCTCATCTTGTATGAATACTGTTTTTGTGTCCCTTAGCTAGCTCGACCACATAATTCCTGTATTGTGCCAACCTCAGACAGGAGGTGAGAGGAAAACTAAGTTGTTGGTTTTTTTTGTTTGTTTGTTTGTTTGTTTTTCCTCAGGGATTCCCAGGGCTGCCAGGTGCTCCTGGGAGACCTGGTCCTAAAGGAGACCCCGGGGATGTCCTGACTTCTCCAAGAATGAAAGGTGACAAAGGAGACCCTGGCTTCCCAGGTCCTCCAGGTCTTCCTGGCATAGATGGCACTCCTGGACGAGATGGATTGCCTGGTCCGCCTGGCCCTAAGGGGGAACCTGTGAGTTCCATTCTATGCTGTCTTTGATCACAGAATCATTTGAATTGGAAGGGACCTTTAAAGGCCATCTAGTCCAACTCCCCTGCAATGAACAGGGACACCTACAGCTGGATCAGGTTGCTCACAGCCCCATCCAGCCTGGCCTCGAAGGTCTCCAGGGACAGGACATCCACTGCCTCTTTGGGCAACCAGTTCCAGTGCTTCACCGCCTTTACAATAAAGAACTTTTTCCCTATATCCAAGCTAAATCTTCCCTCTCTGTTTGATTGGACAGATGTTTTGGGAAGTCTTGGATGTATTTGGGATAGTGCAGAAAGTAAGACTGGCAAATGCATGTTTTTCTGAATGTGATTAGCTTCATAATTCTCTTGAATAGATCCTAATCTAGTGATAGTATACAGAGTAGTCCCTGCCATCTGTCAATGCCTCTAAGAATAAGCTGAGACTTCTCTTGGATCATGTCAGAAGGTCCCTTCTGCCGTTCTCTGTATTTTACCTATATGGTGTGAAGACTTAATTAGCCAGATTTAAGTCTTACCTTTACCATGTTAAAAAGATGCAGACAGCTAATGGCCTCGAGGGTTAGAAGGGTGAAAACTGCCAAAGAGTTTCAAAACAGAAATAATGAAACACTTCACATGTTCCTCCTTCTCATCTTGCTCTGTTTTTTTTTTTTTTTTTTTTTCAGGGCAGTGTTGCATTCAAAGGAGAAATGGGAATTCCAGGTGACCCAGGAATACCAGGTCTTCCTGGAGACAAAGGACTTCCTGGACCTCCTGGTTTTGGCCCACAAGGTTCACCTGGTGAAAAGGGCATCCAAGGTGTATCAGGTCGTCCAGGGCCTCCTGGAGTTCCTGGTAAGTTAGTCTCTGTGTGCTATTGAACAAAAGCTGTAAAATCAGGTTTTTGTCCATTGTCTCTGGATAGTTTTCAGAACATATTGCTGCTTTTAATCTTTTCTCAAAGGAATTGTAAGACCTGGCATTTATAAGCTCCCTTACTGAAGGTCACCACAGAATCACAAAGTGTGCAGAATTTTTATCTTACTGGAGGCAGATGACTGGCTCTTCTGCTCTGACCTCTGGAGAAGCTTCTTCTTGATTTACTGTAGTAGAAATGCACTATAACTGCCATTGGGTTTATGCTTAATTATGGTGTGGGTACAACTGTTTTTAAAAACAAGGGTTTGCTTTGAACAAGTTTGCTTTTGTTACTTTTTTGTCAACTTCGTCTATCTTGATCGAATTGTGCTGAAGTCAGCTGTGGAAAATACTGTTCACATGATGGTACCTCGGAGGAAACTAAAAAATGACCTTTCAAGAAAATCCTTACATAAACAATGCTTCTAAGTCTATAAGTGCAGAATGGGGCTCAAGGGCAGATAGCCTACTGGGTAAAGTCTTGGCATTGTTTAAGTTCTTTGTAAGCTTGGGATGTGGCTAGCAACTTTTCTTCCTGCTCAGAGACATCCAGAGAAGAAACTTCCTTTGGCTGATGCATATTTCCTCATTTCTGTCGCAGGTCCGAAAGGTGACCCTGGTCAGACTATTACAGAACCAGGAGTTCCTGGCCCCCCTGGTCCTCCAGGAAGAAATGGTGACCCAGGTCTTCCAGGTAATGCAGCAGCTTTACCAGTCCATGGAATTCCAAAAGCATTTTATTCTGACTGACTCTTGATAACTGAGTTGATTTTCTCCTTTTTACAGGGGATCCTGGTCAGCCAGGTCAGCGTGGCTTACCAGGCATCCCAGGTGCAAAGGGAGAACCAGGTATTCCTGGCATTGGACTTCCAGGTCCACCAGGCCCAAAAGGTATGTTTGCAGCTGAAAGGGGGGACACTGAGGATTGTGCCTCTTTGCTTACTTGTAGTTAATTTAAATCTCTATAATCTCTTAAAAAATGTTTGCCTAGAATTTATACATCTTTAGACTTACAGAGATATCAGCAAAAAAAAAAAACCCTTTGGGCTGTCATTCCTCTGTTCACTCTTGCTCCTTCATGATAGCTTGCATTTCTCAGTAATCCAAGGACACAAAAGCAAAAGGGAAAAGCTTTGAGAAATTATGGAAGTTTGAGCTATTGACGCATCATCTCCAAATGGTCTTTCAAGATTTTGTTGTTTCTAATGTGGACTGTTTGTAATTTTTGTTAGAACACACAGCAAGGGGAGTGCCCTGCTCTGAGCAGAGTCACAGAGATTCTCTGTGGGAAAGACTGCATACTTAAAGCTATCTCAGCCAAAAGGGTACATCCTGAGTATGTCTGAGCTAACACAAAACTACTTTTCAGATATTACTTTTCATGATCCTGGAACATTTTTGGAAGAGTTGTTCTAATGCTCTCTGATATCCTCTCCTCTGCTACCCTATCCTCTATGTCATGTGTAGGTTTCCCAGGGACTTCAGGCCCACCCGGAGCTCCAGGAACTCCAGGTCGCCCTGGCCTAGACGGACCTCCTGGGCCACCTGGTTTCCCAGGCCAGAAGGTCTGTGCTTGCTTATTTAATATAAACCTTCATTTTCTTGAAAGTTGTTTTGCATCAGTGTGAAGTCAGTGGGAAGGTTTTCACCTCTTGTAGTCAGCTTTTCATGGTGAGGAAGTCATACTCTCTACGTGAAGCTTGAATGAGGGTAGGCAAAAAGAAACTGAACTCTTAAGAAGATGGGCATTTTTTCTCTACTGCTGTAATGTTCTCAAGAGAGGCTGACCTCTGAAACCTCCTTATTAAAATTTGTTGATTTAATTTTGTTACAGGGGGATCGTGGATTTGGAGTTCCAGGACCACCTGGACCCCCAGGACCACCGGGTATAAAAGGAGTTCAAGGACCTAAAGGTGATCCTGGCTTCCCAGGAAACCCTGGTCTTCCAGGACGGGCAGGTTTTGATGGATCTCCAGGACCCAAAGGTATGGAGAAGTCTCCCTTTTTCTGTTCTTGTTGAACTTTAAAAACTGTAGACGCAGTAGGATTCATATGGCAATTAAATACTAGCAGAGCAATTAGTTCAGAATCTGTTTGCCCAAAGCACAGACCCCTGTGTAAGTGGAAACTTGTACTCTCAAAAGGCAAGCAAGCAAGTGAGTAGATACCAGTTTGTGGGTCAGTATCTGAAAGTTTGTCATCTAGAGACAAGTCATGTTTTTGTGTGCTAAAACTTCCACCAGGATAATTGCCATTTTGATACTCTGCACATAGAAGCACAGTGTGTGTTAGCAATTTGTGAATTCCTACTGTTAATCATTAGCTGTATTACGTTGCAGAGTGTGCCTGGTTTACTAGAGAGCATCTGTTGAGTCTGTGTAGTCTAGTAATGTAAACTGCATGCATTCCATGGGGGCGGGGGGCCAGAGAGAGAGAGAGAGAGAAAGAGCACTTGCAGCTCTCTCTGGCTTGCAGCTGAAGTGTATTTTTCCCTCTGTCAGATCCATATTTGTTTTGTTCTCGTGGACAAAATTTCGAATACAATATGTAGGCACCACTCTCCATCTGAAAGCAAGCAACTCTGAGCTGAGTTTACTGTTTAACTAAACAAGCATGTTCTTTTAGGTGACCCTGGACCAAGCGGACCACCAGGACTTCCAGGCCCACCAGGCATCCCTGGCATTGGAGGCCAAGGTCCACCTGGCCCTCCGGGACCTCCAGGTCCTGTTGGCCCACCAGGTAAAATCTACATGAATTGTACCCTCAGGTTATTTCTGACATATAGCAAGCAGGTACATGGGGCATTGAAGGTCCCAGTGAACAAAGTAAAACAGAAACTTCATGTCTGTTGGTTTGGCTGTCTTGCCAGTTAAGTGGGCAAAACTTGGTGTGTTGTGTTTGTTACTGAAGTCAGAAGTAGAGTTACATTCAACCCTGCTATTTTCATGACTTAGAGAGCTCCCAAGAGTGTAAACGCCTGCTTTGGAGAAGACTTAGAGCCTCAGCAGAGATTCTAGGAAGTGTTGTGCACAAATTGTGGTAAAATCTCTGTAAAGGAGTTTATCACCATACTTACTCTTCAGTATGAGACTGAAGGTAGTACAATGTCAGCGCAGCGGTTTTGGGACAGAGAGAAGGAGAAAAGCTGCCTTTAGATGCATGCCTGTGCTGTCGTTACATTGCTTTCAAATAGCAAGATGGTTCTTAAATTCCAAAACAATTGTCTAGCTTACCAAACTCCATATTCCAAATTCACCGGGTGAGAGGTATTTTTAAATAACTTTTTTACATCATTGTCTACAAATTTCATTTCTGTGTTTGGAAAGAAAGCAGACAAACTAAGTCCTCTGTGCAGTGCTAGTTATTCTCTGCTTAAATGGTGAGCGCAAATTCAAGGGAGTAATCCAGATTCTTCCTGACGTGGTTAGGCACTTTTTATTGCAACGGAAGCTGAAGCACAGTTTAACTCTGTTCATGGAAAGGAAGAAAGCATGCGTATTCTAAACTAGCTGGTTCGTTATTTTGTAGAGGAGTATTGTGTTGACAAAAGCCTATCAGTAGAAGAGGTCATACACATTCATCTTGTCATAAGTACAAGAACTTAAATTCCTCTTACAAAAACTTCTGTGTTCTGGGTTTCCTGACTGCTACCCTGAAATCTGCAAAGCCTGCAATTTTCATGAGTCTGATAGGTTTAAAGTGGATTAACAAAGGAGGATCTAAAGAGAGTTACGATCAGAATTTTGTGTCTAAGGGGAACTTGATTGTATTTTGTCTAAAATGACTGCTGGTTGATGAAGATACGAACTTGTTCCGTCTCTGTGCACAACGATTACATGTGTATGCATGCACATCATTCTATTCACAAAGCTTTGGAGAGGTTCCTTTTTTCCTACGCTCAGTGAACAGTCTTGCTGTACACCAACTGCATGACAGTCAGCAGTGAGAACATTCTCTGTGGGCACGAGCATGCCTACTGCTGAAAAAACCCCATCTGGTTCTTGGCGTGCCCGTATGACTGTTTGCATCGCATGTCTGTGACCTACACTTTTTGTATGTGGTTGGATGCCACTGCTGGGGTTGGCATGGTTCACAATGCATGCTGAAAAATTGATGGTCGGTTGGAAGTGCATGAGTCACAGACTGGCTGATCTTACTCAGGTCTCTATGCACTGAGAGCTGAGATTCAGCAAAGTGCTTCTCTTTAAGGTAGGCAAGCACTGGAACAAGTAGCCCCTGTGGAGTTTGGGTTCTATTCATGCACATAAAGAGTGGGTCATGTTTAAGTATATTTTTTCACTAGTTTCCCAGCTGGGAAAGGAATGTGTGGTTGCTGCAGCAGCAAGCCCTGAATGTGTTGAATGTGAAAGGACTAGGTACAGAAGGGGTCTGAACAAGGTACACAGAAGATCCCTGAGCCACCAGGTAGGTTCTCCACCTGGCTTACTGTGCTCACCATACCTCTCCTGAACCTAAAGTTGCTAAACTGTGACTGAGCTTGAAACAGAAGGCAACTCTGTTGAACAGAAGGCTGGGACGAGGTATTAGAATGGGTTGACTGTTTCATCCAGTGCATGTTCTATTGTCTGCCCATAACATCTCTTCAGGTATTGGCCAGAATTTGATTTTATGTGGTGATGATGTTCTGCAAAACATCAGTTTTGACAAATGCAGAATTACTAGTGGAGTCGGTGTGTGCTTATGTTTTCACTCTTCATGTTTGTACTGACCAGTCATTGTGGCTACTAATGGCATGGCTGCTCTGAAGTCTCGTGCATGGTTGATTCCCCGTTTGAGAAGTCCTTGTCATTTCCCTTGGCAGTGCTCTTTCTCTGTTTTGTGCCTAACATTCCTACCTCCCATCCCTTGTTTCACTGTCTTACAATCTGTATTGGTTGTTCTACTTTATGCAATGTTAGGGTGATGTTTCTGGGGCTCTATTTTACAGGCAGTTTGGAAAATTCTTGATATCCCTCTTCAGATTTTCCTTTCTCTCTTCACCACCATTTCTTCAAATAGTTTGCAGTAACTCAACATCCTTTTTTTTTTCTGATTATGTAGCAAATTACTCTAGAAATTATTGCATTGTCTATGTTATTCTAATTATGATATGATCAGACTTTTTGAGAACTAGAAATTCAATCAGAATGAATTTATATTTGCAAAGTATCATTACCATACTAGACACTGAGTTTGTCCTATTCCTTGGTTAAATGTTATTTTGTCCTTTTTTTTTTTTTTTTTGTCTTTTTTATTGTCTTTTTTTTCCAACTTGCTGGTAGAGCGTGCACAATTCCTATCCATCCTCTGGTATTGTTTTTCTCTTGCAAAGTAAGCAGTTCCAGGCACATGACACCACAGTTTAACGCGGTGGTAAGCAGCAGCCAAAAGGCAGCATGCTTGTTATTACCAAGTGGAAGTGTACAGCCTACACAGTCAAGAAAACCTGTTCTGCCTTTTCAGCATGCAAAGAACACATCATGACATCACTCCTAAGCTTGTGTGTAAATGCAATAAGCCATCTCAGCAAGTGTAAGGATGTAAATGTGAATAACAGAACTACAAGAATGAAGAAAAAGAACCAACACATATTTAATGTTTCGCTTTGAGTTTTTTTGTGTGTGTGTTTGTTTTAAGGTTGAAGTATCTTTTGAAAGTCCATACTTGAAGGGATTTACCAGAATATGATGCAGCACATCCCTAGGATGTGCTCTGGTGTTCAAAAAGTGTCCAAGCCAGTATCTGGTAATGACAGTTTCATGTAAGAGTTCAGAAAAATCTTGTTCCTCAGTTGTGAAGCTAGGGCTAGACAAGGAGAGAGGGAAGGATACAATTATTTAAAGAATGTGTCATCAATATTTGAAAAGGCCTCACTTGGTTTCTTGTTTCTCTGTGCAACGGTTGCTGCACTTTGAACAAGGCCCTCAGATTTCCTTACAGTCTGGTTTCTCTTAACTGTGTGAGTGTTGTGTTCTTTGTACTTAGATCTGTTTTTGATACCTTTAGCATAGTGTTTGGGGTTTTGTTTGCTTTTTTTTTTTTTTCCCCCTAATCTATATGTGCTTTATTTTGTTTCCTAACTTAACAACTATTACAACTGCTTACTGCTACCTGTCTCAACCTCCTGATGAGCTCTAACTCGTTGGCTTTTGAACCTCAGGTCCCTCAGGTACTGTAGTTTCTTTACCAAAGCCTTTTCTTAGCTTCAGATTTAAGAATAATCAATTTTTTTTTCATCTGCTTTTCAAGAGTGAGTACCATCACTGATAGAGTGCACTGGAGGGAAAAAAGCTGTTTGCTTGCTTCAGCACTGCCTTGAGCACAAAATCATTAGCATTACCCAATGTTGAGCATATTCTGAGAATTCATATTTTTCACACCGAAAAATGTAATGCAATGCAGAATTTTGCTATCCTTCAAAAATATTCTGCTGATGTTATCTTAGTGTTATAAAATGGAATCATTAATGGACATATACTTGTAAGAGCCTATACTTAATGGTAAAATACAAACCAATCTCTAACCAATCTAGGATTTTTATTAATCAGAATTAAATGGTTGTTGAAGAAAGTTGGTCTTTTCCTTTTGAGAATTTACTAAATTGCATTTGCTACAGTTTGGTAAAAATTTTAGTAATGCGTCTCTTCAGGAGAAGCTTCAGGAGGATATGGTCTTCAATGCCCGGGAAGTCATTAACAATAGGTGGCTTTAGAAGAACTGGAGGGGTTTCCTTAGTGCTAGGAATATCCTTCAGATAAAACTTGCCTGTTGCTACAGTGCCATGCCCATAGGCACACAGATCTCAGCCTTGCCTTACTTTTTGCTTGAAGGTTGTGTCTTATCATTGTCTAGGGTTGCAGGGTGTTCCAGGGGAGAAAGGGGATCCAGGTCCTCCAGGCTTCGATGTTCCTGGTCCTCCAGGCGACCAAGGGGCCCCAGGATATCCAGGACCCCCTGGTCTCCCAGGGCCTCAGGGTTCGCCTGGTCCACCTGGTCGGGATGGAATACCTGGATTTCCAGGTAAGTTCACGTTTTTTACATGTGGACAAACACAATGCTATAGTTCCAGGATGTTCTTTATGCTTGGGCAGCTTGGAGAGCTTCTGTGTTTATCCTATTGGTTTAAAGTTGTATACATGTAACTATGACATTTCATAGTGTTGTTTTTTCTAATTATAACAAAATTGGTTGCATTAAAATCCTTGTCACCTCTCTGTTCTTCCCTTTAGCTTGATACAAATATTCTCCATGTTGTTGTTTCATAACTTTAAAATGTGGAATTGATCATCTTCATTATAACAACTTCCAAGTTTATTTTCTGATTATTTTTCATTGCTACAATTTAGAGATCTTTTTTTTTAAAGGAAGTAATTACAAGTGCTATCAATTAGATTCAGTACATAATTTTAAATATTAATTTCCTTATTCCATGTGTTAGATTATTCAGTGACACAGTCTGTTTCTCCCTCTGGAAGGGAAATCTCAAGATTGAGTTTTAAGATCTTTGGATAGAGGGGGCCGTAAAAGTTTCTAAAAGTAGTGTATTTTTAACTGTCTTCGTGGCTTTCAATAAATTCAAGTTTGCTTTCAAGCATATATTTATTTCTCAAACCAGAGACCAAATCTTATTGGAGGTGTAAATTTGCTTTCTACTGAAAATAACAGTGCACTGCAAATTTTCTTCCCAGGACTTAACTGCAGAAAAAATTGATACAATTTTCAAGTGGTTTTCTATCCAATTTAGATCAGTGAAGAACCAAGTGTTTGTGATTTCCTTAAAACATAGTTCAGGCTCTATATGCATCTGCTGGTTAATAGTACCATAGAGATACGGAAGTAAACATTAGGTACTGATGGGTTTTGGCTTTTTGTTCAGAATGACAATGATGATTCAATGTGTTTAGGTACCAAAGGTGAGATGGGCGTCATGGGAGCCCCTGGGCCTCCAGGGCCTCCAGGAGCTCCTGGAAGAAATGGCCTTCCTGGCTTGAAAGGTAATGTTAGTTTTATCCTACCCTGAAGAGAATGCAGAATGCTGTTTTCAACATCCTGCGTGGAAAGAGGCTTTGTGATGCTAACATCTAGAATTAATTGCTGGGGTCCCCATGGGTTATCTTCTTGGCAGTTCTGATGTTCAGAATTTCTTTGCAGTTTTAAGCCACAGCATTCAGTCACTCTTTGTTAGTCGATGTCATGAAATATTACCTATTTTTTATATGTTATCTTTGGGTTGATGATGCCCAGTTAGGGAAATATTTCTAAAGTATATTGTAAAGTCTGCTTTAAGAAGCAGAAAGAAGAAAATCAGAGGCTTTGGGTTACGGAGTTATCCAGAATCAGCTCTATGTGCATCACAGTGAAATGTGTTCTATCTACATTCTTTCAGCCTCCTTGTTGGAGATGAATTTGGAAAGAGTTTAGTAGGGGAAACAAAAAAAAACCACAGTGATCTCCACAGAACAAGGAACTTGTGAACCCAAAGCTGCTGTAGCCATTGCAACTCCTCTGCGCTAGTGGTTTAGTATGAT
The DNA here is from genome assembly GCA_013399715.1 of Alectura lathami. Classification (NCBI taxonomy): domain Eukaryota; kingdom Metazoa; phylum Chordata; class Aves; order Galliformes; family Megapodiidae; genus Alectura; species Alectura lathami. The sequence continues at coordinate 241,898 of VXAV01005028.1, read as the reverse complement.
GGAGCTCCTGGAGCTCTCAATGTGGGTCACACAGACAGCTGCTTCCTCTGAGCTGAGCTGGCCAGAGGTGACAGACTGCCTTCTTGCAGCACACAAACATCCCCAGGCAGTCCTCTCACTCAGATTTGTTCCAGGGCTTTAACATGCTGCGAGAACCGTGCATAAACTGACTGATCATTCAGTGAATTCAGACTTCATGAATAAATCATGGCCAACCTATGTAAGAAAAAGGATTAGAAATGTCTACCTTATGGGTTGTATTTTTCCCTTTTGTGGTCTGCACCTGCTATAGGTAACAATGGATTGCCTGGCTCACCGGGGCCTCCTGGACCAGTAGGACAGAAAGGCATCAAAGGTGAAGCAGGCCTGCCAGGTCCACCTGGAAAAGTTGATCCAAAACAGCTAGGAGCAAAAGGAGAAAAAGGCGAGCCGGGTGTTCCAGGTACAGAACTTTGCCTGCAGGTTCTGGGGAGGTGGCCTGACCTCTATAGATAACAGTGACCTCTAACTGAATCCATTACAGTTCATTCTTTCTTACAGAAAAAATAAACTCAGTATAGGGAAGTGGAGTACGGTTTAGGCTTTCTTTTTAAGGGGTTCTGTGACCCAGGCACTCTATATGGTTAGTTTGCAATGTCACTGCTCATTAACTGTTACTGTCATTTGGCCTCTGCCAATAGAACTAAGGTGCTATCATCAGGATTAGAATTCAGTCTTCTAAGTGCTATTCCTAAGCATGATGAGAGGTGGTTGTCATGGCTGCTGTGCTAGCTGCATTCCTGCTGCCTCTTGGGGCCTTGGGATTTTGCCCATAGGATGGACTTGCACAAGTCATCTGCTCATGTGTCACCTCCAGATTCTCCCTTTGGGTGTCTCTGGAAGCTTACACTCAGCTAAGCAAAATGTCATCTCTGTGTGTCATCTCAAGAAGCTGGAAGCCTGGAAGGTTTTCTCAGTTCACTCCAGTCTGTTTTCTCTCTTCCTTGCATTTTTTACTCCCCGTCCCTCACCCTCTACAAGAGTCCTGATGGCTTCTTTGAACTCCAGTTTAGCCTTGAGAAGAATAAAAATATTCTACCCTAGAGAGAACCAGAATGCCTTTCTCTAATGTTGGCCCAGACACTACTGTGCTAATTTATGTGTTGTATTAATTTCTGTGAAGCCTAGGTAACCTTCTAAGACGCTTGCTTTTCTATTTTTTTCTGTGTTAAGTGAGAGCTGTAGGAGGCAGACTTAACTATGCCTGCAGGGCAGCCAAAGTTACTGTATGGCATAGTAACCACACGGTAGTTGTAAAAATCTGCCCAAACACCTGCATTACTTTTTATAACAGCTCAATCCTGAAATGCTTTGGGTGTACCGATGTAATGAAACATGTCTATCAGTAATCTGAATGAATATACAGAGGTTAGCAGAGAGTCTGCTCATCCAGAAAGAGAGCCCCTTCTTAGTGAAGTGTATGGACGTTACTTTTTCCTCTACTGGCAGCATATTGTTTCCAATCTACAGCCATTTGAAACTTTCCAAAAGCAATATATTTTTGTGCTGTGATGCTTCTCTTGGCCAAAAGTAGGGGAAATGAAGAAAAATCCCTATTTAGATTTGTATCCACATATGCAAACATCTCATCATTTAATGTAAAAGCAAATATACAGTTGTAGTAGTAATAATAATAATTAAATGTATCTTTTTCTTTCAGGTATTCCTGGTTTATCAGGACAGAAAGGTTATCAAGGTCTCCCAGGTGACCCAGGTCCACCAGGACTTACTGGTCCACCAGGTACACCAGGGCTGCCAGGTAAGTAAACAGCATCTCAGGAGGATAGCTTTGATATGTAAAATATTCATACATTTTTATGCCATGGGATTGGGGTGTTAACACAGGTGTATCTAAGAAGAGCATAAGAATTTACACTTAAAGCTGCAGCACTGTATGGGGCTGTTTAAAATTATTATCCAAACAGCATGCTCTAAGCTCATTCCTCCAAACAGACCCAACAGCAGTTTTAAGCTGATTCCATTGAAGATTAGGACTGCCTTTAGGATGAGTGGAGAAGTGAGTGTTGCTTGAGTAAGCACCGTGACTGCAGGATTTGCCGACAGAGCTTGCACTTCTTTTTACGTTTATTTCTTACATTGTTAATCATTATACTTGCACTTTTCCAGTGGCCAATTGAATGTATTGTGAAGGCTGTCTGGATGGCACATCTTTGCTTTCAAGAATTGTGGGGATCAAGAAAACAAATTCTGTTTTGCTATGCTTCTTCCTACAGCTATCACAAGTTATTTGAAATCTTGGATCTTTGCTCACTGTGTCTGATGTAGGTCTTGCTCTAAATACCTTCTTGGGCTTTGGGGATTTTTTTAACCATCCAGGACTCAAACTAGTTAGAGCACTGTAGGTCACATTTAATTTCCTAATAAAAGCTACCACCTATTGCAGACGAGGAAAAGATAATGTGTTCATTCTGCAACACATTTCACAAGAGACCAAGTCACACTGGTACTAAATTATTACAGATTGTTACTAAATCGTAGGCTGAGATTTGACCCATTTAATCAGACTAATCTCCAGAACAAAGAAGAAGTTGTCCTAACCAAATCTTGGCAAAGAACTGAGGAAGTTTAAAATTTCTCTACAAATGGAGAAAAAGCATGTAGGAGAAGTTTGAGGCCTAAAGCAACTCCAAATCCATTGCCTTTGTGACTAGATAACAAGCATATTCATATGACAGCACATGCATATCAGAAACTTTTAATTATTGTTATTAATTAATTAAACACACAACTTTTCTAGGCATCAAGGGAGACGTGGGGCTTCCTGGGCAGCCAGGACCAACAGGACCTCCAGGGCTAAAAGGTGCCATGGGAGAGATGGGCCTTCCAGGTTAGTTACTGTGCTCTATTTTTCTTCATTTTGGCTAGCGCTTTTTATTTCTAGAATACAAAAGTGGACCTGTTTGTGTGCATTTGTAATAATATATTTAAATGGCAATGCACGTGAGAAAATTCAAATAGTAAATGTATTGTAAATGTACAGAATTTTAAAGTGCTTGCAGAAGTAGAAGCAGAATGATCTACTTTTTGTAACTTCCGTCTTTTCCTGATTTCTCAGATTATGTTCTATGAAATAGTTCAGAAAAGAAGAAGATTCAATAAATCCAGCTTTCAGTGGATAGACATAAGATACAAACATAAAAGGGGAAGGAGAAAGTGAACTCAGTTCTTTATAAAGGCTGCTGAAACAAAACTTCTAGTATCTGATGATTGTAATATCAAATTGTGCCAAAGTAGTAAAAAGAGACATTCAAATTAGTGTAAATTCAGAATGAAAAAGTAAATCTTTGAGATGTTATGAAAAAGCCATGAAAGATTTTAGATAATTGTTTTAGCTTTTAAAAATAAAAACACTATTATGTGCTCAAAGGCAATTTGTTAGTCCATTCTAGTTCAGGTGGTATAATTGGAATGATTTCTCTCAACCACTGCAGAAGCTTTATGTGTATTTATAAAATTTGCATTTTATATTTTGGACAGGTCCCCCAGGGGTTAAAGGCAGCCAAGGGATAGCAGGACGTCCAGGGCAGCCTGGGCCTGCTGGATTCCCTGGATTGAAAGGGGAGAAAGGTGACCCTGGTCTTTCAAGCATCGGTATTCCTGGTCTCCCTGGACCCAAGGTACATTTACAAAATTTTTAATGTGAAATTACACGAAGAAATCAGATTCTGTGTTGATTTTTTAAAACTATATTTACATACATATAATAATACATATTTATAGATGTATTAATAAGCACACAGGATTTTCTGTAATCTGTTCTTCTCAGGTGGGAGCAAAAATTTATAATTTTAATGGTGAAAATGTTTATACATCCTTTAATCTGCTGAGAACAGAAGATGGTTTACCAGACTCTCCAGTTTATTCCAATTAGTGGCCTAGTTTGCATTGATACTCACTGACATTGTGACAGTTGACATGGATTTATGCAATGAGTATCTTTGTTCTCATGTCTAATGATGCAGTTAATTCTAGAAAAAAAAGTTAAGACAATATGCATTTAAGAATAAATTACTAAAGAATTAGCACATCATGATTAATACTGCTTAGAATTTTTAAGTGTATATAAAACCAGGAACATACAAGAAGGACTTGCTCATCTACAAAGACTGGGTTCTTATTTCTCCTTAATGTTTTCTAGGGTGATCTTGGTTTGCCTGGATACCCAGGTAGTCCAGGCAGTAAAGGAATACCTGGAAGTCCCGGTTTGCCTGGATTGCCGGGCAGTCCAGGTGCAAAAGGAGAGCCAGGCCTTCCTGGATTCCCAGGTAATTCCCTCTTATTCTCTTATATTGGTGAACATATATATAAACACATTGGGTAATGGGTGGAGGGTTGCTTCTGCTTTCAGAAGCTTCTAGGAATCTGGTGCTTCTAAGCTTTGAGCTGTTGGAACCATCACTGCAAGCGCAAGTGTGAAAGCATCACTTCAGAGTGCCTTGTGAAATTATCCATCTGCTCTGAGGGGAGGTAGGAGTTGTGTGAGCCAATGCTTTCCACTCCACAGAGTGGTCGGATCCTCACCTCCTCTGACCTAGAAAACACCTGTCTTTGGCTCCATGTTTTTCCTTCATGAATCAATAAAGATACTGTAATCAGGAAAGCTGGGCCTTTTTTTTTTGTAGTATTTATTATCTAAAAAAAAAAAAATATGTTCTAAAGGGAAATCTTTCCAAAATATTATGAAGTTAGGCTTTGTACTTTTCATGAAATACTAATAGAGACTGTTCATGGATCTGTGTCAGTTCTCTCAGTTCTCAATTTACTGATCTAAGCATGACTTAAAAGAAACAAGGCTTTTATCTATGCTGCATTTGGAGCAATAAAGGTTGTTCTGCAAGCATGCTTGAGCTGTCTTTAACTTAGGAAGCCAGACAATTTATGATAGTATAGTCATGGCAGCAGGAAGCTTGGCAGAGAACAAAACCTGGCTGTGAACCGGAGAGTATTTACCCTGTGCTTCGTGCCATGCCTGAGAAACTGTGAGCAGTCAAAATGGTGTATTCTGAATTACCTCAATCAGGCTCAGGTGGTGTTCAGAACAGACATATTCCAACAGGCTGATTGTTTTTCCTCTCACTCAGTTCATGCTGTAGGGGTTAGAGTGAGGTATAAATACTAAGAGGGCTGGGGAAGGACTGGCCAGTCATAGTTCATAATGCTTTCACTCTGTTGTCAACAAGAAGTACCTGTCTCTAAAGTGGTGATTTTCTAGCAGATTGCCAGACTGATTCTGTCCTTGGCTAGTGGCACTCAGCAATTAAGAAGACAGTCTTGAAAGTAGCAGTAAGGACAGTCAGACTAGTATGGTTTATTTCTTTACAGTCTTTGCTTTGTTCTTCATCTCAATGATCAGCTTTAAATCTGTAAAATGGGCATAAATCTTGATACAGTTAGCTGATTTGTTACGCAGGGCATCTGAGGCCATAGTATTTCAAGATCTGCTAAAAAGCCAGTTTTGTGCTGTATTTAACGAAATGTCCGTACTTTACAGGAACACCAGGAATTCCGGGACCAAAAGGTATCGAAGGGCCTCCAGGTAATCCTGGTCTTCCTGGACCGCCTGGGCCAGTAGGTGAGCATGAACAGTGCAACAAAGGTCAGCTGCTTCTGTGAAAAGCATAGCGTGCGAAGCCACTTCCATTCTTCTTCTTAACGTCAAGAAAATGCATCTATACATACACGGGTGCAGAGACACCATTGTGCACACTTAGTTCACTGAAATGAAATAGAAAAGAAAAAAGTTTTAACTTGCTTTTCACAACTTTTGTCTGCTGTCTTAATCATATCATCAGCCATGAAAACAAGTTGTTAAGTGTTTCACTATTTACCAGCTTTGTGTATTCCAGCGGTCTAACATCATTTCACAGGAGAAAATTTCTGATTTATGCTGAAGAGAAACATTATATTGTTTTTAGTCAATCGCTTAAAATGTCACGGCCTTTTCTAAATTGTCAGGGAGAATGGGGAAGTAAGAGAGCAAGAGGGAGGGAGGGAGGTTTTAAGATCACACCCTTGTAAATCTGGTATTACATTGTCACACCTTCAGATCGGTTGGGGGTAGGGCATGTTTTTTTTTATTATTATTATTTTATTGTAGGTTATGCATTACTGTGCTAATGTGTTCTATCCTCCTGTTAGGTGATACTGGTCGTCAGGGCCCTCCTGGTCCTCCGGGGGAGAAGGGGCAGCCTGGTCGAGATGGTATTCCCGGACCAGCTGGCCAGAAGGGCGAACCAGGTTAGGTATCCTTTGGTTTCTTTTTGTCCTCTTCAGTCTGCATTGTGACATCCTGCTTTTTCTATTCCATTTTTCCTGTAACTACCCATACACCTTCAAACTCCTTCTGTGGTTTCCAGCTGCTGAATGGTTCACAAAGGATGCTGTCAAGCTGCCACGAAGCACAGGACAAGGATTCAATCAGCTCATAGATTTTAGTCCCTGACACAGCTCAACACGAGCCACTGTTCTTGTATTCAGTGGTATCCATATTGCTTCAACTCAGTGAGGGAATGGCATAATGTCTGCCTACAAAACCCCCACAAGAAATACAAATGCATTAAAACCCCAATCTGAAAGAGCATCTTGTGAATGGATGGAAATATTTACGAAAGCCTCAGACACATTTTGTAGCAAAATCTCTAGCGTTGGTGTGGACCATATGAGTCAATAAGTAAGCAGAGGCTTAGATGAACTGCACTTTTGATCGTTCTCAGCTTTGTACTCCTGTTCCTGGACACCTGAAAGCTAAATGTTTATTATTAAATGAATCTCTTTCTTTTCAGGTCTACCGGGTTTTGGACGCCCAGGACCTCCGGGCCTCCCAGGATTATCAGGTAGAGTTTTCTTTGCTGTTGTTTTTTGCTGTTGTTGTGAAAAAGGGCAAATAGAAACTGTCTGCACAGTAACAAGAAAAATGACATTGTATCTTCTGCAACAAACGCATATAGAAAAGAAATAGCTTTTTTTTTTCACAGCAGATCATTTTCTGTTAACCAAAGTAATGAAGGCACTCACTACTGACTATTGAATCTTGTAAATTAGGAACTATGCAGGCAAAATAAATCCACACAGGATAATTGAGTCTACTGCATTATGTGGAACTTTGCTGATCTGTCTCAGTAAATAAAGCATTCCTACAGTAGATGACAAATGAAGCTGCTTTGAAAATGCTTGCTGTATTTTCAAAAGCAACTTCACAACCTAAGTTATGTTACTTTCCAGTAGTATTCCTATGTTCCTTAAACTTGAAAATTTTGCAGATATGTCTTAACATTCAGCAGTGTCTCAAAAAAAGATGAAGTCCTAATATTCACAGATGTCTTTGCATTCCAGCCATTGGTTGGAGGTATATAAAGCTCATGAAAGCATTGCTTGTAGGTTCATAAACTCTGAGGATGGTAATAAATTATAGTGTCACTGAGTAGTAAAGTGAGGCTTAGTAAGATCTTTTAACTTTTCAAAAGCTGTAGCACTTTCTCATGCTAGAATTATTAGCCCTAATTCTTTTCTGAGTTTGTTACACCAATTTTATACTTTCTCACTGCACAAATGAGATGAGTTGTGGTCAGACTTGCACTTTCTTAATCAAGAAAGAGAAATAGCTCTGCAAATTGACATTTGGAATTTTTCATGTATCAGTTTGTAACAGAGTTCATATATATGGCTGTTTGGTTTTACAGGGCAAAAAGGTGAAACGGGGTTACCTGGCCCACCAGGACCCCCTGGCCTTCCAGGTCTGAAGGGAGAACCAGGTTTCCAGGGATTTCCAGGTCTACAGGGTCCACCAGGTCCACCAGGATTACCAGGGCCACCTCTGGAAGGTCCTAAAGGTAGCCCTGGCCCACCAGGTGTTCCAGGAAGGCCAGGTAAGAGTGTGATCCATATCTCTCGATGTCTGCCAGTACTTTTGATTTTTGCTGGTAGGTTATCAGTGTTTGGACTTCCTCAGTTTATTTGGATGGATAAGCTCAAGGCTCATGGCATAGGTGTTAATTGTTTATGGGCAACCAGAGGATTTTGTTGCCAAATGTAGCAGTATCTAAAAAGCAAACATCCTCAGTTTCTATCAGTTTCTGATACCTGGCAGCAAAAATGCAATGTGTTAACAAACGTGAGATTCTCCGCATGCTGTCACAGAAATCATCTAGCCAGCACGATACCGACTTGTGAACATCTGATGCCTTTGCAGTATTGTCACTTGATCAGCAAATGTCATCGCGCGCAAAACCCAAAAGTAACAAACCCCATCATTTTCAGTGTCATGAAAATCAAATTCGCATTAGCATCACAGCATGATCAAATTGGATAGCTGCCTCTTCATCTTCGTGTCGTGTAACATAAGTCATCACTCCACTGTGTCATGTGGCTCCCTTGGATTCAGTGCGCCATCATGCCATGTTCATCTTTCCACTCCATGTTTGCACTTCTTTCATGCACCAACTAATCCTGGAATGAAAATCCCACCATACTGAGTTAACATTGCTGAGCAACTCCCTTGCTTGTTTTAGAATTTGTTTTTTGTCACAGAATGTTTATTTGCATTAAAATAATGCTCTTAAAAAAGGTAACTTGAATGAACGTGGCACAGCTCTGGCCCAGGCTTATCGCTATATCTCGAGTCTAGAAGTACTTTGCCACTCACTTAACTGCTTGATAGTCTCCTTAAAGGAGACAGTACTTTCACACCAAGCTGCTGGTTGGCTACAGTTTTTTGTTTGCATATAAATGAAGAAATACTATTTTTATTTAATGCCCTCAAACTCTTACCTCAGATTTTTCTGTTGTTCAGAGGTTTGTTTGGTGACAGTCAGTTTTGAGCTCGTGTATGTGTAAAATAGCTGCTACACGTGTGTTTTTCACTTTAGCTGTCAAAGGGGGATTTAGTTTTGCAGTAAACACTTGGAAAGAATTTAAGATTCATTTTTTTTTCCTCAGGCTTGATTCGGATGCAGGGGGAGGCAATTCCACTGAAAAACTTTCATAGGATGGAATTTTTTCAAAACAATTTTCATTAGAAATGGAATTGAGTAAAATTTTATTATTCTCAATGGCAGTACGAGCTTTTCTCCTGGGCTATGAACTCAACTAACTCTGCATTTGAAAACTAAGGCTACATTTTAATTTATAACATCTTAAATCTGGAGTGGTGTTTGCCAACATTATGGGGAGTATAATAAGGTTTTCTTTTAGTGCTAGTACAGACACTTGGATTGTGTTCTATCCTAAATCTGCTTTTTATGTGACTGGCGTGGAACAACCCAGTGAGTTAATAACTACTAGTCCCAATGTCTTCCTGGTTTCCCATTTGGCCAGTGGAAAGAGGAGTATAAATGCCTTCCCCCTTTCTTCTGGAGGAATTTAGTCCCTGCTATGCCCCAGAGGGTCTAAGCAGTCAGTGGAACATCTCTGCAGCAAGTTGGGAGTCCTAATTTGCTTTCCACTTCCCCTGTGGCCTTGTCCTCTTCCTGCCTATTGGCTCACAGGGAGACAGGAATACAGGGCGAGTAATCCAAGCTCTGCTCTCCATCGCTAGAGTTGCAGCTGGGGCAGGTGGGAGAGAGAGTGGAGGGGTAAGAGATGGCGTGATGCTGGACTTGGGCTTTGTAATATAACAGCGTGCCCAACCAAAGGCCTAAGCCATTCCTGATGCCCAGATATTCCAAAGAGAATTTTTCTGTATGCATAGCGATACAGCAATTAAAATTTTGGCACAGGAAGCTGACTGTTGTTCTGTAAGAGTATGGGCTTTCATTTTTAAAAGATCCTTATATGGAACAGAGGATACGTCCAAAGTTGTCTTTAAAAATAATAAAAAAATGTAAACCAGCAAAGCATCTCCTGGTGTGTGATACAACTGCTAACAGAGATTCCATGCTCTGCTGTAGCATTGGTGGTTTTATGAAGCTTCTAATCCTGTTTACCCTTTTCTGTATAAACTGGGTGGTTACTGACTCAAATCAGCTGGGGAAGTAAGAATAGCACTGGGACACATTTTGTGAGTGTTATAAGCACTGAGTGAAAAAACAGCCAGTGAGGTTCTGCTCAGCCATGTTCTCTCTCTTTGTCTCTTTCTTTCTCTGATTTCTATTTTTGTTGTATGCAATGTATGAAGTGAAGCATTTGTTTTGCTCAGTTATGCGTGAACTAATGTGGACAAACCAAACTATTATTGCAGTTCTGGTACAATCAGCAGTCCAGCCTTTTGTTTCAAACGATAACAGGCTATTGTTGGAATGCTGATTTTTATAACATTTCAACATAAGGCAGCTAGTCATAAAAGTAGCTGTCTGGCTGTCAAATTACTCCCCTTCTGGGGACATAAATAAAAACAGAAGTTGTATGCATATATTTGTTGACTTCGGGGGTATATTCTAAGTTTAGTAAGAGTGATGAGGTCACACATGATGAAGCACTCTGACTTCATGCGAGTTGCCCCAAAACCAAATTTGGATAGATGGTGTTGGAAGGGATTTATTAATCAACGATAAAATGAAGCCAATCTCCAGGGCAACACAGCACTGCTGTTATTCCATATGTCGATTTTTCACTGCAATGAATAATAATAGTTTGGTGTTTTGCATACTCTATGTAAAGGAATATTGAGCTAAATCTAAAAGGCAAGGTTTAGTTGAATATGTTAGTTTGTTGACATTTCTAACAATTTTGATGTTTTTCCCCTTGTTCTAATGATGACCTTGGTGAACTCTGACCCCCTACTCCCAGGTCCCTCAGGTTAGCCCCTTAACTCCAAAATAATAACTTTGCATGAAGATGAAATATGTACTTCTTAGTGTCTGAATGTAGATATGCTGAGTCATTTTTCATACATACCTTTTAATTTGTGGTAGAAAAGAAGAGCTTAGAGCTGGCTTTCAGACTCTTCTTCCATGTTGTAGGATTGACACTGGAAGGACAACTTTCCCATGGTGATCATGTGGGTCTAGATTTTGGAAGGCTTTCATAGTGTCCCTGACTGTGAAACTTACTTTAGCATATTTATTTGCAGAGGACTTGCAAAAAAGATATACTTTTGCTCTTTATTGAAAAATAAAACAATTGTGCTGTCCTCCCATGCCTGTGCTCTATAGTTGTGTTTTGTAGCTTGGCCAAATGACAGCATTCATTTTTGTAACATCTGATGATGATGATTTTGGATGCTCTGAAGTGACATAGCTTAAACTAGATGCAGAAGCATCTATACCAAGAGCGTCCATAGGAAGGCTGCACAGAGTAATGGCAATGTTTTGTATTCCCAGCGTAAAGCATTTTAACCTTCCAGTGTAGAGAAATCCTTGTTTCCGTTCTTTTGTTTCACCAGCACATGCTTAGAGGAAATTAGGAAAGCTCTTCCTTCACCATGTATTTAGTCCAAACGAGGCACACAGCCATCTCCTCTCCAGTCCAGCAGGACTGGTAATTTTCACAAGCTCTTCTTAATTTTAGCTTATCAGCATGTAGCGCAAGCCAGCTCTCGGCAAGACTTTACTGTTTGTGCCTAGATTAAAAATGACTTAGTATATCTGCTTAGTAATAACGGAAGCGGTAAGTTTTGCTATGATGGCTTCTAGGAAGCAAAGAACTGACATCAAAGCTCAATAAGGGAAGCTTCTAGTGTGCTGTCCCAAGCACTGGGAGCTAGCACATGTAGTAGCCCCTGATGTCTGAAAACCTAAATATACCTCTAGCTTTATGCAGCCATGTAAATAAATAAAAAAAAGAATGTGGCTTTACCTTCTAATTAAAACGTGGTCACACAGGCAGTGATCGCACTGTCAGAGGGCTGCCATCATGGCTGTGCTGAGAGCAACATGGCAATTACTTCAGAATTTGTTCCACCCTGCGACTGTGCCCAGCCAGCACTCAGTAATCAACAAGTTGAGGACAGATTTATAAATCATAGCAAAACCTATCGAACAGTGAAATAAAGTTTATGAGTACTTAACAGCAACAATGAAATGTCCGTGTCATTTTTAACAGCTGTATTACAACTAGTATTTAAAATGATTTACCAAATATGTAAGAAATAGTGCACCAAGGTAAACCTGATATGTATTTACTGTAGTTTTTAGCTGCAAATTGCATGGTTACATTGATATATTGGAATCATTTCACTGACATGGAAGATGCAAGCGGCACAGGAGCTGAAATATGTGCGAATTCAGGAGCAGGGTAGGGACAACCAGCTTACCTTTTGGAAGAGGATGTTTCAGTGATGTTTCTGAGGATGTCATCACATGCTGTTTTCCATAATAACTTTTAAATTAGGTAAATTAGCATCTTGGGGTATTAAGAAAAAGCTATGCCAACAGTAAAGACAACAAATTCTAAATTTGTAAGCTCCCTTGTATTTTCGCTTATAGCATTTACAGCCCTTTTAATCCGTGTCAATTCTGGTTACTGTTTCTGGAGAGTATATGCCTACTTCTCAGTCCTAGGATTTTATTCACAGGTAATTGCCACTCTTACCTGATTAGTGGTGTAAGTCCTTGTATTAAGCACACTTCTACCCTGCCCACAGTGTAATTTTCCTCAAAACAAAGATGTCATCCGCTATTTGCCTGTGTATGTGCCAAGCTCCAGGCCCTGTGAGCGATGAAAATTGTCAGTGAAATGGTTGCATAGCGTAAACCCCGTCGTGAGTAGGACTAACCAGTCGCAGGCCTCAGCTGTAATGTTAAAGCAATAACACATTTAGTACAGCTTTAAGTTTGCCATTAAATGAAGTGACAAATTAGTCCTAGTAGAGCCTAGTCACCAGAATAACTTGTATCTGAAAGTACATATCGTGTACTCATGTATGGTTTTATGCATGCATGTGGATTATATTGTAAATACAAAATATGCTGGTGAAGTGGGTTGATGTGTAGTGTATATGCTGTCATCTGTACTATTTCTAACTAGTAATCTTGTTTTGTACTGTGTGATGTCTGACCCTTCTAACATCGATCATTGGGCTTTGGTGAACTCTGATCCTTCCAGGTCCTCCAGGTTAGACTCTTAACTCAGTCACTTTATTTTACTGCATTGCATTTGATGTAAGGGAAACGGATATTTTCCTGTAATTCTGTGATAATCCTTTTGAGGACTGCAGTTACCCTGCAGATGTTTGATTGGCATGCCTCACGTGGTAACCTGTTACTATTTTGCATGTGTACGGTACTGGACCAGTTTAAAAGAACAAAATGAACACAAAAACCTCTTGCATGATGGGATGTTTTCTGTAGCTGAAACTGCAATGGGATATGTGTGAAATATAGCACGAAATTGCTCTTATTTTAAAAAGAGAGTTTTTGAATGAATTCTACACTCAGATTTGCATGCAAATATACAGCTCATCAAATCTATCTGCTGAATATAGGCAATGAGGATTTCAAAGGAGAATTTAAACTCTTGGAGGTTTCAAAAGAATTGAAAATCCAGCCCACTGCTATATGTTACTAACTAGATTTGTTGCACTACAGGGGAGAATGTCATAGCATGTCCTGCAAAGAGATCCTTTTGTTAGTCCAATTAGGAGATCTAACTTGTAAAGTGTTTATTAGCTGTTGCTGCGCTTGCTTACATTTTGCTTTGCCACAAGTTACCTTCTCTTTAGATGGTGGCATAAAGGTGTGGGGTCTCGCTTTTAGTGCTCAAAAATGTCAGGCTTCATTTAAATCCACTACTTGCTTTTGGATTAATGGGGCTGTTGCAGAGGGAAAATATTTAAAGACTGGCCCATTTCCTCTGCTGGATTTGCATCGTGTAACTCTGCTCAAGGTAGACAAATCAGCTGGAGGGTCACTGAACATAAGGAAGTGCCTGCAACTCCAATTAAGTATTAAGGCAAGACAGAATGAGGGGCATCCTGCTGCCAAGCAGTCAGTAGACAGCATATACTGGGCTCCTCTGTATGTACTGGAAATTCTGTCAGCAAACAAGCCATCAGTATTTTACATTGTACTCTGGTATAACACTTAGGAGATGGTGAATGTATTGCAGGTCAGCAGAGGGTATATTTGTACCATCTAATTTGGGTTTTCCTGGCTCCTACTAAAAAGCAGCTGTCTGGTCACTGGTAAGCTTCTAATGCAGGTGAGTTGCACTGCCTTTTGGAAAGACCTGCTTCTCCTCATCAGCTAGATAAGGAGCCTTGGTTCCTGATTTGGGTAGTACAAATAATCCCTCTACTTGTTTTCCCCTTAGTTTATCCTGTTTGAATTCAGCATAGAAATAGAGCTGGGAAATCAAGCCAAAATATGAAGAGTTTTTTGTTTTGTTTTTACACTGAAGGCACAGACTTGTGGAGAACTGTTGACATGTACTGATACGTATGTATTTGTTCCTCAACGTTAAGGTTCACCAGGCCCAGAAGGTCCACGGGGGCCACCAGGCAATGGAGGATTTAAAGGGGAAAAAGGAAACCCAGGTCCACCTGGCCCACCTGGCCTGACTGGTCAAAAGGGAGACCAAGGACCACCTGGACGCCAGGTAGGACAAGAAATGGAGCCTTCCCATTTTCATTTTTAAATGAAATAAAAGTTTAACACATTTGGGTTGAATATGCATTTTACTGTGGTAAAATAAAAGCCAAAATATGGTATATAATATCTTGTCTCATAGCAAGATAGAGGGCCTTCTCCTTAATTATCCCCCAGTATCTGGGTGGCTTTTCCCCATTACGTTCCCATGGGAGCTGGAGCTGCCAATGCAGGGTTCACATTCCTTTGTTCTCTGACAGCACCTGCTGTACCAAGCAGTCGGCAAGTGGAATGCAAGGCCTCAGCCCTCTCAAGCACTACTTTGCAGACCCTAAATGTGCTAGTTTGTCCCCTAGCCACCGTTTTTATCTGTTTTTCTGAAACCACAGGAGAGGTGAGTGACTAACATGAAGCTGTTCTCCTCAGGGGGATCCTGGTCGTCCCGGTCTGAATGGAATGAAGGGCGACCCTGGGGTTCCAGGCGTTCCAGGATTCCCAGGTATTTGACTGGCATTTCAAGTGAAAACCTCCAGACAGTCACGGCCTCTCAGGGAGGAAAGAAGCCTGATTTGGGCCATTCTGCAGCAGGTTTTGTAAAACAACATGTTCTTTCACTGTGTGACCGTGTGAATCTGATCTTTCAGGTATGAAGGGTCCCACTGGACCGGCAGGACCTGCTGGCCTCACGGGCAGTCAAGGACTGCCAGGCCCACCAGGTAGGAGTCTTTGTCCCTACTTGTAAAACTTTACACAGATGTAGGACCTGTGTGGATCTCAGACAGAAATGGAAGTAGTTACGAGAGCAACAATTGAAATGCATTTCCATCCTGTAATTTTTAGCCCTACAGGCTAAAACTCTTATACTCTGTATACAGTCCACTTGGATTAACCTCTGCAAGAGCTGTCCCCTGAGGTGCAACCAAGAGCACTTCTTTTGCCTTTATATACAACGACGCTGATTCTTACAGAGCTCCTGGCTGCTGAGTTTGCAATAACGGATAACAGAAATAGCATGCTACCACAAGTGTCTTCAATGCTCTTTCCATCTTGATTCATCTAATACTGCGCTGCTTTCTCTCAGGTCCACCAGGTTTACCAGGTACCATTGGACGAAGCATTGTTGTCAAAGGTGCCCCCGGTCCCCCAGGACCTCCAGGACGGCCTGGGTCAAAAGGGCCACCTGGATTGGCAGGGCCACAGGGATTGCCAGGTATGGTCCTAGGTGGTTGCAGGTATGTCTGAATTCAGCAAGAGATAATGGGAAAATGTGGGATTGTATCCAGAGGTAGACCTCTGGTTTAACAGCCTGTTCTTGTCTGATGTATGCTGAATAAACAATAGATGACCCAGACAGTTCAAAGGTTTCTGTAGTGAGAGTTCAAGAGCTTTCATTTCCATTACACGTGTGTCTGTTCTAGGTCCAGTTGGTGTTCCTGGTGACCCAGGGCGCGACGGACTCCCTGGCTTTGATGGCCCAGCTGGACGTAAAGGGGAGAGGGGTCTCCCAGGCCAGCCAGGTATGGTGCTCATCCTGTGAGGACCCACTGGAAAAAGAGACGCTCCCTTTTGAGTTCAGGCTAATACTGGGAAGTGAGATTTACCCCATGAGAATAATAGTCATAATTTTCTCTTAGTGCAGAAATATTATAAGCTGCTAAACATACTTCAGTTTGGAATATTCTTGGGACCAGCAGTTGTTAGTCACTGCTGGATAATACTGTAGAACGCTTTCTCTCAAGATGAATGGCATCTCCTTTGCAGCAATGATGAGGCACGGCAAAAAGTGAAGTAAAAAACAATCAAGAGGTCAGTGAAATAATTTTCCCTTTACATGGAAACCATGAATGGGGAAAAGCAAAATTCATAAAGGAAAGAATTTCACTATCTACAGCAATCAAGCTGCCATGCAGACATAGCTTACAATTACTGATCTGAGAAAAGAAAACAGACTACACACTGAACAGTTTTCTAAAGCAGAAGACACATTAGGTAGCTATATATTGCAGCTTGTGAGAAAAAAAAAAAAAAAAAAAGTATTAGAATTCAAACAGAATAGTATAAAAATCCACAATGCGTTATTTATTCTGAGTAGCTCTATGAAATCTGTTGGCATTATTTTAAGTGAAAAAAAAAGTACACAATAATGACTGTAGGAGAAGATATTTGTAGTTACGCTTTCTGATATTTTGCTGTTCAATAACAAATGCCTTGTCTGATGCTTCTCTCAGAGTCGTATGACTCTTTTTTTGCTCTCATTCAAGGTTGTTCTAGCCTATTTGCACTTTTGTCATCTACTCCAAAACTGACTACAGCTTTTCTATTCATTTTGGTGGGGTTTAGATCGTGTTGTCAGAGCATGCTCTAGAGTGAGTTGTGCTTCTGTGGCTCTGCTATTTGTTTTGTGAAGTTGAATAAGATGTTTCAGTTTTATCTTACCAAGCTGCATAGGCAGATGAGTATGTTTTGGAATTGGGAAGCTGATTTGGGCTTACTTCAGTAGCTGTGATGTCTTCTGCAGTTGTTACCTTAGTGCCTCACAGCTCTGAGCATATCTAACTTCACAATACCCCTGCAACGCAGGAAAGGTGCACTGTTATTTTATGTTTAGTTTGTGATCTGACCAAGCTTACAAAAAACAATAGTCCCCCAGCTCACAAGCACCTCAGTCACTACACCATCCTCCCTTTGAGAGCTATGTTATCCCTAAAAGGGCAAGAAGTGGTGTTAATAAATACTGTGTTGTGTTTCTCTCATGTGAATAGGTTCACGAGGAATACAGGGCCCCCCTGGTCCTGATGGCTTACAAGGCCCACCTGGGCCTCCTGGAACAGCTTCTGTTGCTCATGGATTCCTTATAACTCGGCACAGCCAGACTAGGGATACACCACTATGTCCACAAGGAACATCAAGAATATATGATGGATTCTCTCTGTTATACGTGCAAGGAAATGAGAGAGCCCATGGACAGGATTTGGGTGAGATATTCTGTATGCTCCCTCTTTACAGGGAAAGAGGTTGTAGCGGCTTCTTCAAATGCTCTAGTTCTCTAAAGACAGGACTGTCCTGGAGCTTACTTGGATAAGGATAGGGGAAGCATGCTACCATCTACTGCCTCCAGAAGTTGCACATAGTAATTCAGGATGAAAGAATGTAAGCCAAAACTGAGAGTTAAGTTTTTCCCTCATGTGAGGATTTGATAACACCTGCTGTGCACTCACAGGTGGAGAGGAAAAATACAAAATGACCCTTCTCAAACAACTGCTAAAACCAAAGAAGCAAGAACTTTGCTGTCACATTTTATCTTATTCTGTAGGTACTGCTGGGAGCTGCCTTAGACGTTTCAGCACCATGCCCTTTATGTTCTGCAACATCAACAACGTTTGTAACTTTGCATCAAGGAATGACTACTCCTACTGGCTGTCAACTCCAGAGCCAATGCCGATGAGCATGGAGCCACTGACGGGGCAGAGCATTCAGCCCTTCATTAGCCGGTAAGACAAAGCAGGCCATCAGGTCTCTTTTTTTAGTATCTGCATAAACAAACAGCGCATCCCAGCACATATTTCCAACCTGCACGTTGGATATTGTAGGATGTTTTGCTCTGGGAAATAAAAGGAAAAGAGTTTGTTCTGAAGCGCCCATTGCCTTAAAGGCCTATCTATGTGCAGCAGTGATCCTTAGGGGCTGAAAGGCTGTAAAGGTTTTTCTCACCCCAGGAAGCATGAGTGCAGAGGCACCGAGAACAGGAAAGAACACAGGAGGCAGCAGCTCTAGGATTAAGGCATTCACCTGGTTTCAGGAACTGCTTCTGTATTTTACCCAATATGGTTGTCAGTGGAAATACAGGCAAGATTTTGTGCTCAGAACCACTGTCTTACTGCACTCATCAGATATGTAAGAAGTAGGAGTCTGGATTGATAGGACAGTCCCTCACAGGCTAGTTGTCCCTTTCTCTGTGCAATGACCCTTAAGACAAACATTTTAATGTCAGGTATTTCTCTGATACTTCCCCTGTGTCCAGATGTGTTGTGTGTGAAGCTCCTGCTATGGTGATAGCTGTCCACAGTCAGACCATTCAGATTCCTTCGTGTCCTCCAGGCTGGGACTCCCTTTGGATCGGTTACTCTTTCATGATGGTAAGAAGTGCCTCCCACTCCAGAAGTGACTATTACCTGTTTGTGTCACCAACTAGCTGCTTTAGGACGTTGTTAAAAATATAATGGGAGTCAACAGAAAGCCTTTACCTTCAATTACTAACCATGGGAAACAATTTTCCAGCACACAGAGAGAAGCGTAACTGGTAATGCTCTCTAAGTCCTGCCTTTCTAAGGATCTTCATGGAGGTGTCTGACATCACATTATCTCAACCAAAAATAAACAGACCGTGGTTCTTTTAGCAGCTGCATGCTGTGCTATTAATTTCTAGTTCCTACTGTAAGTTTGCTGCGCGTATGTGTTTCTTTCCTAGCACACCAGTGCTGGAGCAGAGGGCTCCGGTCAGGCCTTGGCATCGCCTGGATCCTGCTTAGAAGAATTCCGCTCAGCTCCGTTTATTGAGTGCCATGGTCGTGGCACTTGTAACTACTACGCCAATTCGTATAGTTTCTGGCTGGCAACTGTAGAGGTAGCAGAAATGTTCAGGTAAGAAAACCTGCTTTTTGCACGTTGCTTTATTTCAGACCGAAAGGTGTGGAAACCAAATTTATTCCCAAGATCAAAAGAGAGGTGTTTACAGGGAAATAGGGAAGAACTTAGTCTGTTTTTCCTCCTCACAACCCGTTTTTCAAGTGTGTGCTTGGGTAGGCCTTTTACATATTGTAAAAACTTGTGAGGGCACATTCTGTTTTGCAAGGACTCAGATTCTTTTTACATCAACTTTTATTCACATTTAGTAGTACCTTCTCTGTAGGTAGTCCTACCAAAGTGACTGCAGTTGGAGTATAATTTTTTTTTTTCCTTGGATGCCTTTAATTAGACTCAAATATTTAAAAAGGTGGTTCACAGACATACAGGGCACAGGTGTGAAGGGAAACTGGAGAAAATCTGCGTAGTCTAATTCTCAGCCCCAGGGTGAGATCCAGCTGTACTTAAACCTTTTCAGGCAGATGTTCACAGAACCTGTTTTTGAAAGCCTTCTGTGAAGGAGGTTCCATACCCTCCCTGGCAAGCATTTTTTCCCAGCACTCTGCAGAAGGATGACAGAGGTTTCTCTGCCATTAGGATTTCAGCTGGATATTTTCTAGCTTCCCCAGATTTTTTCCTAATTGATTTTTCAAAGAAAAATGTTTTTGCTAGTCAGCTCCTTTCATAGAATTAAACGCTACTGCCCAATTTGTGCACTGGTAAAAACCCCACGAATATTCCCACTGCCACCGCATTGCAAAGTGTAGCCTTGTGGCACCGGGCTGGCCCCGTGCACAGTGTGACACAGCAGCACTGGCCTCTAAGGGGGTTTCATGAAACAACTACGCTGTGGTATTCAATTGCACATGAAGTAATCATCTCCAGGTTTTCAGGGTAGTTGATATGTGATAATTCATTGTGAAACCCGCCTACTAACTACTCTGGACCTTTGAATTTCCCGTCTCTACCATTTGCTGTCTCCCATAACCACAACTTGCTTTCTTAAAAAAAAAAAAAAAAAAAAAAATGAAGGATGTCACTTACTGTGTGAACACACATATTACATAAATGTTGTATTACCACCTCCACATCCTTACAGAATAGAAGTAAATTATTTGGTAAATCCATAACTTAAATATACAAATCTCACTGTAGCAGTGTTTCTTAGGGGTTGCTGTAATACCCTTCAGCTGAGAAACAAAAAATTACACACATTTTTCATGGCAGGGGAAATCTACGTGGTAGACCCTAAAAATACTGTCCCCAATGTACCAAAATTGCATTCAGTTCAGCATATGATGTAGCACGAATTCCAGAACTGAGCAGCAGTAGCTGACCAGCACTGAGCTTCTGTCACCTGCTGTGAGGATATACAGAAAGATCTCCTAAGAAAAATCCTTAAATACAGAATTCCCATTTACGTACCTTACGTTTTACCTTCAAATCTGAAATTAAGTAGAATTTTAAAGTTACGGTTCTGCAAATGAAGAAAAAGCTAACCTAGCCTTACCTTCCTGTCTGTCAACCAGTAAGCCTCAGTCAGAGACACTGAAAGCTGGAGACTTGAGGACGCGAATTAGTCGTTGTCAAGTTTGCATGAAGAAGACGTAACGTCTTGAAGGATGTTTTAACAGTTGAAAATCCCTGAGATGCACTGTCCTCCAGCTGTAACAATGGTGCTACTGTGCAGAAAGAAAACAGCAAACAAATCCAAACTGTTTTAACGATGCAAATTCAAGTGTACCTCACTCGTGCCAAGCTAAGGGTTGTTTGGTGCATATTTGACAACAGGACTAAGACGAGATGGAAGAATTGACCTCTTGGAAACAGAAAAGACACCTATGGTTCACAAAGGATCAGAAGATGAAATTTTTCATTTCTCTCCCTGTAACAAAATGGCACCTTTATGATCAATCAAGAGAGTAACGAAAAACACAACGCACTGAGTATGTTTAAAATAACAAGACTGCAGTTCTGAAAAACATTTTTCATGGTGCTACTAACCCTACTGTATCCCAGGTTTTTAATATGAAATTTTAAGCTTATTTCTCTGTAAGTAATGAAATGTGTATATTGTGTAAACACCTTTTTAGCTGAAACTTCCAGCCATTTAGAAACAAACCAGACTCAGATATAAAAATGCTTATGTCTAAAATTAAAATATACAGCAGTATTTTATTATAAAATTTGTGGTACAGAGAATTTACACCTCTTACACCAACTTATTCATTCAATATTTCATTTCCTTCCTCAGTTGCCAACCTGTTGTATTTGGGGAAATGCACCATTATTCTGAAGTCATTTTGATCAGGGTTTTACATGTTGATACCGTACACCATGCTATCAGTGGTTTTATTTGTGCTTAGAGATCCCAATCCACTTNTCTTTTTTTTTTTTTTTTAATCTTGTGAAGGCACGTGAAATGATTAGCTATATGCTTATATCCTTCTATTCTGAATAAAAGTCACATTCACATTTTAGTAGGTTTGGTTCAACAGAAACTGTTCCTTGGGCACATCCAGCTGTCAAAGCACTGAAGACTGTGCCTGCGTGATACCTCTCTACTCTGAAGTGAAGTCATGCGTGTTCTCCAGAACAGTGTGCACACTAAGCAACCCGCACAAAATAAAGCGTGAACTGGTGGAAACTCATCTTTTCCTACTTACACCTTAATCCTTTGAGCTTATGTGAATTTATATGCATCCACAATGTATTTACAACAGAGAGCAACTCCTGTGTATGTACAGTTCACATAAGGCCGTTAAAGATACGGTGCATGCAGTTCCTCATTTGTGATGTCGATTTGTAAGGACCCTCCTGTGCATGTCCTGGTGTGTCACTATTTGTGCAATAGCTGAGCAGTGATCACTTTTTGTATGCATAGCTGTCCATGACCGTTCTGCTTTTATGGTCAGGGCTGTTTCACTTACACTTCTGTATGAGCAGAGCTCCCTGGCCACAGCAAGACTATTTCTCAGATGATGGTACTTTAACATTTTCATTGCATATTGCCACCTCCGCTATCTATCAATACAACCTAATTTGTGAGTTCACATACAGCTTTATGCTTTGTTTATATTGACCACTGTTAAGTAACTTGTCTGCTAACAGCTATCCACCCTTACCTTTCAGCTGTCCCTGTAAACACGGCCCATCAGACAGCTTGTTTTACGCGCATTTGACAAAAGACATAGGACTGGTGGCTGACCGGGTGGCAGTGATTTATACAATGAGACTGGTGCTGATTTCAAAAGTTTTCAGGTATGAAACAGGTTAGGTAGCTTAAAATGCAAAATATTAATAGCTATATCCTTTTTCCATTAGCCGCCGTTATATATGTTGGTAGAGAGTGGCCTATTCAGCAATGTGCATCCTTCAACTCATTTTATTTTGGTTTGCTGATGCATATAGAAATAAATGGAACCTGTTGCTACCTCTAAGTCAAGAACTTGTTACCAAAGCTACAATGAAATGCTGCGTCTCTTACTGTAAGCCCAAGCCCCTATCTATCTTGCTACTTACTCCTCCTCTGAAGCCTAAAACAAACACAGGAGCCTATTCCTAGCCCCAGAAAGCAGAACTGAGGCTGAAGTCAAAGAGCACCCAGGGTAAGGAGCTCTTAGCCCTGTCTTGGGCTGTGCCAGCACTAACTTCACCTCTCTTGCCTCAATTACGGTCACCAACAAGAAGCTGTCTTCATATATGGGGACCAGGAAAGGGCAGAACATTTGTTCTTGGTACTGCATGAGTGGTGCTGCTTGTGAAGACTGGGCCTCTTTTGCAGCATGTAAAACAAAACCAGCTGAACATTGACAAGACAGGAGTTACAATTCCACAGGTAGCAGCAGAGCAGCTTGTTTTGTGGCAGCTTTAGTTCCCAGACCTGTGAGATGACCACAGAAGAGCAGCTACACTTCTGACAGGTATGTTCTCCAGAACATTAATCAACTTCAGGCCGAGATTTCTCAATAAGCTTTTTTTATTTTTTGGTTAAAAGTAGGATAGAGAGGAAGGAGCATCTTTTAACTGAAACACACAGTAGAAACTAAAAAGATACTCATCTAATTCCCATCAGGGTCTGCACCTTAGAACAAGCAAGCCACTTGACCTGTATTAGATCCAAGTTTCTCTTCTATAAAAGAAAGCACGGTTATTATTTTGTCCCACTTCTTGACCGCTTAGACTGTAAGCTCTTTGGGGCAGAGACATGTCTATGTGCAACATTGGGGGGGGCGTCAAATGTTGGTTGGGGCCCCTAGGTGCTATCCATCAGTATATAAATATTAAACTACAGGTAAAACCTTGTGTTTGCAGATTTATTCTTTTTTTTTTTTTTTTTTTTAAGTGGGGGAAAAAAAAATGTTTTGAACATGAACAGCCTTAAAATAGTCTTCAGCCTAAACATGATCTGGATCAGACCACCACCTCCTCAGCTACAGTTAGGCTTTCTTCCTTAAGTTTGACTGGTTTTTAACTAAAATTTTTATTCCCCTAGCTGATGTAAAAACTGGTCTATTTTAGTTCGTCTTCAGCAGGAACCTGGAAAGTAACACAATTGCATTGGTAAGCTGTGTGGAGGAAGAGGCAGGCACTTCAGCCACTTGAGGGCACCATGTAGCTTTGAAAGAAAGCTAAAGCAGAAAGGACCAAGTTCCTGAAGTGCCTGCACCAGCAAGGACTTACAAGCTTCCTAGAAGGGGGAGCGTGTTACCTCTCCTTGCTCGCCACCCAGTTCTTGTTCTTTGAAAACTTCTTGCAGAACAGAGTTCAAAATCATCTGCTGTCAATTGCAATGGGGCAGATTAGTTTAAAAATGCAGTTTTTCAAAGGAATACTAGTTTGCAAATCCTAAAAACAGTAACCTTATGTGTAACTCGGATATGCACTGTTCTAGTAAAGAATGAAATTCTGCTTGGAACCGGCTATCCAGTAGCTCCCTTCAGTCTAGTAATTTCTATTATAATCCACAACTGAAAGGAGACTGCTGCTTTCAACCTCAAATTTCAACTTAATACGGGATTTAAACTTCTGACACAATTCTCCAGTACAATCTATGAACCAAGGTGGGCACACAGAGCAGCATAAAACATTTGAAATACAATGAACAAAATTCTGCATGTAAATGTGCTTTAGAAGCTCTTTAGCGTGCAACTTTTTGCCCTCCACTGCAGAGGTCAGTCCCTCAATAGCTAAGGATTTCTCACCTCAAAGGGTAGAGGAAGTACCAATTTTAGACCGTAACTTTAGAACCTGAAAGTGATTTATTGATCTTGCAAGCAACCAATGCCCAGGTTCCAAAGTTCCAATTATTTTCTGTGCCCATTTCTATCTAGATTATGCATTTTGTAGTGTTTATTTTTTAGACTTTGCTAACTGTAGAAGCCAGTGTGCTGCCTGAACTGTACAAAGTCCCATGGCAGAGGCACTGAGGGAGAGCTGTTTTCCAAGACTTGGGAGTATACTGCTGTGGGCACCCTGACATGTTTTTAACTGCTCCTTTCCAGAGAAGTTACCCTTCAGACAAGTCAGCAATGTTGCTGGACACAGGACACTTCTGCTGCTGTGGCTCCTTCCACTGGCGTGCAAGCTGGCCTTTGTGCAAGCCAGCACTAACGTAACAGTGTGTCCAGGGTGGCTCACTGACAACAAGCAGGACTCCTGCTAGTGAAAGGCAGGAGCAGTACCTGGCTCAGGGGATAGCAGCAGTGCACTACATTTTAAAGCACAGGGCAGGTCTCTTGAGCTCCTGGCTGTTGAAGGAAAGATGATTAACTCAACCCATTAGTAACAGACTGGTGACCACTGCCTGAGAGCAGCCCAGCTGGCAACAAGGTCAACATGAACTGGTGACTAAAGCAGGCAAACTGCTGGCTTCACCAGAGGTGCTCAGCACAGCTCAAGGGTGGAGCACACAGCAGCAGCTGCTGCCACAGTGCCAGCGAGCAGCTTCTGTGCCCACTGAGCTAGACTTTCCTGACTGTCAGTCTGCTGTAACTTGTAACTCTTCTTTAAAAGGAAATTAATCTTAAAATAATTTAACTGAAAATAAATTAGCTCAGTAACTCAGAAAGAACACCCAAGGAACAAAGCAACTGCCTGAGCTTGGTGTGTTCCTCTAACAAAAGGGGGGAAGAAAGTTCTTACCTCCCAGACATGCACAGCAAGCTCAGTGCTCCTGCTTTCCCCTTGATGTTCCTTCATGATCCTTCCTGGAAAAATTAGAGGAGAAACTAATTTAGGTTTGAGGGAATGCTACTGCAACAGCCAACAGAGGATGCAGGGATAAAGAAGTAGAATACAAACCACGTTACCTGATAGCTCTGAACAGGTCCCCTCTTCCCCTCTGTGAAGATCTCATTCCCAGGCAGTTGATTATTTCCCGTACCATACTGCTCAATGGGATGCGAAGTCCACTAGAACAGGTCAGTGCATCTCAAAACAGAGACCTTTAAAGTGTATTCTGGTACTGCCTTCAAATTCAGACAGGGCCTTACTCCTATCTGGAATCAGCCGAGGGCTTTCATCATGCTTCAGAAGCTGCCAGTGCTCCACCCAAAGAGGTTTGAAAAGTTAGTGTCAAACCATGCGTCTGCCCCTCCCCACAAAAAAAACAAAAAAAAAAACAAAAAAAAAAACCACCTACCTCAGGGAGTTACTTGCTCATTTCAGGTCCAATGAGACTTTCAGTCAAAGGTCTCTTACTGCAGTTATTGTGAGGCTGTTGCAACAGTCCTGACAGTGTTTGGATAGTTTTTGCTGTTTACTGCTGGTAGGGCTGTTTTGCCACGTATGAGAAGCACTGTTTTGGTTTTGTTCCCAACACAGGCTACACGCTATAAAATGAGGCCCTAAGGAAGGGGGCTGGTAAAGCAAACTTGGCTTTTACAAAGTTGTTTTAATGCAGTATTCTGAATAACAGAGTAAGAATTACAGGAGGTATTTTTAAAGAAAGAAAAATAGAAGGCATTTGGAAGGAACCACCCACGTTTGTGGAGGTCATATATGCTCACGGCTACAGCTAAGTTTTTCTACATGGAATTGATGCATCATTCACATCAGTAAGAACGTGACACGGCACTACACGGTGCTGGTACTTCCGGCTTAGGCTCAGTTGTTTTTACAAGTGGGTGCATTACCTGAAAACTGAGACATCTGCATAGGTTTTCTTTGTACATACCGGGACCTTATTTAGCACATCTCAAACCAAAGTGCTACTGCGAAACTGAGAACAGCACACCATACTCATTCCCTTCCATCCTAAACTCCAAGCCGCCTGTTTGAGACTCTGCTGCTAGAACTTCCTCCCAAGACTGCTCCGTGCTGATAATGAAACTTCCATGCCCAGTCACAGTCAAAGCTATGAACACAGACTGGCAGAATATTCTGCTTTCAAAGCAGAAAGCATCGTGCACCAACTATTTTCCCCCATCCAGAAACTCCGTTGTTTACCAAGCACTGCGATCTATGACAAGGAAAACTTCGCTGTGTTTGGCTGTGCGTAGCCTACATGGCAGAGAACTGGAAAGGCCAAGAATCACTGCCCCGAAACACGCTAAAAGCTTCTTCACATCTTCAGGGAAGCAGGGCGACAAAGCACTCTGAAAAGAAAGCAGCAGCAGGAAATGCATTTTTGACAGAGGAAAACAAAAGTTTGTTTAAAAATAAAACGCAGACACGGAGCTAGATGAACACGTATTTACTGCAAGTAGCTCTATGGAAAGCCAAGTCAGATAAATATAAACACTATACAGAGCCTCAGCCAGTCTCCCAGAACCGCAACTGCGATGTGTTTTACAAAGAAAACAACAGAACAATATTTACAATGGAAGACAAAGCCAGATCAATCAGCTCAACTTTAAAACAGATCTGTGAAGCAGGAATAGCAAATATAATGAACAGTTTCAACCATATATGTTTTAAGTTTGTACAGACAATAACTGTCCAATATCAAATTAAATTTACAGGACAAACATTGTTCCATCATTGGTATTTTTGTACTATACAGCAGCATAAACGGGTAGCTGGAAGGTAGTATACATAGTGATATGTTTTACATAGTCTGAAGATGTTCTTCCAGCACAATACTGAATAAATTAGTTGCTGTAAACTAAGAGATTCAAAAAGATTGCATATTTATTATGCCGTACCTGTTAGTATTTGTACCATTCTACTTGAGGTTACCCATTTCATTATTTATTCAGCATTTATTAAATCAGTGCTGTATATTGTACAACGGCAGACTCAGGGATCTAATATGAAATAGGTATGTAAGTTTTTCTTCAAAACAACCCCTTCCTTTCACGTTAAAGGTTTAGAACTATCTTCATCCAAATTTTGATTTCTTAAAAAAGATGTAAAGCTTTATAAAAAGCTGTCGACATATTGCATTATTAATTTACGAGACCAAACAAAAGCTATATGGCAAGACAGTATCATGGTCTAGAAAAGTGGTCATATTTCTCATTAGTGTATGTTTAGCAGCAACAAGTATCTGTACCAACTTAAACTTCTCTTCCAGAATCAAAAATCAGCTCTGTGCTTTTCAACCCCACAGCAACAGTTCTGTCACCAGACGTTGCGTAAACTGATTGGTACCATGTGTCCAAAGGAAGTCCTCATGTTTTAGCGACATGTACATTTTAATCTCACTTAAAAATAGATCCGGGTACACATCACCCAGCAAAAGCGACAGTGTCTCACTTGTCACACAAACTGTACCAGCGTTGCAAAGGTTGTACAATACACAACGGAGAGGACTACCAGCTGCGCGGTGCAGCACAGCACGAGGATTTGTGCACTGCTCCTCAGCCCTCCACCGCCTTTCGTTCTACACAGCACGTACCAACAACTGCCGTCATGCTCCTTACGTTTATGGCGGCGATAAAAGCCCAAACTCATTTCAACCAAAAAATGCACCTCTCTCGGTACAAGAGTGAAGCACTTACGCCCCATTTTTTCTACCATTTATTTTAAAATTGTCAAATAATCATTGTTTGCAGTTCTTCAACTGGGATAAGAATAACTGATGAGCCAATACTTTACTTCTTCTCATTATGCTATGAAGAAAGAACAAAAACAGCCCCAAATTGAAGATGGGACTTGGGCTGAAAGTAAGATCAATTAGGGTGGTTTCTCTTTAAAAAGCTACAGTGACAAACGCAATGCAGAAGTCACAAACGCTGGATACCACTCTGCACTCTTCCATCTGAATGCATGAACAAAAACCTCATTTTATACAATTCATGTTTATAAACAAGCATCTTGAGGGTAAGAACAAAAACAATCTAGAAGACAACCAGCCCATTAATCCTACTTTGTACATACCAAAATTCTGAGCAAAAAAAACGCAGTTTGAGCTCTGACAGACATTTGATTTAAAATACTCTAGCCTATGATCAAGAAATCTCTCTTGTACCATGAAAGCAAAACAAAACAAAAGGCAGGAGGGGTCTCTGTCGCTCCCTTCCAGACCAGCTCCGCCCCGCAGGTTCTCCCCCGTGCACCTCTCCCTCCCTCCTCCCGCCTGCCCGGGGCAACCCCTGCGCTGCCAGAGTGCTGCTAACGAGTTCCAAGCTCACCACTTGTTCATGTACCAGAGAAGCAAAACCCATGGTAAGCAGACAATCGGAAACCAGCTTCGACATCTCAGCATATAAATAAAAACAAATGAATGGGAGAGGCAGAGGAAGAAAGGGGCATACAGGAATCTCCTATTAGCATTCATGCTTTCTCCCAAATAGATATGACAGGAAAGACCAAATTCCATCACCAAAGCACAGCTATGAAAAATCTCAATTAAAATTAATTCAACTGTAGAGAGCTGATGTCTATGAAAAAATTAACTAGAAGGATGTGTGTCCACGTCCGTGCTGGTGGCAATGAAAGTAGCCGGCTGGAGCTGAGCTGAGCTTCCAAAAGCACCACACAGTTTCTGGAGTTACCAGCAGAAAAAAAGTCTTCTCTTCCAACAATGATTTCCATGGCAATGCAGTCAGTCTAGAAAGGAAAAAAAAAACACTGTGACATTTTAAATGCAAGTTATATTGGAAAGAAATGTTTTTTAGTGCGGATAATACATCCCGGAGCCCATCCATGGCAGAAGCAGCAGCTGCTGAACACAGGCGGTGCCCCCAGGGGAGGGGCAGCACCTCGGGCACCTGCTGCCAGCACCTCACGGGGCCGGGCCTCGGACGGGACGCGCACAGAGGCACAGAGGCTGCCGCCGGGCGCACAGCGCAGGGCGGTTCTGCTGGCCCAGGTGTGATTAAGGCTGCGGCGAATGCGCCCGTTCGCAACAGGTACAGAACTGCAACGTAAACACTCGCTGCAACCCCAGCTCCAAACAAGGAGCGGCAAGTCACGACAGCTGCGTGCCCTGGCCTCAACTCTTCAGGAAAAAGCATAATTTAGATGTAATAAGGAACACCTCAGAGTGCAGTTTTCCTTTTTGTCTCACTGGACGGGAACCCACCATACAGAAGCACACAGCCACAGTACAGAACCTACAGAGCCATCTCTACTGCTGTCAGCAAAAAATGGTGGCTTCAAACTGACTGGAAAAGGCAAAAGACAAAATACATCAGTAAGATGCGAGGGGGAAATCCATCCTGTACAGCCAGCCAACACGGTCGGGTGACGAGGCAGAAACGGACACAAGAGGGAGCACGGCCTCAAGGCCGAACAGCAGCCCTGCAACTAAAGGTGCATGGACCAAGGTGAGGGTGACTCAGTGCGCTCCTGGGAGGGAAGAACTGCTGAAGGGAGGCAAACACTTTGTGAAGTGGTGTGATCACAGCTCAAGGAACACACAAAAAGTCACATTTCCGCTCATTACAAACCCTTTCTGCTCCCAGCGCAGCGGGCATGAACGCTTGGTTTTCACTCTGGAGCAGTACTGTCAGCCAGACCGCCGGGTCACGGTCCTGACAGACCGCCTCCTTTCATCTTTTCTTTTTAATATTATTATTTTTACCCTTTGCTTAGCTAAGCACGGCACCTCTCTGAGCTATAAATCCTCCTTCTGGACCACTTGCATACCTAGTGCTGTCTCTCCTGTTTTGCACTTACACTCACAGGGAACACAGTCTGCAGCTACTGTCAACCGACACCTCCACTGCTCCAGCGGCTGCGCCAGTTCACAATTCCTCCCCCTGTGCAAGTGCAGAGGCAGCACCTGCAAAGCCTTCAGTTTCTCCCCTCCTGGGCACGGCTCTCTGCCAGCTGATGGGCTTGGGTCACTCCTCGCTCTTCTTCCCACCTGCCACGGTGTGATGCGCATCTGTGGGGATCTGCCCGCTGGTGCCACAGGGAAGGAGGAAGCAGCATGTTTGCTATCAGAGCACAAACAACAGCTAGAGCAAGTCTTCCTGAAACTTTCCGTGCAGAAGCCGTCTCACTTCCCCTCTCCAAAGCACGCTGCACAACTCTCTCATTGCCCACGGAGAGCTGTCCTACGGGAAGGCTTCGCTGTTGCACACAGAGAGCAGCATGGCCTGTGGGGACCAAAGAGGGGGTCCTGACCCTAATCCAGGCTGTGCTTTCCTGTGGGGTCACGAGGACATCAGATCTCAGGTTTTTTCCAAGGAAAGCTTAGTGCTGAACTACCTGTGCCCCAGGAATATGCTGAAGAAAATGTGGCCAGCTACAGAACAAGCCCATGTTATGTATAATGATGCAAACCTGTACGTTTACTTACATACCCAATCATATGAAGTATGCACTTGTTAAACACGCCAGCTCCACCCTAAGGTAAAGAAGCTCTGATTTCAGCCCAGCTAAAAAATGCTGCCTCTTCAAGGGAAGAAAAAAAAAAATCCCAGCTGGGCTGCCCCCCAGCACTGCCCCAGCCTGCAGCAGCTGACTGAGGGTTCTGCAGCCCCAGGGGAACGACCCTGCTGAGCCCCACACCAGGCTGGGGCTGCTGGATTTCATTTTTTAAAGACGTGGTGACTTTCAGAATACAGCAACTTGTTTTCCATAATTCAAGGCAAACAGGGCCAAAACAAATACACCCTCAACTCAAAAAATCCCCATTTCTGTTATTTCACAGGCATCCTAAGATCACTACAGAAAGCTATTCCTTGTTACACACAAAGCATGATGTGGTTAGTGATGGCTTTGTGTTTACAAGAGCCAAGTGAAGCTATTATTTCTGAAATACTTTTCCCCTTTAGAAAAATATTATTTTGTTGTAGAACCAAAGGATGAGAACACGCACCACAGCCTGCAGTGAATCACACCTCAGCGATGCATGCAGGCAAGCCATTAGAACGGTTAAAGCTTCTCCAGTAAACCTACTACCTCCAGTAAAAATTAACCTCCGCCAACATCCCCCACCCCTTCCTTGCTCTGTGCCTATGAGCTTACATGAAAGGAACTTCAAAAACCGTCTCTGCTTTTGTCAGTGCATTTTGCCTCCACGCCTAACGCACCAGGCACACCTGAAAGCTGCCTGACAAGTTATTCTAATCTCTCCAAGCACATCCCCAAAATGTTTTGAACAGCAAGGGCCCAGCTGTTTGAACAGGACAATCCCACATGGCAGAATGCAGTATTTGTAGCTTAAAGTTTTTAGAAGCNGGGGGGGGGTGGGAAGAGGAAGAGGAAAAGCTTCAGAGCAAGAAAACCTGTTTAACTCCTAACTTGGAGTCTTTGAACAATCCTGGCAAAACTCAGCAGGCAGCATGACCAATTCCAGGTCCGAGGTAACTCATCGCAGCCCAGGCTGACACAGAATGATTTACAGAGACCAGAAACATCCCAGCTAAGCTTCGCAACAGCTTCTGAACTCCCTGGATCACCTGGCTCAGACACGGTCTTACCGCACTCTACAGGTGAGCTCAGCGCCTCCCTGCCGCGTCCCCCCTCCTCCAAACCCTCTGCTGGGTGGTAACGAGGTCTCATCGACTTCTTCCCCTTCTCCCCATGATTATAAACTACGCTCTTCATGTTTTCTATTTGTTTTTAAGATAAAACAAAACCGTGGGCACTGCAAATAAACAGAAGGAAGTCTCAAGTAAACAGTACCTACATGCTGCTAGCAGCCTCCTGAGGCCTGGGGTGTCTCAGAGCCAGAGCTGTGGGTTGTCACCACTCCTCCGCACTCCCTTTTAAAGCCAAAATTTCAATACTGCAGCTGGAGCCACACAGCTGGCTGATGCCCCAGAGTCCTCGCCTCTCTTTGGGGGGGATAAAAGCATTGAGCACTGACTCTGGATACAGACACAGATACACAGGAAGGACCCTCGGTCACCCACCATCCCCTTCAGGGCACCCCGACATCCCACAGCACCCCCCAGGAAGCCCCCCAGCCACCTCCTGCTGCACCGTGCTCAGTGCTACTCCCTGGGTGCCCGCAGGGCTCCGTGCCAGGCGCCTCCGGCTGCAGGACAGCGCTGCACACAGGAGAGCTCCATCAGCCAGGGCTGCCACGTGGGCTGGGCGTTAAGGAGAACAAGGCCGACGTCTGCCGTGCTGCTGAGACCCGCAGCCCATCTGTGGACATCCACCTCTGTGGTTCCTCGCTAGAAGACCCTTAGGACAGGGATGGTTATTGAGCAAGGCCACAGGAGCGCTCAGGCACTGGGGTCCTCGGGGATTCTTGCCCCACGCCTGGTTTTCTTCTGCCTGCTGACTAGCCAGGCGGCGAAGGTAAGCTAATGGAGGACATGAGGTGCTGGAGGAAAACAACAGAGCTTCTGGCGAAGGCAGATGATCGTATTTCAGCCTCCATAATCAGAGTCATCAGCCAACAATTCCTGTGTTCGCAGTACAAACATGAGAGACTTGCTGACCAACAGCGAGAAACAGATTATTACCACTTCATCGCAGGTACCAGATGAACGCATTGGACTCAACACTGACTGAACAGCAAAGGAAGTGTCAGATACATGAAGCAACTCCTCCAAAAGGGGCACAAATCATGAGGTGGGGGCTAGTTGGGAAGAGAGGCACAGTGCTATGAGCCCCGGCAGCCTCAAAACAAATGCACTGAATAAACCTCCACGGCCAGCTCAGACACGGCAACCTCAGAGATAACTTCAGGGTAAACACATCCCTGGTTCCCGGCTTGTCATGAGCTTTTCCAAGAAGATCTTCTCAGCCTGCCTCGAGGTGGAGGGACAGGAGGAAGATCTGATAACTGATCATTGCAACAAAACAAGAAGCAAAAGCCTTAACTCAAAGGGGAAAAAAAAAAAAAGTATTTTTAAAGCAGCCTAGAAATACACTACTTGAAGTAGCTTTTCTAGCACCATACACTGGACTCCCCTGTTATTCACACTTCAGCTCTATTAACAGTTTCTATAGAAGCTTCATCCTGAGAAAAATAAAAATTCAACTTCCCATGGGCATTTAGCATGGAAAATGAGTGCAGAAAGCATCCAAAAATTTCCACAGATCACCTCTCAAAACACATTAGTTTAGAAAAACTGAAACACTGCTCTCCTCTCTACACAAGTCTACTTACATTCACCAGTTTAAGATGGGATCAGATGATAAAACTACACACAGCCAGCATCTTCCCAAGGAATAAACAAACAATCAGAAGAAAGGGATCGAAAAGACAGAAAGGAAACTAAGGGGGGAAGTATTTAATTTGGGATGGCAGCAAGCCACTGCTGAGGGAAAAAAAAAAAAAAAAAAAAAAACATTTAGCTTAAAATTACTGCCCTAAGAAAGAGCTCTGAAAGTTTTCTATGCAAAAGAAATCTATGGCTGTATAAAAATTAGGGGCAGAG
Organism: Alectura lathami; assembly: GCA_013399715.1. NCBI lineage: Eukaryota > Metazoa > Chordata > Aves > Galliformes > Megapodiidae > Alectura > Alectura lathami. Next base: position 208,018 of record VXAV01005028.1, on the reverse strand, counting down.
GATTAGATCAGTCTTAATAATTAAGACTTCAAATGGAACACGCTGGGTTTGCAAATGTATCAGATGAGAGTATATCCAATTTACACTTCATTTCCTGCATCTGAATTATTGAGGTCGCACAAGTCAGGCCACTTTAAAGCACACCAAGAGGTTTCAAGGCAGAGCAGACATCTCCTATTTCTCCCAAAGAAATCCATCCTAAGCAGTATATTTTTACAGGAAAGGCTTTTACTGACATGATCTTGCAACTGATTGCTAACAGAATAAAAGCTTTGCTTACAGAAGATATTAATTTAAGATAATTAAATGATTAAATTCTCCACATCAAAATCTAAGGCAATTTAATGCCTTCTGAAGAACACCACTGAAGCTCTCCCTTTCCTGAACTTCAGGTTAGGGGAAAGAAAAAAAAAGAAAAATCAGCCTTAGCTGGACTTGCACAGACCAAAAGCACGGGAGCAGCCCGGGAGCTCCCCTGCATGTGGCCACACAACAACCCCAACGCCGGCTGCTCAGTGCAGCACCGGCTCCCCGCAGCACTGCCGGGGCAGCTCACCGCTGAAATACGTTCCCCACAGCTCGGGGAGAATTGTGCTTGCTCCAGATCTGACCGAGCACATGGTTACTGTCCCATGCCACTCGCCTGTTTCTTTGGGTTTCAGTTTAACAGCACAGCTTTGGACCTTGCTGAAGGGGTAGGGCCCGTCACCTGTGGAATTAATTTCTTCTCAACTCGCTCTTTCGGATGCCAGCCCAACAACCAGACGTCAGAAGAGCTGACACCCACTGCAGCAGGGCACGCACCCACCAACCGGCACTGGCACACGGGTGCTGTGCCCAAGTGACCCAGCCAGGCCCTGACACGCACACTCCCCTTTACTGGGGAGCACGTTCAGCCACCATCAAGCACATACTTTGCACACTTTCCACAAGCGAAAAAAGCAAAACTTGTTTCAAAGAACCAAAGCCGATGCACGATCTACTTTCCTTTGCACAAACTACTTAGAGCGATTGGTGATACCACGCCCCAGTAAATTAGGTTACTCTTCCTCCTCAAGATGTATTTTGAAAATTTACAAGACAAAGTCACTCTTACAAACACTCTTTATCTACAATTATTCATTCAAAACACGGTTCCGGTACTCCTACTGCTCAGCAACTTCAGGAGCTGCAAACCCTCCCCCCCGCCGTAAGACCGCTTCCCTCGGCTTGGCAGAAGCGCCTTATCTGCTGCAGCAGCGGCTGCTGCTGCTCTGTTTCAGTAATCAGTAGTGGAGTTTCTAGGAAGGCATTATGCACACTCCCTGCTTTCATCTCCTTCACCAAAGCTGTTCCTGGAATTAGGAAACGTACTGCTGGCAGGGCACGAGCACCAACTCCAACTGCACCAGACAGCTCCATGAGCTGTCGCTTGGTGGTTTTTGTTTTGAGAACTGAACTTGTTTCAATACAGCAAGGTGATACTAAGAATTAACTTTCCCTGCCTGTGCTCCTCCTGCAGGGGAGATGTGGGGAACTGCTGGGAAACAAGCAGGAAAAGACAACAGCCACGGCCAGTGTGGGCACCGGGCACGGCTCTGGCTCCCTCTTTCAGAAAGGGCCTGGAATAACAGAGAGTCAGAGCGGTGCATGAAAAACCCCACGGACACCATGGAACAGCTTCCCTGTGAGGAACAGCCGAGCAGCAGCCTGCACCGAGGTACTGGCATGGAGCAGGGAATTTTAAAAATACACACACAGCGTGTGCCCCTGCTGCAGGCAGCACAAGGCTGAGCGCACGGCAGAGCAGGATGCGACATCTACAAAATCCTGAGTGGCATGGAGAGAAAAGATAGGGCTCGTTATCTCTTCCAGTACACAAGGAAGGGGCTGCCCAACAAAGTTGGTCCAAAATAGACGTGAAGGGGTCTGCGTGCAGCACGCACTGCGTGACCAGCGGCTGCCGCGGACACGCGGCGTTGTGCAGGATCAGAGGGAGTGAAGAAGTACTTGGATTAAAGAGCCACGCAGGATTATAGGACAGACAAACTGCATCAGGCTCAGGAGATCCCCCAAGCTGAAAAAAAATCAGAGGCTGGGAGCATGCTTGTGGGGAGGCATTCTATCAGCTCACCCTGCTCCTCCTCTTCGGGGTCTGGTTTGAGGGAACACTGCCATCCATTCTCACCAGCACAGCAAAGAGGCAAAGGATGCTGTCCCTCGTGACTAACGGAACAGCTCCCCAACCCTTCCAATCACTTTTCACAGTATTTCCTTTCTACGGGAAGTTTCACGCCTTCTAATTGATCCCTGGCTCTTCCCAGCCCCTTTAGCCACTGACACTGGAGAGCGTTCAGCGCTTTTCTTCCCCCCTCCCTGCTGCCACCAGTGCTTGTCAAAGGCAGAAACACGCTATGTGACCGCGCACCAGGTGACTGTCCCCAGCCCTGCCTTCAGCCCACGTGTGCCTGCACAAAAACTCTGCTGTCAGCCACTGCCTGCTGTCACACAGAGCACTGCCACCTGTTGATTTTTTCCATTTTCTAATTACCATGTCACTGAGTCTGCATTAGAACACCCAGGGCCTTGATTTATGCAGGGGAGGAAGAACAGAGGTTCAGATTGCACATGTCAGGCGCAGTCTTCTCGATCCCAGCATACACACAGCAGCCAAGGAGGGGGCCTGCAGCCTCACAGGCAGCTCAGGAGCTCACAGAGGTTGGAGTTGAACCGTGCCTACATGCAGACAAGTTTCAACCAAGTGTGCAGCTCTCCTTAGCGTTCATCACGTGGAACATGTCAGCACTGGCATTTCGGTCACTTGCGCCCTCAGTGACACTGTGACCACCATTTCAGACCCACTCACACCCACTGCGGTGTCTGTTCCACCCGACCCCCCAACACAGGAAGCAGATAGCTGACTCCTGCTGCACCTGCTGTGCTGCACTCAACTTCCTCAGGCCACTCCCCAACAGCTGAGACCACCACAGCGGTGTGAGCAGGCACCACGCAGACCTCCTCCTTTACAGCTGGACTCCAGATGCCCTGACACACCAGTTACATACAGATCCTGAAGGTGAAGGTACCCCCAAGCCCCTAACACAAGAAGACTGCCTGAATCCTGGAGAAACTCCCTAAAAATCTCCAAAAAAAAAAAAAAAGGAATGCCAGAGCAGCTTCATCACCCGATCTGCTTTTGGAGCAAAGTCTCACGAAGAGCACAGGCTGCAGGTCCATGTCCCATCACCATTCTATGAACTGCACGGTGACCCTACGCAGGGTGACCCTGGGCTCCACTGCGCATTGCTGCATTCCTCCTCGCACCAAATCTGTCAGTCACAGGGCTGCAGGAAACCTGACGTGCTAAGAGAAAACAACAACAAAAACATCGCATCCCACATCTACGAGGGAGAAGTAAACAGTAGGGCATTCTCCTAACTCAGAGATACGCGTTGGCCCACATTCCTCCCACCAAGATTAATATCCTGGCCAGCGTTCTGACATTTACCTCATCCTCTTCAAGTCATTTAAACCATTACAACCACCGTATTTATAGCTCTGCCTGCCATGCGTGCACCCCTCCACGCGCCTCCGCCAGCTTCCCCTCTCGCAGCCGCTCTCAGCCAGCTTTTATCTCTGCGAGGCTCTTATCTCCAACGCCAATGGTAGCGACCTGGATCTTTATCTTGCTCTCCACCCCAGCACATTATGTTTCACCCATCTCTCCAGTTTCATCTTCTGAATGGTGAGCTCAAGACAGGGACCGACACATCCACACGCGTGGCACAGAGCACAGGCCCTCTGCCCTGCCTGCCTGCTCAGCTTCTGCAACAAGTGAGAGCAGGGGGCAACAGATTCACTGTTGTAATACTGTCTGAACGACCTCAAGATCAAACCTGTTCCGTTTTTAAACTCCTTTCTAACTACTATCCTGTTCGCCACAACCTGCAATTTAAAAACATCTGTTTCTAAAAGCAAACAAAACAAAAACAAAAAACCACCACCACCCAGAAAAACACCACAGAGTTAAATACAGACGGCAGACACCTCCAAACGTCTCCCATACGAAAGCAAATATTCTAGAAGTCTGAACTCAACTGTGAATGCTATTATTGAAAACCCAAACAGCTTGCAATTTTCTCTAATGGACAAACTCAGAATACAAAAAATTTCATAAGGCAAACTATTTTTTGCCTCTTTTTGACCCCCTAGCCCATATTGCTTTAGACTCACCTACTTACAAACCAGCCGGAGATGAGCTGGAGCACTTAAAGCATGTTCTTGCATCAGTACTGGGTGTTTCACCAGCAGGCAGCTTGTGCTGAAGTATGCCCTCAGCCCACTCACCCCAGGAGGCTCTAGCTACTTACACCAGGAAACCAGACATGCCCAGACTTCAGCAGGTGCCTGTCTGTGCTGTTTAATGGTTTGCCGAGGCCACATTAGCTCAGTTGTCTACCAGGTGCCACAAAAATCACCACACTTGTCAACACCTGAAGTGGGGGCTTTACACTAACAAGGGCTCATATCAGTGGCTTCTTCTGGCCTTGCATATGGCAGGTTCTCGTTTATTTAACAAAGCAGCACTTGCATGAAGAACTCTGCAAATTCCAGGCGTCCCAACGTATCTGTGTGAAAAGAAACATCAGTTCCCAAAAGCATTTCAGGCTCCAGCTATCCAGAGTCAAAGAAGTCCTACTGCAAATTCAGCTGTTCAGCACGAGCTACGGACAACAATGCGAGCTAGCTTGGCACGAGCATGGGATCGCATTATTTCCTGCAAAAGGAGGATATTATTCACTAGTGCCTCATACATTTAGAAGCAAATTTTTACTGGATTTTATGCACACCTTTTGGTGTCATTCCCCACGATTATCAGAAGAAGGAAAAAAACAACACTTTGCTGTCTCCGTCATTCTGCAAAACCTCATTCTACTGAAGGGGAAAACTTTCTCCCATTAGTTAGCATATTTAGGAGCCCTTCATGTCTTAGAGAAAAAAAAAAGGCAATACTCTTCTCACATCTTTTATGCCCTAAACAGTAATTCAATTTGATTTTTGTCAGTTCATGATACACACGCACGCTGTACAGTGAACACAGGCACCATTCACCTTTCAGCATTAATTAAAAATTCCGAGTTTTCACTAGTCACATTAAATTGTATCATCACCTTGGAATTACAGCTAAATCCTAACCATATTGATTTCAGTATAAACCATCTCTTTCAAAAGCCCTTTCTTCTCAGCAGATTAAAGATTAGCCCTCACACTTAACTCACGAGTAACTGGCGCACAGCACGCACGCCGACACACAGACAAGCATCCAGCTATACAGCACAATTACCAGAAAAACAACGTTTTGAATTAACCAACCTTTGTCCCTCAAGATACAGTTCATCAGGGCAGAAAATCCTTCCCAGCAGCCCATTACACTGCTGCTCTAGGGGTGATGCCCCACCCGAAGCAAAACCTCCACAAATCCAAACACTTACAAGATCTTTCAGATAAGATATTCCCGTGATGTCGAGCGAGACCTCTGAGGTGCCTTTGATGAGTCAGGCTAATAGACTTCTGCCTTCCCCCTGCCCTCAAGAATGTCACAGATCCCTGCTGATGAAGGTTCCCAACTAAACTGTAACCACCTCTGAGCTTAGCGACCTTTACTGAGATGCAGGGCTTGGTTAAAGCTGGAACACACTTCTTCCTTTTCCCCTATTAATTGCTTTAACCTGCAAGGTTCTGCTTTAATCAGTAAGACAACAGCACAACTTAATCACTGGGTTGTTGTCAATATGCCAAAGCTGAACCTGAAAGCAAGCCAAACAGCAACTTGCAGGGTGGGCCACAGGGCTTGTCTCCAGCCAGGTTGTCACAGACCATCTGAGGATGAGTCATGCGAGTGCTACACTTTTAGGACAGCACTCCTAAAAACAGCAATAATAGTACAACCCCAGACGCCAGAAGGCGTTACTCTCCCACCTGCCTTTCAGCTTTATCGTTCCACCTCCCTCTGGGCTGAGGAATGGCACATCTGATCGCAACAGCACTTAAAACAAAACGGTCGAGTTTGCTTCCTGCTTTGGATCAGAAAAAAAACCAAACTCGTCACTGCGCCCAGCACCCTGGGCACCGTTCAGCTGCGTGGGGCACGCCACAGCCCTACAAACAGAGCACACGGCCACACACCGAGGCACAACGCGGCACCGCCGCCTCCTAGTACCACCCAAATCCTCCGGGCGCAAACCCGCCAGCAATCTACACGAAGAAAACTTGTCACAGCTCCATTCACGAGGGAGAGCGCACGCAGAGCCGTGAAGCCACCGACCCGCACCTCCTGCTGCCACCGCACCGGGGGTGCAAGGCCCCCGGGCCCCCAGCGCCCCGCGGCGGGGAGCGGCCCTCCGAGGAGGGAGCACGGGGAGCTTCAGGGGCAGAACTCGGCGGGCAGTAGTGGAGTTCACTGAAAAGACTGAAGAAAAAAAAAAAGAAAAAAAAAAAAAAGAGTTTGAATCAGTACCAGATTTCTCCCCGAACTCCCTGTGTCCTGCAGCAGTGCTTCACCCTACGGGACAGCTACACGCAGAAATTCAGACTTGACC
>VXAV01005028.1:170187-182825 GCA_013399715.1 Alectura lathami | reverse complement strand
GCAGATTTGGTGAGCAGATTTTTTAGATGAACAGTGATTTACCTGTATGTAATTGAGGTTGAATTATTCATTTGTTAGTATTAGATCAACTAGCAATGCAAAGGTCCGTTGTTCTTAATGGTTAAAGAGGTTAATCATTCTTGTAACCTGCTCGGAATCAAGCATTTAGAATTCCTGATTTGCTAGGAACAGTAATTACGTGTGAAGCTTGACACTGGGTAGTATTTATTTTCTTCCTCCATTAATGAAGGAAGAATATATGAAGCAGATAAGTTAGCATATCTTGAAAGTACTCATTTCAATGCCAGACATCTATACTTTTACACTGATAGTGAAATTATAAGAAAATTTTACCTTGACCATGTATTTAAGGGACAAATGATGCACCTATCAGTACCTGAGGAAATACCAATTTGTGGAGTTTAGCCTGTAGGACTGTTTGGGTAAGCAGCTGCTCACCAACATGAATATAGATTGTGCAGTGCAGTTTGAAGTATGAAACTTGGAATTCCATCCTGAATGAGCCTTACACCTACCCTTGTTCTTCAGAAAAAGCTTTCACAGATTCAGAAGTCATTTTCACAAAAAATGAAAATTGTTATAAAATGAAATAGATGATGATGCAGCCAGAAAAAAAAAAAAATCTGTTGCAATAAACCGAAACAACAAGAAAACATCACTGAATATTTGGTCTGTCTCCTGGAATTCTATTGCAAGGGCCATTCTGTTACTGCTAAGTTTTTATGCCTGTCAAGCTTTACTTTATATCACTTTGTGAGAAATGAAGAATAGATGGAGTAACAAATTACCATCATCACAGTTATGATGTGCTTGTGTTTGTAAGAACCTAACAGTTGCTGTGAAAGATACACTCAGACGATAAAACTGGCAGACCTGAGCTTGGCTGTCTCTATGACTGGCGTTTCAAGTGGTCAGCGAGCAGATGTCAGGCTGCTTACCTCCCATGGTATTATCATCCTTAGTTTTACGAAGTTCTGAGAAGTAGTATTGTCTATACTTCTTTTTTAGGTAATTGCAGCATCTTTAATATGATTTGTTTTGTACTACAGTTGATTTAATGCACCAGGTCAGATTAATTGAACACTTCTTGGTTCTGATGGATCTTGGAGAGTGGGGTAATTTTCCTGTATATCCACAACATGATGTATTTTTATTTAAAAAATTTTGAATGAGTGTAGAGGTGAGGAAAAAGTGTGTGTAAAAATGTTGTATCCGTGCAAAATTGATTGTTTAATGCCTTTCAAAGCTGCCCTTGCTGCTCCTATTCCAGCAGTGGGATATTCTGTTACTTAACATTGTTGGCAGTTGAATGTTATTGCTCTGCATTTATACAGTAAGCAGCATAATAACACTTACTACAGGGCAGTGACTCCCAAGTTATCTCATATATTTCATTGTTTATTAGCAGAGGCTTCCCTCTCTTTTTTATGACAGCATTTGATATATTTTAAAGTAAAGTGCCTCCTCCACAATTTCTATCCTAAAACTCCTGACAGTGATGTGTACAGGAATGTATTTGTATCACTCAATTTCATAGCAGTGTGTTTCTCATCTCCAGGCAGTTTGTAAAGGAATAGAGTTCAGAAGAAGGCTTCAAAATCTTACCTAACATTCTGCTGTTGTTTCTTAAATCATATTCTGAAGTGTTCATGTGCCAAGTGTCAATTGTGTTTGAATCTTGCAAAGTCAACCTGGCTTTGGATGTCAGTCCCTTCAGTGTAAAAGCATTGTGTGATGTAATGAAACTGTATTTTATACAGTCTTACAAATAAACGTGTCCCAAATTTTTTTATAGGATTCATGACTCAAGATAACCATTATTAAACTGCAATGGCTGTGACAGAATAAGTTCCTAAAGCATTTATGTTTTTGTTTGTGATTTAGATGGATAGTTAAAAACAAAATTGAGGATACACATGTAAATGACACGATTAAGTTTAAAGAATGAGTAAGTGCAACAGATAATACCCCTATGTTTTTTTCATATTTACATATTTAAGTGCCTATTGTTCAGATTCTGACTTATATGACAAGTAGCAGGGAAGTATGCAGAAGAAGTCATATTTGTTGCATGTCCTTCATGCACTGAATATACTTTTGAGGACTGTTAGCCTTAGTTCTTTATTTAGAAAAGAAATGAAATAAAAATAAATAGCCATCATATTTCTCTGGAAAATAATTTCATTAAATTAATATTTAGCTTGAATCAAGATATGAGCATTTGCTTGTTTTTTAACATGCTACAATTAGAAGGCATGCTAAAGCCTTCTAGATACTTAGTAGAACAGCAGAATGTGTCAAAAGATCTGAAGAAAAGAAAAATAAGGAGAGCCCTTATGAAAAGATAGCTGGCATGCTGTTAGGAGAGGGGAGCAAATTCAGGCCTCACGTAAGTGGAAATAACTCAAAATGGCCTTAGAGAGAGCAACGCTGATTTGTCAGAGGGGGATTTGGTCATTGTCCTTCTCCTTCCTTCCCTCTCCAGAGTTCAGCACTTCGGGCTTTCAGGTTGTTTTGATATGCTTCTCTGTTGACACACACAACAGCTTTAATAGAGCTGTATGATTCAGAGAAATCTGACAGTTTCTTCCAAGGTGCCTCTTGTGCTTTATTTTTCCCCAGAAAGCATCAGGTTGATATTGTTGTCTAGACAGACCATTTGGATTCGTACATTTTTTCTACTGAGCTTATATTGTGACATCTGTAGATGTAAATGTATCCATACAGCAGCAATACACATCACACTCCATGTTGCAAATACACCTCGAGTTCTGACTGACAGCATAGGCTGTGTTTAGGTGGCATACAGCGTGCAGACTAAATAATACACCTTTTCATCCCCAGTCCTTAGAAAATCATCAGTATGGATTTCACTCTCATATATCCATCACCGATGTCTACACATGAAACGCATATATATGTGAAAGGACAAACGTAGCCCAGACACTAAATGAAAAACAGGTCTGTACAAGCGAGTCACTTGTTCAGAGTCATGCTACACGTAGGATCACTGTGTACAATCAAGTAAAGCAGCTGACCTAGTTGTGTAAACCTAGTTCTCAGTTTTGCTAAATTCTTGGTATGCCACGGTGTACAAAGTGAGAGACATGTTTCCAATGATTGAAAGTACGAAAAATAATTAAATATTTTAGTGTCTTAACTTTATAATCCTCGAAGTAGTTAATGATTTAAGAGCACAGCTCCACTGAGTGTTTAGTGTACTCAGTGCACTAAACTCAGTTTCTTCTTGGATAAAGGAAAAAATATAAGTCGACATCCATGCTGTTATCATTTCTCTCATTCTAAAACCCAGTTCTTATCTGGGGATGTTTCGGTAGGCCTAGTCAATTATTTGTTCAGGTGTACAGAGATTGCTTTTCTTTCAGAAATATGCACTGAAGTTACCTGCACCATCTGGAGATGTACCCAGGTACTCTCTGTGCAACCATTTGAAGCTGACTCAGAGCAGCTCAGTGCAAAAAAAACAAAGTGACTAATCTCTTTGCAGAACTGAGGCTTTGCAACTTTGCTCTGAGTCATGATGACAACTCAAAGTGCCTAGTCTTAGTACAGGAAAATAACAGATTTAAACAGGGCATTCAGTTTCAAAACAGATTGCTCCTGGTCCTTCTGTCAGAATGACCTTGGTAATGCTATTTAACATCAAGGTGTTACTGATATGCAGGGTAGCTTGAAATCCCTAGAAGTCTATCAAGTGGATTCTGAGCAGTTAAGGGAAAATGAGGAAAGAAAGAATGAAAGGAAGAAGACAAGATTTCCCTTACCTATTTAGAAACACATAAAGAGTGAGAGCAATCAGTTGTCCAGTGGCAAGATTGCAACTGAAAGAGGAAAACAGGAACTGATGGCATTAGGATGTGGAAGGGAGAGGTAGGAGACATATTTCCTGGTTTGCCTGTTCTTGGCATATTGTTGCCATCCTTAATCAGTTCTTCACAGTCTTCACAAAGATTAGATAACTAAACTGAACTTGAGTAACAGTAATTCTGTGTTTTTCAGCAAATCTCTCTCTTTGCATTAAAGCTGTGTGTTCCTCTGTCTTTATGCTGGTATCTAAAGGGCAAATACTGACACAAGCTGAGCTGAAATCTCTTCTGAAATAGATGACTGGTTGCTTCTATCACCTCCGAGTTACAGGAGTAGATCTTGCTTTCAGGGGCACTAGTGTAAATTTGGGGAAGCAAACCTGAAGTTAATGATCTGCAAATTAAATACAGAATTAATGAGTTACTCCTGACGGCTGTAGTATGACTGTGAGCAGTATTTGGCCCTACATATTTATTTCAAGACCATGAAATATATTATAAACGTTTTGAAATCTGTACTGGAATGGGTCTAGACTTGTCTGTGCAGACAGACCCAAGTTTTTCTGCCTGTGGTCCAAGATAGCCAGCCACGATCCATCTGTGACTCAGGAACTGTACAACTGCGTTAGTGTTGCGCTGTCACAGAGCTTACAAACCCTGTGGGGTATCCAGAAGCCGTACGGCCGTGTTACCACGATAGCATGCCCAGGCTGGGAAGTCCAGCCATTCAGGCAGGCCGGGTAGCCTTTGCAGTTTTTTTTGTCCAAAACTGATGTACTTAATCATGACGTGCCAGCAGCGTGAGTGCAGGACTGCCAGCATATGGCTGTCAGCAATGCGCAGTGTCCACACACATGACATCTTCACTAGGGAACAAATGTTACAAAACAGAAAATACACTTGATGTAGCATTTATAAACAGAAATTATAGGTATCTAAATTAGTCAATTTTGTCATTAGATGATCAGCAGTGTTATTGAATATGTTATAAGGCTTGAGGTGATAATTTTATTACACATCTACTACTACATTTCTGTAACAAAAATATCTATAACAAAAAAGATTTTTATAGACATGGTATCTCAGTGTCTCATTTTACATGATTGCAATTGCAGTAATAGTGAAAAAGGTAAAGAACTCTAGAAATGAGCAATGTTGAATCTTATTTGAGTCACAAAATCAGCAAGAGGTAACATGTTAGTCTCTTTAACATTAGGAAAGCCAGTAAGCATGTTAGTTTAACTGCTTTTGTGCTTGAGGTAGGATCGTGTAATATGTCAGAAACCAAACAAAGTTGGGCCTCGTCTGTACTTGAATAGGAGATGTGTGAGAAAAATTCGTGTTACGAGAAAGGATGTCAATGCCTAAATAGGTTTCATCATTACAGCTGAGTCAGTTCTGAAGTCGTGCCTGCTACGGTGTTAAGGATACTGCTAGGACTGGATGCCACGTTCATTCGATGGTTGGGCTTAAGTCAGGTTTGTGGCATTACATGTAGGAAAGCGTTTTGTCTTGAGTTTGCAGCAGTATCCTGATGGCAACAATGGAAAACGTGTAAAGTCAAACAATGGGGTATAACATTAAAATAATATAAATATACTTTAGTTATTAATTGCTCAGGACTTTTGTCTTCAGTTGTTTCTGTATTTTTTACTTGTAAAAAAAAAAAAAAAAAGACGAAGAGGAAAAAATGATGGAAGGAAAACTTACTAAAAAAAAAAGTACGTTTATTTACTTGACTATGACGCTGGTGAGGCCCTGGCCCCGGCTGCCCAGAGCAGCTGTGGGTGCCCCATCCCTGGGGGTGCACTAGGTCAGGCTGGGTGGGCCCTGGGCAGCCTGAGCTGGGGGTTTGGGGCTGAGGGGGGCTTTAAGATCCGCTCCAACCCAGGCCATGCTGTGAGTACCTTGTCTGCAAAAAAAAAAAAAAAAAAATAGATATCTGTAATAAATAAATAACTAAAACCATGGCATATTCATGAGAGATGAGAGCTTTATTATTTCTGTGCAGACAGTATTCTATATGCAGCCTCTATACAGCATTTGCTGTGTAATTCTGGTACTGTGAATAACTGCGTGTAACTAACCATTCCTGGAGTTGTTGCATTTTTGCTCCTTTGTAGATGTTACTAGATAATGAAGACACATTTTCAGTCTCTGGCAGCGTAAATGCCTCATTGGATTCAAGAGACATTCTGCCATCCCGGACTTTCGTGCTCTAAAATGTACTCACCTCAGAGAAATTTCACTTTTTATTTACGTAACATTCAGAATGTCTGTTACCTGGCAAAGCCACTGTCTCTGTAAATTGGCTGCATGTTTATGAACCAGTGTTACCCTAGCTAGTAGGAGGGCCAAAATAAACTAATATATGTACTCCAAAGGTCTGCAGATTAGTTTGTTTTTATGTGTCAATAAGATTTAAATAGTTAGTGAAGTTAATAAACATTATTATCATAAACATGAAGATTTAAAAAATAGAACAATGCTGGTGTTTCGTAATGTCTTTCAGAAGCAGTATGACAAACATACCTACTATCAGGTGTAATTTCCTGACTCTGAGGTGCTTTCTGGAAAGGTAGAGTAATAAAGTATTTAAAATGGGCTTTTGGATTGAATTCATGCTTAAATCCCTTAAACAATCATTGCCTCTGCTTACTTATGTGGAAAAAGAAAAAGTATTTTTAGAGAGGTTTTGATTTATTTCCAATCTTTTAGAGTGGAGGAAGTTGCTGTGCAGTAGAAGAAATGTTACTATGACTGGATAGGCTTTATTTGAAGAAACACTTATTTCTTCTGCTTTGTGGAGCAGCTAACAGATTAGTTTTAAAACGAATACCAGATAGTACTCTGCAAAAGCATCATGTCATTGTAGTATTTTTTAAATCATTATATGTTGCAGTGATGAGTAAGTAGAGATAACAAAGGAGATTGCTAAAGGCTGCTTACATTTGCATGGGCAAAGCTAAAATACATGATTTATTGTATCTGTTCTCAAACTTCTTGTACACAAATATCACATTTCTTTGGTTAATATGCCTGATTATTTGTCCAGCAGTAAGTTAAAATGTGTGTTTTTGCTATTCAGAGAGTTAACAAAATGTTCTTCTTCTTATGCCTTCAATCCATTATAAAAACATTGCCCCTAGAGCTGCTGCTGAGTGAACCAACACTGAGGAGCATGAGCACTGCTGCTTTGGAAGTGGGTACAGCCTAAAACGTGAGGTTAGGATGGAGACACACGCTTGTGCATGTTAGTTAATTTTCCTTCTGTGGGCTATGGAAGGAGAATTCTATGGAGGCAAAGTTGTGCTTTCACTGCAAAGAATTGCTTACAGTACATCAGAAAATACGAATGTACTTCGTTCCCCTTTCTCTGAGACAAAATTCTGTTCTTAGCTGCACGGTAAATCTAGAGCAGCTTTGTAGAAAGTAAGACCACTGAAGAGAGGAAAAGGTGTAAAATTCATTCTTATACTCAATTACAGTATTTCTATCTCAAAATTAGGTGTTTCTGTCAGTGTGTCATCTGCCGTGTGTCTGAGCTTTGGTGCCTTCATGTGAATACAGTTGTGCGTGCTTTCTCTCACATCAGAGCTGTGAAATGATTTACTGATTATTCAGGAATATTTCCTGTAATATGGTTTGACAAACTGCAACTAACTGGGATATCAAAGGATTGAAAGCTAGTGGTGTCTGAAGCTGCTTAGCTGAAACTCGGAAATAATTTTGTGCAGAACTGCAGAACAGGTAACAAAGACTAACTTTCTGATTCAAAACACGGTAGGGGAAAGCCTACTGAATCCTACTGAACCTCTGATAAGGGCTGTATTTTTCACAAGTATCTTCGAAAAGTTTTTACAGCCATGGATGTATGCAGTCTGAATTTGCTTGTGTAAATTCTCATGCAAAAATCAGTGCATTTTATTTCTGCACCTCTTAATAAATTTTCAGGCTTGCTGTTAAATCTGTAGAATGCTAAAATAATTTGTTATGATATGTCTGTACACATTGAAATGTGTGTGCATATAGAATGATCAACAGGTAAAAAATTTTAAGATTCAATCAGTAAAAGTGACATATTTCAGAGGACTCATTTAGAATTACAAAAAAAAAAAAAAAAAAAAAGAGTAGAATTTGGGTAAGTTGTCTTAATTTTTCCGTATTCAAATGCATTTAGGATTTCATTTGAAGGGAATACAGGGCGCTTGTGCCTGCCTGTGCAAGCAGAAACAAATGAGAGTGCCAAAGATGTAATACACTTCTGTAAATTTTAAAATATCTAATAGAACTCTTCTTCTGGGTTGCCAGACAGGGCAAGAATTTGGCCCTTTGGCAGTGCCTTTAATGAGAGAGACTCTTTGTGTGCATTACCTGACCGAAAGGTGGTAGAGTGCACTGGTGAGTCAACACAACTGTTCTGGCTTGTTTTTTAAATATTTGCTAGGAGTTCACAGGTGATTAGCTGACACTCAAGAATGAGACTTCAGAAATTTATTGTTGAAGAGAATCCTTAGCTTTTGATTCACACAAAACCAAGGTTTTAAAAGGATGACAGAGAGGCACTGAGTTCATGAGTCAATGTTTTGGGTTGGAATGCAGGCAGCTGTAGTCACGGAACAGCCGCAGTGCACCCCAGAAGTTAACTGCCTCCTGTCACTGTGTACAACAACTCACTATTTCCAAGAGCAATTGAATCTAGGAGTAGGATTCAGATGAAGGTACAACTGAAAAACACATATTTGGCAGCTGATGTCTGCCTCTGTCAATGACTGCTATTTTGTGTGGTGGCAAATGTGTCTTTGTATCTCTGTACCTATGCACTGGAGTTCTTAGGGGCACTGCCCTTACCTCAAAGTCCATGTCTATCAGTGGGCTCTAATAACATCTTAAGTGTTCCCGCAGCCAGGGGCAGTGACCCATAGTACACAGCCTAGTGTTAGTGATGCATAGACTTCGGTGCCTATTTTTTAAAACGATTGGAAGAAAACTCTAAATTGTGAGTGTTTGTCAAGAATGTGCAAGAGTGCCATTGTAAGCTTACTGTGACGATTCCTGTTCAGACAAGTCTGCAGCTGAGTGAATTTCTAATATTCTGTGGGCAAATAATATAAACAGTTAAACTAAGATGAGCTAAAATCAATACAAACTCAACTATATGCTATAAACTAAACTAAGGTCCATATAAATAGGTAAACTAAACAAATAGAGAGTCATGGTTTCTAATTTCCTTTTAGATACTAGGGACAAAGCTAATTTTGAGAGCGTACGGGTGTCTTCTGCTAGGGAGATCCCATCTCATCTGCTGTGGATGTACCAAGAACTTGGCACTTAGTGAATTAAGTTCGTTTCATTCAGTGCACTATGCTCAGCTCATACAAGTTCATAGGATCAGTCCTTCCAAAATCCTGAAATGCAGTTTAATACCAATTACTTGTTCAAGTCTGTCATCTGTATCAAAGCACGATTTGCCTAATACTGGAATGAACAAGTAATTGAGTAATTTAATTGATACACAAGACTGATATTTCGAAGAGGCTGTATTTACCTTGCATTGAATCATTGGCATGAAAAAAATTGCTATACAGGGATGTTTATAATTGATAAAATACAAAATATCCATATCTGCTGTAAGGGGAAAACTGAACTTCTTGCAGAAAGAGGATTTAATTACAATAATATACTATTGTCAATCTTCCATCCTAATGGCATAAAATTATTTTTCCCTTTTCATATAACTTGCTATCTTTACAGGTATTGTCTATCCTATTACAGAGGCAAATGATGTTTAGCATGAAAATCTTTAGGTTAAGTTCGGTTGCGCATGTTTTTAATTGTGTTTTAATAGACAAAGTTTTTTTAATTACCTGTAGATAGCACTGTTTGAGGTTAAGAAAATGCTATACATGTTTCTTAAAATACTTTTTACCCTTTCTTTTGCTGAAAAAAAAGTCTTTGTAACTAAACTGTTCACACTATGTTTTCAGTTCTGAAAATGAAAATAGTTTATAGATATATTTAACACGATTTGAAATCACAAAGGAAGAAAGAAATGAGCCTAATAACTCATTTTCTTGCATGTCTTTTCTAGAAATGGAAAATATGAAGTTGTTATGATTCTAGAGCATGGAATTCATCATTCTTTCTTTCTTTTGCTTCCATGTCAATTTAGCAGCCACAGTAGGACTAAGTAAATCAATCTTTTGATTTACGAGGCCTAACATTTATTGAATAGCCAGTCACAATTCTTTGTTCTGCATCAACTATAATTCTGTGTTTTGTGGTCTCCCATCTAAATGCTAACTGGGGTTGGTAGTGTTTAGTTTCCAAGATCAGCTGTGTCTGAGTGCTTTCAGGCTGTGTGAAGAGTCTAGCAGGAGAATAGCTACCTGCACTTGATCATGCTAGACGGACTGCTTCGCTTGCACTGATTTCATTTGTATCAGTATGTGTGGAATGGAACATCTGTTCACAGAGAAGGTGGTTATAAATTCCAGAAGGAAAATGTGTCCATGGCTAGAATTCTTAAGAGCAGTGTTTTAGAGAGGTAACTACACATCTGGATGGATACTACTTGTGCCTACGTTGTGCTGGAATACTGCATACAACAAAGAATGGTTAATTTCCTTCTAATGCATCTTTTCTTAAATAGGATGATTCTTATCAGTACTTCCTTAGAGGAACACTCTCTGTTTTAGTTTGTTACCGAAACCAGACTGCAGGACCCAACAGAAGATCTTTTCCATTTCTCTCAAGAGAAACCTCTGTGGGATTTTTGTCGTTGTTGAACAGAATCCACAAATGAAAATTAGCAAAAATTTAAGTACAGTCTGGTTTGCATTCTCAACTGACAGAAATGACTTTTGCTTTTCATCAGTAAAGCCATGCTGTTGAATCAAGGATAACAAATTCTGCAAGTTTGGCTTGAGAGACTGAAAAAAGACCCCCTTACAAGAGCAGGCTTGGCTTTATGGAACAGGAGCATGAAAACTTTTTGTTTGTCTGTTAGTGTCTTACCACAATTAAAATAACAATCAAATTCCTCAATGCCTTGTCACTTGTTGGTGTGAGACAAAGATGCAGTGCACTACTAAGGCTAAATGAGGTAGAGCATCTGTGATTCCTCTCACTTTTAAAATAGAAGTATGGTTATGGGAACTGCATACCCTGTATTCAGTTCTGTATGCACATTTGAACACTAGCAGGACATGAGGTTTACAGTCTCAGTCCATAGTGTCCTGAATTTTATGTTTGTCTTGCAGACATTCAACAAGGTGTAAAGATCCTTTCAATTGAATTTCCCAAACTGGACTAATTTTTACTTTGAGTTATTACTGATGACTATGCTAAGCAAGGAAATCCCTCCTCTACAAATAATAAACATTTACTATTAAAAAAGCAAACCCTTCCCCTAAAAAAAAAAAAAAAAACAAGATCCCTCTAAAAACTGAGAAGAAAGCAAGGGCTTATTTTGTGAACATGCACTTTCTATCTCCTGTTTATACTGTGAAGTTTTCCCTATGCAATTCTCTGCATATAATCATGGCATCGTATTACCCATGGAAAGACGTTTTATAAGAAAGGAATCAGGAACAGAGGACTTAGTGCATAATTAGAAAAAGCATCTTTTCCCGAGGGAGATGACTGTGATATCTGGTCGAAAAAACAAATATGTATTTGTGAAGCAGGGCTAGGCTTGGATTACACCGGCTTGGTAGCCAGAAGATTCTCCTTTGGTGTAGCAGCAGAGATTGAGCAAGACTTTCTGCTTTGTAAGCACTGGAGTTGTAAGACACAAGCAGGAAATTGGAGAGAGAATAGAAATTTTACCGTCCTGTTCCATGACACAGAAGATATTGGGAGTGAGAGGCAGGAGCTGCTGGGGTGGGACGCTATCCTTTTTGGCACCAGCTAGCTGTAAATATGTCTAGCTGTAACATTAGGCTGCCTCTCAGTCAGCACGCATCACGGCTTGGCTCTCCTTTAAAAAGCAGTTGCTAGCCTCAGCAGAGAAGCCTAATACTGAGAGGATTTAAAGCCTTGGTTTGTCTTCTCACCAGCAGAAGTATTTCCCCTGAAGGGCCTTAGGGTATATTAGGTGATTTGAGAAGTTTACATGGCTGTTATGCTTGCCATGCCTGATCCATGAGTAAACAGAGGGTCTCAAAGATGTTTACATGGTGCTGTGTAGTGCAGTGAGCTCAGGTCCTAAAAGCAGCGTGGCTACATTAGCAGAGCCCTGCACTTACTAGGTCAACAGCCTTTGCAAAATAGCTGCACAACTGCCTTGCCCAATGTTGTGCTGTGTAAACATTCCCTGTGACCTCCAGTTCGAGTGTGGCACGGGTAGTAGCAGGTACTTTTGCAGTGCCCTGTGTTGTACTGTGGGGAAACCTTTGGTTTTAGAAAATCTTAATTATGTATTAATGTGTTGTTTTTAGATCAAAGAGCATGATAGTTTCATTGTAAACTGCCCGGCATTCCTGAGTTGTTGTTACAATGGGTGACTTGAGTCATCCTGAACAAGGGTAGGGTTCTGTTTGGTAAATTGCTTAACGCTGAGTTCCCTGACACCCCAGCTAGATTGCGTTTGGCACCTGAACTATCCCCTGAAAACAGGTTTGAATATTTCCATGCTGTGTTTCAGTCTGCAGGTCTGAGATGCCCTGCCCTCTTGACAGTGGGACACTCTGATTTCATTAGAGTACATGCTTTGTAACTGAGCAAAATAGAAACATAAAAGAGATAGAAAATATACTAATTAAATTATATATGCTAATTTTAATTTTT
>VXAV01005028.1:145226-167477 GCA_013399715.1 Alectura lathami | reverse complement strand
ATAGCATCTATGATTCTATGTTGCAAAAGATGTTTTCACCAATTGTTTTTAAAGAAGGCTGAGAAATGCCCAAAGTGCTTGTTGCTGATTTGTGCATTCCTTCCAACACCACAGGTGGAATGAGGCTATCTCTGGGAGCAGGGCAGCATAGCTCTTTGTCTTCAACCATTATCGTCCTGAAGCTAGATGTGCACTCATTAAAAATAATTCAAATTCATTAATTTGTGGACATTCTTGTCAGACTCCAGCCAGCTGTGCAGTGTGGTAGCACGTTTGTGTGTGGGAGAGGTGAAGTTGGGTGGGGAAAGAGAGAGTTGCGTGATTTCCCTTTAAGGTATCTGCATTGTAAACAGTGCTTGGTTCTGCACACTGATTTCAGCAAGCAGCCAATGTCAACACTGACATTTTCAATCTCTTTCTTTTATGTCACATTAGGGGAAAGTGACCTGTTTTGTTTGTGGAGGTTCTGGAATCCCGCAGGAGAAGGATCAGTCAGCACCATGGCAATCAGCCAAGTACAACTTGTTCTGAAACACAGTGGCTCTGAGAAGTTGCATTATCAACTGAAACACAATGTCAGCGTAGCAGGAGGTAGGTTAGACTGTTGATTAGCCGGGATGTTATGACCAGTGTACCCTCCAGGGTACATTGCACCTCTGCTGCAAGGGTCTTCCCGTTTTTCTCCTCCTTTCTACTTCTGTGTCAGCTCATACTCTGCTTGGAGTTGGCCACTACAGAGTTCAACCCCAGGCCCTCTTCTAGTACTGTGATGTGTTCAGCACCTGCTGTGTATGCCGAGAGTTAAGCATCTGTTTTTAAGAGGAATGGTTTCTTAGACTGCTAAATTGTTTAGGGTTCATTTTATGTTTCGGATAAACAGTAAAAATGTAAAAGATGGTAATTTAAGTTTTAATTGTATTGCTGGAATCCTCTTTCATTAGCCTATGGTATGAAGGCAGAAGTCTTAATATCATCTCATACTTTAATAAGAGTATGATAATAGATCAATCTAATCAGCCAGTTGGAAACGACAAAATAGCTTAGCCAATAAAAAAGGGAAGTCCCTTCTGGACTTATGACAGAATCAATAGCACTGTCCCATTTTTTGGTAAATTTGTTGCTACCTGATGTTTTCAGAATAACGGATGGATCATTTTCTCTTGACATTTATCTTTGACACCAGACACAAAATTTGGATCCAGATCTGCATTTCAGTCTCCTTGTTCCATGTGAAATTATAGATTGGGAAGTTTTAGCTACTGTAAAAAATAATGAAGAATTACACAAATTAAAACTGGATTTAGTTTTTAGTATCACATTACCCCTGTAGGATGCAAGAATGTTTTGAAAAAGTACATGGCCTTTCACTGCTGGAAGTCTTCCTTGTGAGCAAATAAGTTATAGAGTGGTTCAATAAAAATAGAAGCTAGACTTCAGTTTATGAAATTCCATTTCAGAGTGAGTTTTAAACAGTTTTTTAAAAAAACTGTTTTTGATTAGCTGCCAGAACAATATGATTAGTATTACATAAAAGAGAGATTACAGTTGCAAGAATGATTTACACAGGATTCTGTTTGCTTTCTGTAGGTCACAAAGTCACTTCTAGCTACTGTTATTTCACTTGTATAAAATAGTTTTGCTGCTCATAGCAACACTAGCTCGCACTGAGAGAGATCAATTTCATTCTGTTCAGACTCATATTTCAGTAATTTATTAACAAACTACTGACTGCAGATTATTATTGATGAAAAGCTGTAGGTGAATAGTATTGCGACAGAGAAACTATTTTTGATTTATCCATTCTCTGTGGAAACAGAAAGCTTGATTCTGTTGAATCTTTAAAGCTGACAGGAAATTTCTATTGACCTCAGTGTCATCAAGGTGGATATGGTACTACAATACTTAGTCTTTTTTGTTGACTGTATCCTTGCTTAAATTAGTCTTTTGCAGGTGCAAAAGACGTAATGTGTGTGTGTGGGAAAAAAACAAAACAAAACAAAACAAAAAAAACATTTATATTGTTCCAGGAATTTGTGATTAACACAAACAAACTTGAGAACAAACTAGGATTTACATCAGGAGGTCTTAACTTGAGTTCTATAAGGAAAGAGTAGCAAGAGGGAGGGGCTTACTCTGCTTTCCCTTGTTCCTGCTGGTAAGAGCTGGTGACTTACAAAACCCTCATCATCCTCTGCAGTCTCTGCTGCTCAAGACCAGGGCCAGTGAACTAGAGACACAGAAGGGAAGGATGACAGCTGGGCAGGGACAAAGAGCAAAGTATGTGTTTGTATGATGTCTGAATGTAAAATAGATGAGTCTAGGCACCAGAATGAGCTGGCTATGGTAAGAGGTGAGCTGGATGCAAGGAGTAAGCAGGCAGGTAAAAAATCTGGAATTGAAAAAATCTGTGTTAAAAGTCAATATAAAATAAAAGTGCTAAGCATGGAAGAGACTTTCAGAGGAAAAAGAATGAGGATTTGTGTAAATATGCAAATAAATGTGTTTTATACACACTTGCACATAATATAACCTTCAGGGCCCAGACAGAAAAGAAGAAAGGCCTTACAGTTTTTGTGTTGAATGTGTGACATAAAACGTAAGGAAATCCATGAGTTTTTTTCACTGACTGATCATACTGGACCGCTTGTTCATATTAGTGGCAAATACTAGGTCAGACTCTATAGGTTTCCGTCCAAAAATACCTTTACATTGTTCACTTCTGAAGCAGTAAAAATGATGTAAAGAAGCTGGCAAGCTTTAAGCAAGGTTAACATACTGCTATTATTTAAGCAAGGTTTCATACTGCTATTGCATTCTGTCCCTGTATGTCATTACATTATTTTATGGATTTGGTACATTCTTACCAACAGGAGGGAGACCAATTTTTAACATGGTCTGACAGTGATAGGATGAGGGAGGGTGGTTTTATACTAAAAGAGGGGAGATTTAGGTCAGATGTCAGGAGGAAATTCTTTACCCAGAGGGTGGTGAGGCCCTGGCCCAGGCTGCCCAGAGCAGCTGTGGGTGCCCCATCCCTGGGGGTGCTCAAGGCCAGGCTGGGTGGCCCTGGGCAGCCTGAGCTGGGGGGTGGCAGCCAGCCCACAGCAGGGGTTGGGGCTGGGGGGCTTTAAGGTCCCTTCCAACCCAAGCCAAGCCATGCTGTGATTCTGTGATACTCTACTAGAGATATCTTATGGAAGTGAACAAGTCCTGGTAATGAGGAATATTGTTGCTGAAAGGAAGAATATCAAGCTAATCCTAGTGCATTTTATTGTAATTGCTGCATCCTGATCTGAATCCTAAATCTGCACATGAATATGTGAAGGCAGGTAATTTGAAATGTTGGAAACTACTGGAGAAGAAAGATGATAATAGATAGTTGGTATCATGGAGATTGCTATCATATGTGAAGTGGCATGATCCGATCTATAGTGAGCAAACAAGTAGAGAAATCCGTTCATGTTTGCATAGCCACACAGGAGCTACATCCATCTGTTTTACCAGATGTGCCTGCACAGGTCAAACAGAAGTTTTAGGACATCTCTGATGAAAGAAAAGCATCTTCAAATAATCCATGCTCTATAGTGCAACAAACACATGGAGTGAAGTCACATGCTTACAACATCTACATTGATAGCTTAAATTCTGACCCTACAGAAATCGGCAGAAGTGAAAAGGGTTTCCTGGTATCAGGAAACCATTACTGCAAGTGATGCCTTGGATATGTTATACTTTCTTTAAGCAAGTAATTCTTTTTGAAGACACACTTTTAGGAGTTCCACACTCGTGGGACATATTGTAACAGTTTTAATGTGTAAACAAAATGGAAAATGCAATATTAATTTCAAAATTTCAATTTAAAATTTCTAATGATGCATCATGAAATGCAATGTGGACTAAATGAGAATGTAAATAGCAATATATATCAGAATTCATTTTTATTTTTAAAATAATTATTAAAATCAAATTAAGAACAAAACTAATTCTAGCAATCATGAATCCTTTGTATTTGCAAAAAGTGACTGACAACACTGACAAAAAGTTTGTGGAGAATGACAGGTTCAGACAACTTTGATTTTTTTTTTTTTTTAATTTTCATTTGGATGTGTCTTGGATTTAGTTCCTCAATTATAGTCTTCTTAAGTCATTGGAATGAGAATAAGACCATTTATGTTATTTTTCTCTCTCACTTCACGGAAGACTACACACTCCTCTTTGGGGTTTTGAGACAACATACAACTCAAGCATACATACCCAGATTACATGTACAGGATCAGACCAACAAAGGGGTTTCTGGAAAATGAACTTTGAGCAAAACGAGCACTTAATGACGTCTAATTTGACAGCCACACCCTGCATGTAACCTCCCTTGAAGTCACACACATTTTTTATGAGATATCTTGCCCTACTTTTGCAGACTCCAGAGACCCGAGAGAAGCATCCTGACTTGTGTGTTTTTGGAGGAACTAAACCATTTCATTTCTTCAGGGCGCAGAGTAGAAGAACAGGTTATTTCTGAATTATGAGAAGCTTAGATTTAGATTTGGATGCTTATATGACACTGAGGATTAATTTAGGCTTCATCTGTGTGGATAAGATGCCTACAATAGTGTCCTTCAAGCCAAATTCCCTCATGGTCTTCATTTTAAGCTAGGATTGCCCTTGGGGAGTCAGGCTGGTGGCAAACTGAGGGGAGTCTCCAGAAACGCACAGATTTGCAGAGTCTTCCAATATGTCCTTGCAGGTTTTCATGGTCAGTGGTGTCTCTGCTACCTGTATCACGTATTCCACAGAGCAGCCTGCATTATCGCACCGTCTTGCCAAAACCCCTTGCACTGTACTGTACCGTCTGACTGGGCTGACATTTGGAAACAATGTTGATATAATCCAAGAGTCTAGCCAAAGCCCATAGAAATCATTATGTTCTGGGTTAAGGTTTGAAATTGCTTCGTGTTTTAGTTTCCAACCTGTACAATGGAAAAAACTACTACCTTTCTTCCAGATTTCATTCAATTCTTTTTAGATTGCATTTTTTCATGAGCACATATTTTTCAAATATCTAGTATATTAACTGCATAGCGTCTTTGAAAATTTGGATTCCAGACTCGGTTAGGTCCCCTAGACTATGATAATTAAAAAATGATTTTACTAGAATTAAGCTGTAATGTATTTGCAAGCTCTGTGTCTCAGATCTGTTCAGTCAGATATCAAGTTTCAACCCAAACTTCAAGAGAGCAGTCCTAACTCTGTGATGTGCTCATCAGCCATCTTCACTGCAGTTATGAGTACTTTGTTTTTAACTGTCTCTCTGATCTTTCTCCATGCTTGCAGTTGTGTGACCATTTCTGTTAGTACACCCAAGAGCAAAAACTGAAACAGGAGGAATGTGATTAAGGATTTAACATACACCTGTTAGGTATTGTGTCATAAAAAGCACTTCCCATGAATCAGAACATTTAAGCTATTAAAGTGGGTAAAAATACAAAAGAATTCACAGCTATACTTGAGATTTTTCAAGGAAAAGAGATCCATTGTCTGTAAGAAAATGCCATGGGAACTAGAAAGAGGCATTTTGTCATGTTAATCACAGCTGTTACTATCCAAATTTTCATGTCTAAGCTACTGTGTACAAAACTGTGTAATAATGAATAAATGCTAAAAGCTTTGTTTAAACAACAAGCTGATACCCTCCCCCTTCACAGATGAAAAAGACAGAGACTGAAGTGTAGAACAACAGCCCTTATTCACAAAAATGTAAGCTTTCAAAATGGATTAAGTGTATGAGTCCCCATCAGCAACGTGTTTCTCCAGCTTCTTGCCATTGATGCTGTGATGGTATTAGTCCAGTTTCATTGGGCATCACCTCTTCTGAGATCTTGATCTATTAACTGTGCTATGCTGGCTTCATGTTGATGTTAATTAACTGAATCCAAATCCTCGCAACTTGCCAGTATAACGGTGTTTAATTCATTACAGCCACACTGTGATACAGTGGAGGTAGTGATCTCCTTATAACGTGTGTAACTTCATAGCTAGGCTTGTTTATGTTGTAGATTAGTAATTAAACTCAGTTGAATATCTGAATGATCCACTCTTCAGAAATCAGCTTCAAACTACCTGTAGTTGCTCTTACTTTGAAATGCTGGCATGCAAATTTAGACATCTCCCTCACCATTTTTTTTTTCTAAAAATACATTGCCATAAATCACTTTACCAATCTGTCAAATGAAGGAATAGAATACCAATCTTTTTTTGGTATAAGTGTAGTTTGGGAAGCTTAACTAGCACTTCACCGTGGTTTGAGTTCTCTAAATGACAGCTTTTTGTGAGAGGTAAAAACCCAAAGAAAGAGTTAAAGATGAAACTGTGAGAAACTGAAAAAACACCTTCATGTGAAAAAGCTTGCAAATAAAGTGGGGGCATAAAATAACTTATTCTCTTTCCAGTCCTTTAGCTGCAAGGGGCCTCAAGCATACCACATGCTTTTTCACTTTTAGGGGCCCACTACGTAATACAAATTAAAACCAGGGCATGCCTTTCCTCACAACCTCTGCCAGGCATTTTATTTTCATAGCTGTCAACTTTAAAATCATGTTTTCCTGTTACTGATGTTTTGATGGAGGTGGGAGAAAAGAGCATGCAGTGAACTCTGATCACTTGAATGAGAAGTGTCGGTCTGTTGGATCCTGGCTGACCCCTTTCCATGGGGGCGGGGGCGGGAGCAGCATCAGTCTAGACAGAAAAAGCCGGCGACTGGTTGTCCACTCAGGTCTCAGATTATAAATGAGCAGCGCTCAATTTCTCACAGATGTTTGGCAGCCACTTTGCTTTCACTCTAATCGCAAGCAGGATTTTTTATGCCTGAAAGAATGCAGTGACCAACAGACGTACGTCAGCTCGTAGAGAACTCGTAGTCCACTGTTGGAGCTCTGGTGCTGACGGTTCCATCTGCTGTGGTTTAGAACTATCAACTAGAAAACACTAAGTTTTTAAAAAGTGAGATCACTAGCACTATAGTCTTACTAAATAGATTAAATTATTCAAACCCAGCACATCTTCTTCTAAAATTTGAGGGTTGGGTGTTTGTTTCGTGTAGAATGTTAGTTGTCAGCAGGTTTACTCCAGAGATAAATTTAGTCCTTTAAATCTCAATATCTGTAAAGACTCTTCAAGGATTAGGTGCAGTATCTTCTCTAAATTATAAATGAAAAATAAATTCATTTGATGTTAGCTGAAGTGAGGAAAAAAAAAAAAGATATTACGGCTGAACATTTTTAACTGTGAGAGTATCATTGAATATGCATGTTAGGGTGGCCAGCAAATGCAGTGTAGGAATGATGACAGCAGAAGAGGCCCAGTGGCAAATAGTGTAGGATATAAAGGAAATATTACAGATTAAGCCTGCAATGAAAGAGTTGTACTCTGTGTAGCTACAGGCTGATACTTTTCTTTTGCTAAGCATCCCAAAGGCTGGATTAATTTGTTTATTTAACTTACACATCAAAATATACAGTGATAAATTTAGGAGAAGATGTTACTTCCTGTAAAGTTACCCCAAACACAAAATAACCCAGTCATCAAATCCCCACCGTGGCCCTTCTTAACAGGGATTCCATTCTAGGCGGTGTATTGGGCAATACAGTGGGAAATACTGTGCTTTAAAAAGGAAACAGAAAACCCGAGCTGAATAACAGGCGGAACTTTGTGAGAGAGAGGCCCGTAGGGCTGTGAAATAATTTCCCAGAGGAAGCACTGGAAACAAAATCACTTGGAACATTTAGGAAATGATGTACAAAGTCTACTGGAAATACAAGGAAGGGGACCGTCATGAGTTAGCAGAGCAAATGACTGCTTTTGTCATAAGTTATCTGGGACAATCGTTTATTACTGTGTACAGCAGTGTGTATAACTGAAGTTTCTAGATACTGTCACAATACAAATAACATTGAGACAATAATACTGCCTTAGTAACACTTGGAAATGAAAACCAGTGTAAGACGTTCAAAGAAACAAAAAACTGCTGTTCATGGCCAAGGTAGGTGCAGAATAAGAGCAGGTCAATAAGGCATGAAACCATACAAATGTTTTAGCCTAACATCTCTCTGTCCATTGTTGTTAGAAAATGTTGTCATTGTTACAGAAAAGAGGAGAGGTTTTTCTAAAGGATGAGGGTGGCTGTGTACTTTAAAGGACTTAAAAAAATAATAATTTAAAGGATACTCTGAAAAGACAAATATTTGAGGATGATGTGGGTGAGTGAATGCAAAGGATTGATTGGAACTGGAATTTGAAAAGATTCAACGTTTATGAAATCATTTTTCTATACCTATGTACTATAATCCCTTATCTGTGTATTTGTCAAATGGTAACAGAAACCTGTCAGATGACCTACGTTTCTGGGAACACCATTCAAAATACATATTTTGAATGGCAAAAGCTTAACGAATTGTTCAGGCACCAGACCAAGAATTATTGTGCAGAAAATTTGCAGATTGTCTTGCTTAATTATTTCATTATGTAAGTCAAGGAAAATCACAGCTCCCACAGGTTTTCAAGCTGCTTACAGAGGGAGAACATTAAATAAGCAATTTCTGATATGTACTGTTGTTCCGTTTTCTGACTTTTACATTTATGCTTCTGAGGCTGAGAATGCCATACACTGCTAGCCAACATGTCTGGAAAGAAACATATCCAGTTCATTTGGAGCTGTGTGGGTCTGCTGTGGCTTTCAGTTCTAACAGGGCTGCCAGCAGTTAGAAGAATGGTCCAAGTATACAGAGTTAAGTTTTTGGAAAAGAATACAATTATGAATAAGTCTCTAGCAAAGAGAGACAAATGATGCAGAGACACTTAGGAGCCCATTTATAATTTGAGATGCTTTTTGAGATAAGGCATGTTGTGAATTACATAAAAAATAACGGGAGGAATGTGGATTTATTTTGAGAATCTAATGAGCAACTAAGTTTCTTTAGTTTCATAACTTTAATCAGGGATCTGCTCCCATTCCCATGCAGTACAATCTTAAAATGAAGGTTAACTTCATGAAATGAGAGACAGTCTCAAGATTTTGATTTAATGTTTGATTCCGTGGCTGAATATGGCTGAATATACTTTAAGAAGCAGTATAACATTGATTTTCTAAATCTGTATTTTGAAAGTGTGTAAATTAGCATTTGTCCAGCTGCGGTCTGCATTATTCTTTTGCCACTATGTTCATGCAGCTATGACTCATGAAGCCTTTCTCTGAAGCCTCACAGCAGTGTCTTTCAAAAAACACACATTCACTGGTAGATGAGCAGAGGCAATGTGGAGTGGAAGAGAGCAGGGAGTGCTACATAATCTTTCTCAGAAGTGCTGAGTTTTGGGGATGTGGGTACTTCTAGAATTGTTGCCAAAATTGAACATACCATGAAGTGACAACTTTGTAACACAAAGCAACAAAAACAAAAATATAAATCTAATATTCTAAAATCAAGGGCCAGTTTCAAACGTACCCTAATGTTTGTTCATCATCTATAATCCATGTACTTTCTGTATGTTGTCTTATATTTCTGCTGCCAAATACAAAAGCAAGGCCAAACAACTTCCTAGGTAATGTTTTACTGTAAAGTCTAAGCAAAAAACATACAGCTTTAGGCATGGAAGTCTGTTCCTTTCTTTAAAGAATGTCTTTCCAGTTCTAATAGAAAATAAGAAGCTATCTATAAATATCAGGTCATAATAATTACTAGAAATCAGTATTGACAGAAATTGATATTTCTTCTATAAACTAAAATGTCCGAAGAAAGGCCGTGATTCTCCAGAATTCTCTATATATTTTTAGAGTAGTAGTGTTCCTGTAGAACATTTTTCTGCCTCTTTAGAATCTGTGGATTTTNTTTTATCTCTATCCACAAACTAAGCAAGTATTTTATTTTATGTTTGCTTGGTGTTATTCCTTAATGGGCCAGTCTGGGGAAATCTCTCTGTCCCAGTCTGTAGTTATAGATATTTTCCGTTTTANGCTTTCTTAAGGCCAGTGGGAGATCCAGACAGACTTGGAAATACAAAATTCCTGGCTCTTGCTACAGTACCCAGACCACTAGACCACATATTTTTATGTCATGGAAAATTAAAGCCAATTACTTCGCAAGATTTCTTGATCTGTTGCTTCTCTTACCCTGTTTGCATTGCTTTTTACTGTGGTAAAGATACAAAATTCAGATTTTAGAGTTAAAACTCAGCTTTTAATGAATCCAAAAACTAAAATCTCCTGAAGAATAATGCTTTTAATACCTCAAATATTCAGACTACTGCCAGGTCAATCAGCATTTCAGCGTTGGCTGACATTGTTTTCTTCTGGCAGTAAGTAGCCCACATTATGACTTCACCTCTTAAATTTCCTCAAGAGGTTGATTTTCACTAGAAGTGCAGTTTTTCCAAGCCATATTCAACTTAACCATATCATAATTTAGGAATTTAATTTGTTCCATATTCTCACAAATGCCACTCTCAGCAGTTGAATGGATGGCACTGTATTTTTTTGAAGGCTGGGAGCATGGAATTTGTTTGTTTAGCCTTTTGTGGAATTTAAGGAATCAAAGGAACAAATAATGACACCACTTAGGTAGAAGTGTCTTTATACAAGTACTTGTGTGTATGTATGTATACAAGTACTTATACATCTAAACACATCCATCTCTGTGTGTATAGTGGGTCACATGTTTGTTGAGAAATAGCCTGGTTCATTTTTTATATTATCATGTAGATACTGCCCCTGAGAAAAATGCACCGCATGAAAATAATTTCTTGTGCAATATGACATAGGTGTAGGCAGGCTATTCAACCCTCCCCACAATAGTTTTCTGATCAGTAAGTATTTGACAGGTCTTCTAGGACAAAAAAAGGTAGGCCCAGGACTTTGCAGTGTCTCAGTATTTCTTGGAGCAGGGATGGTGAGTAACCACAGAGGATGTAGTGGTAGTTCTAGTACAGCCTCAGGAGGAAAGCATCTGAAGTGCTCTGGATACACTGTGCTTGTCACACCAGTTTGTCTTCCAGAAGACTGTGCCACAAATTAAATACGGCTAAAACTGACACACAGAGAAAAAGCTGTGGGAACTTTATCAATTAATAGGGGTCCTTTTTAGCTGGAGCATTATATATCAGTTTGGGACTGATTCTTTCTTTTGGGACTAGGAGGATGTGATATTGTGTATCTTGTAAAAACAGCTGCTGCCTTTGTGCTTGTGTTCAGGAAATAGGTAACTTCAATGATTCCGTCCTCTTAACATTTATGTATAAGGGCCTTATCAAGCTCCCTCTGTCTGCTGCACTCACTCACATGTTGGGCTGAAGTCCAATATGGGGTGCAAGAGCCTGTGTGATAAATACTGAAGATTCTGTTAAATCCAAAATTGTTCTTCCTACTGTGAGGATGTAGTGGGAAGGGAAAAGATCTTCTCCATAGTGCCACAGAACTGCAGAATCACATCTGGCTGCAGCCCTAGTAATTCTCTTTCATAGGAGAGGTACAGTGCAGGATTAGATGAGGTCATGGTATCATCTCCCTTGCACCTACTTCATTCTGGTGTGCAAAGAACTGGGAAGTGTAGAGCTCCAAATCAACAGTGCGTGATGGGGAGGAGGAGGAGGGAAGAGCAGAATAATAGAGAAAGGCAGGAGGAGAGTTTAGGCCCCTCACTCTGCCTCCCTTCTGAAGGCAGTTCGCAGTAGTTCACAGGCAGTCTTCTGAAGAGGAGCAGTTTGCTTCATAGTGCTCTTGCAATTGTCCTTACAGCAGCAGATTGTTGTAGATGCAATAGCTGAGAAGCTGGATAGCTCGTATGCCAGCCTGTTTGGTTTTCTGTTGCTTACGTCAATCTTGTAGCTACATTTTGTGAATGAAGCTAGTCACCTCCCACTTGTTGCTTCTGCACTGGGCAGAAAGGCGAATGTATTACTCTTCAAAATGGCGTGGCAGAAGTCCAAGCATATCTAACAGAGGAAGGAAGCAATCTTATCAGCTTTTCTGGCCCATTGATAAAACCATACAAGGAAGTCATTCAGCTTTAAATGAGGAAAAGGAAGTCTTAGATAAAATGCAGAAGTTGCTTTGGGAATATTCATACCACATCAATGAAAATGACACGTACAAATAACCAAGCATTTCTGTCTGTATGAAGTGGTTTATTTGTGATATCAAAGCAGAAATATTTACAGTTTTTGACAAGCTTCCCTACAGGAGATCAGTTAACATATTTTCTGGCCTACTTGGTCATGTACTTTCAATATAATCTGCTCTTTATGGAAAAAAAAAACCTGCAGCAGCCATCCTGAAACATGGTTTTAGCTCCGTTCATGCACAGAGTGGAGTTTTTAGACACCGTTACGCAGGGAGTATCTTGTTATCCCAGTCTTATTTTGTACTAAAAACTCTAATTATTTATTTTCAGAGCAAATAAGAAACATGTTTTTTCATGGTTTTTTTTTTTCACATCTCCACTGGCAGCATGTCATGCCACATGAAAATACTGGTTCAAGTTATCAAGAGCTCATGAATCCCTTCAGCGTACCTTAGTTGACAAAATAGACGTATCCAAGCACCTCATGTTTTACCTGTTCTTGCTTCTAGCAAAATAAGCTGTCATGTTTGCTGTGACAACGAAAGACAAACATAATCCCAACTTAATTTGTCAGGTTTAACACTGCTGGCATTGTTACAGTAACTCACAGAAGTTGGTGGAAAAAAAAATCTGACATCGTTTGTTTAGGTCTATATCTGCAGTAATTCTAGGTACAGTACATTAATTTCAGAGTAAGGCTTGAAATAAAAAAATACACGTTCTGTCAGAAACAAAATACCATTATGTTACAATGACATGTGTATTTAGGATTTCAGCATGGGTTGTTTGTCTTTGGTAGACATTATTCTTCAGGTGAAAATCCTGGTTAATGCTGAATACCTGTATCTTCTTGCTGAATTAATGGTAATTATAGATGTCCAATATCTAGACTTACTTTACAGTAGTAGTATAAGGATGAAATTAACCTAAAATAAAATGGAGTGTTCCACAAAGCCTGGACTTTCAATATAAAGGTTGTGTTTTTTAATGTAACTTTTATGTTTGAACTTAGATAAGAAAATGGAAAGTTTGAACAAGCCCTTGTGGTTGCAGTATATTCCTTTCTGACTGCTGAGACAAACAAGAAAATTGAGAATGCAGCTAAAGCTAGTTTCTATAAATTGTGAGTCTGTGCATGCTTAAGATACACAAAAATCAATAATCGCAAACAGTGTGCTCATTTCAGTGTATCTTGAGAGCAGAACACTTGTTTATTGGCTATCAGTGAAAGCCAGAAGCCTCTTCTTGCCAAGCTCTTTCACTTGCAAATTTGGTCACCTACCACTCATTGCTTTGGTATTCCAGAAGATTGGTATTGGTATTTTAAATTTTATTTGAGTGTATTTGATCTCATCATTTTCAGTCTTGTAATAGGTGACAACTGCAGTTGCTATTATGGGCTTCAAATATTATATTTGAAGCATATTTTCTTCATAGGAATTTACTTGATTTCTCTGAAGAAAAGAGCAGATGGTGTACGTATATCAAGTAGTAAGTATATGGGAAAGAGAACTGTATGAGATTCCTTCCCTCCTGAAACAGCCACTGGAACAAATACTGTTCAAATCAATAAAGCAGAAGTGAAGGCAGTGATCCTAATATCAGGGATCTTATTACTGTGATGGGCAGCTGACAACAGAAAATGTCCTTCTTTCCTACTTACAGTTTTTCTATTCTAATCAGACTACAACACAATGGTGGCTATTTTACCTACTTTATTGTTTACTTGTTTTAAAGCTTCTTGTTTTGTTGTCATGGACTCACACTGTGGTTGTCAAACCTGATTTATCAGAGCCCTGTTCTCTCTGACCTTTAAAGTACAACGTGTTACTGCAGCAAAGTCAGTTTTCCAGTACCAGAAAGATGAATCAGTTGACATATCCATGGCCTTTTACAACTTGCAGAATTTATGGGGCCATAGGATCTCTTTGTACAGTTCTCTTAGACTGTAGGTCAATAATATGTGAGCTAAGTCAAATCTTAAAATCCTTCTTTCTGTCCTGCTCTTACCCATCACAATGTGAGGGATGCTTTGTACATAGCAGAGGTGAAAGTATATTGCTGAGCATCCACCAAAACAAAAAGAAAGCTGGAAGTTCTTGCAAAATCAGCTGAACCATTGTTTTCCATCTGTCAAAATGTGATCGTCCTGGTTGCTGGTCATTTTTTCAGGCAAAAGAGGTAGAAACCAAAATATTCAATCATCCCATGCTGTCTCCAGAGTAGTCAAAACAACCCCAAGCAAAATGACCAATGCCACAGACAAATGGTTTCTTCTGCTCTAGCAAGCTGTTTGAAGTATTTGTAACTTTTCTGCAAATAGTCAGACTGCCTGCCACTTTTGGTCCACTTCTGATCGTAATTTAGGGCAGGACTAAAACAGGAAGGGGGCACATCTAGTTGGGCCTCCATACAAGCTCAAATACATAGTGGATGTAGTATAGGAAAGAACTATGAGTTATGTATGGGTGTAGCATTCTGTCATATGCATACACACATGCACGCATATGTACTCGTGTATATTTGCCTCGGTTATTCTTTTGAAACGGATATTAAACACCAATGGCTTAAATGCTGAACAAGCTCTGTGTTTAAAGAGGAAGGATATTTCACGCCACTTGTTTTTAAACCAAAACATAACACAAATGAAATGCTGAATTTCTGATGGTTTGATTTACCCTTGGCAGAAAAAAAAAAAAAAAAATGGGGGGGGGGGGGGGGAGAANAATGTATAACATGGAATTTCAGTTCACAGGAGCATCTAGTTGTATTCCAAATATGCTTCCTTGTTGTCATAATAGAGTAATAAACAAATAGTAGATAGCAAGCCCTATATGCTAGTGCGGTTGCCTGAAACTCTTTGAAATCAGTGGATTGGAAGCTAGTAAAATACAGCTTCTTTCTGTATTTTCTTCAGCTTCTGGATCATTTGTTAAAAATAGATCACTTGTTTCATTTGTAACTTACACTGGTGTGTACCTGGAGTAATTTCATTGACAATTACCTAGGGAGAGGTCAGAAGAGACCCTTTTTGTGCTTACGGAAACCAACCGAATCTCTATCTCCTGGAAATGCTTAGCTTCCAAAATGCTTATCCAAAAGCACAAGAGCTCCACGTTTGAAATGAATTCCTCTGTGCACTGCCTATTCCAGATGTAATGTTTTTCAGCCTCGATACCAAAAGGCAATGCAGACAGGTGTAGCACAGGTTTCAGTCTTCAATTAGGTCAAATTACAATTAAATCTGACAGTAAGAAATAGGTTAATTGCTTTAGGCCCAATGTAACAAGAATTGCCCCTGTATAAAACCACTTCTCATGTAGAAAAAAAAGCATTTCATTTTCTCTAGCTGAAGGAGGAGGGCTTTGCTTTATTTTTAGTATCACATTAAGCAAATATTATCTTTAATCCTTACAGAAAGACATTTAAATATTCAGGCATTAAATAGTCAATATATACAAGGCATAATCTTCTACAGCTTCTTTCTGAACCCTTCATAAGAGCATCCCAAATAACCTATGTAAGAGATAACAGTCTTTTACTCTCTTTTAAAGATTGGAATTTTGAGGGAAATGGCATTCATTTCACATTCAACTTGAGCTCACGCAGTGTCACTAATGTTCTAGGCAGGAGGAGAACCACGGACTGGCCCTCTATCTGCATCCCTGCACCTTTTGTCTGACTGGGGAAAGAGACGAAGGAACATGTTCCTTCTCTGCCATCAGTGGGTAGGGTCTTGTGTGGCCAGAGGGTTTCTCCAAAGTGGTTCGTGCATTGTGCAATAACATTTTCACTGGGACTTTGACTCTTCGTCATGAAGTGTGCCCAGTAACATACCTCAAAACTTGTTATTAGGCAATTTCATCTTTGACATAATTCCTGAAGTGAATTGAACTGGAGAAAATATAAAGTGAACATGTTAATAATCCTGATAATTTCCTGTTGGAATTCAACTTACTGTTAGCTGCCACTGTTGGTTATAAAGCCTGCTTGCTTTGCTGGTTTTATTTGAGAGGACTGATACAGTCTCTGTATTTTGCTAACTGGAATAGAATAAAAATGGGGAAAAAATACAATCATTTAATTTATCTTGTTGTGATCTTGCACATAAAAAGTTTTATAATACGTGTTTCCCAATTTATTACTTCCCTAAAATTATTACTGGAATAGCTCTGCCAAAACACTGATAGAACAATTGTTAAAAGCTATTTTCAGCTTCAAGAGCTAAATGAAGGGAGGGTCATGTTCTCTGGCTGATGTGTGTCGGTTATGCAGGAGTATGTGCCTCCCTTCTCTGAGAAGGCTAAAGCTGTGTTTGCCCATCCAAGACTATATCTAGGTACCAGAAAACATTTGTAGTAAATTGAGAGATTAATGCCATACAAGAAAGGAAGGAGAATGGCGAAAGGTTGATGAGGATAAGAAAAGGGTAGTTTTGTTCTTCTGGGTTGGAATTACATGTCTGGACTTCATTTAGCAAGCAGGTTTGACATTTATACTGCGTTTATCTCAGTGTGGCATCAGAGACCTGGATTTCTGTCTGACTGGAGCAAAGGCATTTTGCCCCTCCGTGCCTTCATTTCCACCATAACCTCTCGTATGTCTTCATTTAGAATTTAAGTTCTGTGGGGCTGAAAACTGACTGTGTATGTCTGTGCAACCCCTGGGGCATAAATTTCAGATGCAGCCTCTGCATATCGCTGAAATACAACTATTACTATTTCTGTTGTGACTCTAAATGAGCCATTCGATCCATTTGCATTTATTCCCTCAACTATAAAATGGGACAATAACTCACGAGGGGGTTATGGAGATTAGCTCATTAATGCTAATGAAATATTTTGAGTTCCTCAGCTAGAAAGCTTTTAAGAACAGTAAAATATTGTTCAGCAAATGGCAAATACGTTCCATTTGTGTTTTATTAATTCACATGTGCTTTCTGATTGACTTTGAAAGAGCAGTTCTGATTGATCAGGTGGAACAGTCCATCTGATGGCAAAAGTTTGTTCAGTGCTGTAGCCAGCATTTTACAGCTCTTGCAAGGGAAGTAGAAAGAGGAATTGCGGGCAAGTTTGCTTCTGGAATACCAGGAATTTTAATGATTTCCTGAGGGTCCTCCCCTACCATTCAGGAGTGACACTGTGTGAACAACACTTGAGTAACCTCAGAAGACGAGTGAGTTTCTGAGAATTAAAAACAAATGAGCATGCAACTTCTTGCATAGTATACTGGAGAACAAGCATGCCAGAAGCCTGTTCAAATTTCAATGAAGAAAATGGTACAGCAGTTTGTATCAAAATCTGATAGATTTAAGGTGCTGAGAGCTGAGCTAAGTCTGGCGATAATATTCGCTAGGAACCATTCAGTCTTTTGTTCTCCCAAATAACCAGGAATTAGGGAACCTCACTGCACACTGAACTTACAGTGTAAGGAATTTCAGCATGGGAAATTATACGGAGAGGCCAATATCAAAGGGTCAGTAAAGCCTACCTTTCCTAGGAATCCATGACATAAAAAGCAAGAGAATAAATGAAAAGGAGTGGTAATAAGCTCTGCCTGTGTGTAGAAAACATCCTCAGAGATGTTGGTGAATGGCAGGGTGACTTGGCTGATGTTAGGAGTGTGTAAGTAAGAAGATGGTTAGATAAATTCTAATTTTTTAAGAAAACTAAGTTTTGTATTTTTACAGGGTTTAAGGACTTAATTGGAAGAAATTATTTTTGTTATGGGATTTATCTAGCAATTCTTATGGTTCTGTTGAATTCAGATATGTGTATATTAGAACCAGTACCTTTTTAGTGTTAGAGTGCTCCATAAAGGTTTTCTTTTTTTATAAGTCAGAAGTATTCCATATACGTTTCCAATTTGAACAGCAACAGAAAACTATCATGATATATTTAGATTTGCATGTGTATGCATATATGTGCATTTAGGGATTTTAGAAATACAATTACCCTGGCGGCATGCTGCATAAGTCCAGACTGAAGAAGAGAGAGACAGGCTGCCTGATAACTGAAGAAACTTTTCATTTTATTCTGTGCAGGCAGGCAGGAAAGGGAGTGCAACATAAGCAAGACATTTCATTTGTGGTTGAATCCACAGATGAGCTATTGTAGAAAGTATTCTCCAAAACATGCTTACATGAGAGATGGGGCACGTGGTACTGATTAGATTTAGTACCAGCAGGGCAGTTTTATTACACAGAAACATCACAGTTTGAAAGCTGCAAACATGTTTCAGTGTCAGAAGGCTGCCCCTTGCCTTGGTGGGAATTAACAGAGCTCTGCATGCTCTCAGAAAGAGCTAAGCACCTTTTCACTTTGGCCAATGTTGTAGTTGGAAAGATTCAAAGCTAGAGACAATGTTTTTTTTTAATAGTCAAATATGCTGGAAAACAAAGGAGGAAGCGTGCCTCGCATTCCACTGAAGTCAGTGGTTTCTGTCTCTTTTTGCACTTCAGATCACTTCCAGTCCTCTTTGGCAGGAAAGGAAGAGCCTGTGATTGAGTCACCAGTGTCTGCTTTCACACACAGGTACGGGGCTCACACCTCTCCGACCCGGAGGGATGCTGCCCTCGTGGTGCCATGCTGGTTCTGGTGTGTCCAGTCCGCAGTGCCTTCNAAAAAAAAAAAAAAAAAAAAAAAAAAAAAAAAAAGATTAAATATATATATGTATACAACATGTTAAAATTATTATTATTTGGTCTTCTAGCATGCTACTGATATGATTTACACTCTTCCTTTAGGTGATACCTGTATAAGTTTAGTCAGTGGAACATTTAGTTGGATTTAGAGAGGGGAAAATTTTGATCATTCATTTATCTGCAAATATCAGTAGTTAGATACAAGCTTGGGAAGCATAATACCCAGAGATTGTACAGTATTCTTATTTGCAAAGCATCTTCTGAGCCATGATATAACAATCATTCTGAAAAATATTTAGTGCTATTCTTCAGAATTATTTTTCTGCTAGGAACAGGTTTACACAGCAGGTTACAATCATTTTAGAATCAGTTCATTTTAGACAAATTAAGAAGGTTAAGATAATTCTTAACTGTAGAATTAATCTCATAATTGAAACCTTTGAGAAAATACTTTATTATCCATAGAAATGTGTTGGATTTAACACACACAATATTTCAACCTTTATTTGTCTTTCTGATTTCTACTTTTTACCACTTATTTTTTTAGAGTATAAATCAACAGAAGACTGAATTTCCAGGTCTGGACTTTGCTTCAGTGCTATTTTTTCCAAACTGGGGAGATTAGGGACATCAATAGTGGTAAAAAAAACAGAAGACTCTCCACTAAGCGTATAATTATTCTTCCAGTGTCAGTAATTTCCCTTAACGTAGTCCTTCATCCTTACAGTGTTGCTCATGAGAGCACCCTGAAAGATAGACAGTACCAAAGCAACGTTCCAAAGATAATATTTCAGTTGTTTTCTAATTGTTCAGTTTTACAGACAGATTTAATCTGGTCATTTAACAGAAGGCCAGGTAACATGGACACATATGAGTTAGCAAATATGCAAGATTGTGTTATAAAAAAGCCATGGCTACTGTGCTTGCTAGAAGGAAGTGTCAGGGGCTTTCCCAACATGAATTGTTTATTACTCTCCTCTTCAGCCACCATAAAGAGGTCATTAAATGCCAGGTTATTTCTTTAAAAAATAAACAACACTGCTTCCTCTTTGGCCTACGTGCATATTCATTTAGAATTACAACTTCCTTAGTAGGTACATAGATTCAGAGGAGAATCTCAGGAGAGTAGAGTTACAGCTTTCCCTCCATTGGAATGGAAGCACTACTTGACTGGCATTATAATATGCAAAGCACTTATGTTTGTGAATGAGAAGAAATGTGAGACATTATTTGGGAGAGGTGAACAAATATGACATTACAGAAAGCATTTCAATGGATAAAATATAGTGGATGTATTTGGGGAAATTACAGAAACACAACATTTATATTTGCTATTGAAGTGTACACCTGGATGTCTGAAGAAGAACTCATCCTGACAGCACAACAAGTTAAACTCACTGAGGGCGTGTGGGTGCAGAGCCTGTCTAAACTTAATGGGTCTATTCCACAGAGTGTTGACATCTTTACTTTCCGCAAAAGTCAGTGGGTATTGAAAGTTCTTACTATTTTGCAAAGTCAAACCCCTGTAAGGTCCAAGAGAAATAATGCACAGCAGGAAAGAAAAATACAACAATGAGAAAAAACAGTCTTGATAGTAGTAAGACAGCGAGACACCGTAATGTGATAAAAAGCAGTGTGCTAGTGCCTCCTGAGCACAGCTGAAGGCAGCTGGAAGATAGTGGGAGGGCTCTGGCAAGGCTGGCTGTAGAGAGAGAGGAGCAAATGCCATGACAGGAGTGTAAGCCAAAAGCTAAGCAAAAACCAATATGTAGCTCAATGCAGCACACAAAAGGAGATTAAAATATGTACTGAATGAATGTAAAGTTGGAACGAACAGCTGGGCCAACACCGGGGTCAGATAACAGACACTGGAGATTGCAGGATGGCTCTACACCCAACAGGCTCCAGCAGAAATCAGTGGCAACATTCTTAGTAACATGACATCAGTTAATGAACTTAAGTAACTTCAGTGACAAGCCTGCTTGAGGTGCTGGTCGTTTAGTAATGCTTCAGGGATTTGGCAGGACTGCCCCCTGCCATGATCTTTTACAGCCTCAAACAGTACTGGTTGACAGGGACTGCTAGATGGTAGGTACGTTTTTTGGCAGGACTTCTCTGCATTATACTGACAAATACGCGCTCACTTACCATGCAAAACCAAAGTTTATTAAAGGGCATAATAACAAACCACATGATGGTCAACATCATTGCACACTAGGCATGGTTCTAGCCACACCTCTGTTTTCCCTAGTCACACCAATTTTCTGGGTGTTGCTTTTGGGAAACACAAGGATTGAAGGCTTTGCTAGCACAGTAACAGTCCTCAGGACATTGATACTGTTTTCATTTATATTGCACTACTTCTTTAAGTGTACTCAGTAGCTTCGAACTTACATTCTCACAGAATGTATGGCAGGATCTGGGCCTGATTTTCATGAACCTTCATTGCTACAATAGCACATGATAGATTCATCTGATGTTGTTATATTTTCCTATACTAACCTTTTGGGAGAATTAAAAATAAGTAGCTGTTTGACACACACACAAGGAATGTTGGTCTGCAACCCACGTTAATGTAAGCCTACAAAATTCCTCTTGGTTTTATTGCTGGCATTGTCATTAACAATGTTCTGTGCCTGTTATCTGGTCAGATGAATACTTTTTCTGTTATTTCAAGACATTCCAGTGCATTAAGCTTAAAGTTGTCATCGATGTGTATGCAGTTTATAAAATAAAGTTACCATTACCTCACCATTTCACTCTGCAATAAGATATCCTCCCTCCTAGTGTTCTGCCCTGCAGTATGACAATGTCATGGACTCCTCCCAGTGATTTTTCCTTAGTAAAATCTTTGACTGTGGTTTTCATAGTAATTGAATTGCTATGCTGAAACAGTTGTCGCCGATTTCCTCATGTCTGCTGAGGGTTAATGTGAAAGGCTGTTTGGTTGTAGATGCTGTCTGACTTACGGCAACTGTATCTGTACACGGTAGTTTCCTATCTACTTAATTTTAAAAGCACACAGAAAACTATTGCTCTTTACGGTTTGGGCCTCTGTAGCAGAGGCTTTGTCTCACGCTGGTGACAGCAGCAGCCAGACTCTATACCTGCAACCCCTGATAAGGGGCGGAGTGTAGGAACTTCAGTTTGCTGACACCACCAAGATCATGTTCTTATTGCTGCTCCTCCTCCTGTTCCTACTTCATTTCTTGCTTTCCATGTATTCCAGTATGGATTCCAACAGCAGACAATGCAGCTCTTAGCACTTACCCAGCCACTCATGTACCCAGGCATGCATGATCTTTTCCCTCCCCTAATTCTCATATTGTAGTCATGAATGAAGTGTGGTCAGGCAGGGGAGCACCATGTCACCTTACCAAGTTGTTGTCCTCGATTCCAACCAGATGACTAGAGATGACAATCTCTCCTCTGCCAGCTGCAGAGCATTTTGCAGTTTTCTTCCTTCTGAAGAGGTTACCTATTTTATCATCCTGTGGTCACAGC
>VXAV01005028.1:126421-145190 GCA_013399715.1 Alectura lathami | reverse complement strand
TAAAAGGCTATTAATAATAATAATAATAATAATAATAAATCATTTGGTTCCTAGAGGCACCTTTGGGCAACTGTGTCTGGGATACAAGCTAAGACATGTTGAAAAGAGAGAAGAATTGTAAATGAAATGGAGAAATATACGTGAATGAAGTGGGGCAGGGGGGATCCTGTAAAGCAGAGAGGAGGATGGCATGAAATTTCCGTAAGAAGGCAAGCAGAGAAGGGCAAAGCCCAAAAAGAGCACTAAAGCTATGTAAGGAAGTGAAAAGAATCTGCAAAGAGACGTAAAAGCCTGTTCTGACAGGCAAACTATTAAGACAAGTAAAGAGCAAGAGGGAGACGCAGATTACATTTCAGTTTTTAAACTAAGCTGCTGAGCAGTCTTTGCAAAGTGGAGAAGCTTGTGTGCATACATGATGTGCTGGCTAACTGCTGGGAGTGTTCCCTCTTGGAGCAGGGTGAGAAAGTGGTATCTGGTTTTTTACATCATTTTCATCTGGAAAGAGATCTATGTTTCCTTTCCAAAAGTGCCTCGAGAACTGAAATACCGTGAGGTAAGAAGAAACAATAGTGAGATTAGAGACAGGCAAGCTCCACTGCAAGTCACTGGTGCAGGCACAGCAGGCAGGTTGGCCCTTGTCATTAGTGTTAACATCTTCTAAGTCCATCAAGAAATTGATTGTACAGAGGCTGCTAACTTTAATTGTCATGAGGGAATAAACAAAAGTACACTGTACTCCAGAAGCTAGATTCCCAGCTCAGTGAGTAATTACTTTGATTTCAGGATTTACAACAATGTAACAGCACAGAATGTTTTCTCTCTTCGTGGGTCCAGATTGTTTTGTCTGTGCAAGCTTCCATGTTTGGGCTTACAACTACAAAGCCATATTTCATTTAGGGATGCAAACTGAAATTTTCTCATATTGTACATGGCTTCTT
Source organism: Alectura lathami (assembly GCA_013399715.1). Lineage (NCBI taxonomy): Eukaryota > Metazoa > Chordata > Aves > Galliformes > Megapodiidae > Alectura > Alectura lathami. The sequence goes on along the minus strand of VXAV01005028.1, from coordinate 144,252 downwards.
TCAAGGCATACACATCCTCTCATGTTAGGAAGAACCCTTTTTGCGTGAGTTTTGAGGGGCTGGATGTCCACCAGTGCAAACAAGAGATATGTGTCTGTTTATTTGAAACAGTTGTGTGTTGCATTGTGGCAAGTGTGTTGTGGCAAGTAAACCTGTGACATTCCAGAGCCTCTGCAAAAATAGATGTCACACATTGCAGAGAGGTCATGCCAACCTGAGGATGCAATCGGCAGATTCAGCCTGAAGTTCAGAGCATGGCAAATCTATTATTATCCAAGGGCTAATGTTATTTCCCAACTTTTTTTCTCAGCTAGAATTTTTCCTATCCTTATATCCATGACTTTATTCTAAGACACATTTAAAAAGTAATATATAGGCTCCTTAAGCAAGAATGAATGCATTGAAAATTTAACCAAAATTATTTGATTAATAATAAATATATAATTTGAAGCATCATCATCACCTGTCCACAAGTAATCCACCTGTTTTTTATAGGACTATTCCTTTTTAAAAGAATGGGTAGAGGGAGGAGGGTGGTTAGTAGAATTTGTTGCTCATGTGGTACCTGTTCAGAGTTCAACTGTTATGTCCACATCCTAAAGCACTATGCAGGAAGACAGAAGTGTTGGTTGTGTTAATAAATTACATTTTGCCCATCAGCTTCTATTCTCAGAAGAGCAGGCATCAGAAGCACCCACTCTGAGCCTAATATCTTCAATCATTTTATTTTAAATCACTCTACTGGCCCACAAAATTCCCACACTAGTGTGCTGGTGTAGCCCACTTGACTTTGTATCCATCACTGGTAAAAGTCACAGAAATTTATCTGGGAGCTTATGTGCTCAGTTTCAGGCTCTGTGAAGAAGATTGCCATTTTATACAGGCACCTAAAGGCTCTAACCCAACATGATGCTGTAAGAAAACGGTTTAAAATAACCTGAGAGGATGGGCAAAACATTGCTTTCTCTAGGATCTTCTCCTCTAATCCTTCCTGCTCGTATATCAGCAAGTTACTGTTACAGGTCAAGTCTCCACTGGGATATGAGAGAAGTTAGAATTTCTCATTTGGTTGCTTTGGGATGCTGTAATATTTTGGATCTGCATATGTGAGGTCTCAAAAGTCCTCAGAAGAGCCTCTCCAAAGAAGCCAGTAAAGCAGCTGTCACTGGGTTTTTTCACAGTATGAGGCAGATGGTACCTGCAGTCAGGTGGGTGGCTGCAGGAGCTGTGCTCTGACAGTATGGAAATGGCAGGCATGGAACTGGGGAAGCACCAAGCATTTTGCTTCACAGAGCCTTTGCAGTCCCCTGCCTCTACTGTCTGAGAAATGCAATTACCTTAGAATTTCTAGTTCAGTTTGTTTACAACATTGGGTACTTCTTTTTCTTGATAGTTGTTCAAGGTCGTAAAGATCTGTCTAAAAATAAAAATTAGAACATGTCCCTGGTGCACATTCCTGTCTCCTTTCTCAAATGAGACCAACCAGAAAGCAGCTGACACATGCTAACGGTGTTAGTTGAATATAGAACACTGCTGCATACACCGGGGCACAGGAGAGCGCTGCTCTGGGTGCACAGTGGCTGTGTAATTCATTCTGGCAAAAGTCTGGCATGGGCATCGCAGTTAAGGTGCTAGGAAGAGATGCTCTTTTTGCAGAACCCTCTGTGACAGGAGGAATAGAAATGTGTGCTCAGTGTTTACAGAAGACTTCAATGACCAAAGACAAAATTTCCTTAGTTCTCAACAGTCTTCAGGGTCTGGGGCATCTACTGTAAATGCTGCTGAAATTCCCTCTCCGTATTAATCTGTGGCGTGCTCCAGAACCCCCTTTAGTTGTCCCTGTGAGTGGATGTGTATTTTGGTCTTCTTCCACAGCTGAGCACAAGATGCGTACTGTCACTGTCATTTTACTTATTTTTCTTTCTTCCTGAAATTGAAAAAGAACTTGGAGGCATTCATTCCAATTCTGAATTTTAAGTGCTGCAGAATCTGATTCCAAATATCTGTGAATATAAAAATAATTCACGGTTTCAATGTTTTCCTATACTGTTGCTTTAATTGTGTGTTGTGAGACACCCAAAGGTACCGTCCATGTGAGAAGATCATTTATTACAATGTGGTTTCCAAATGTCAGTTATTTTATTTTGTTCTCATGGCTTGGATGTTGGACAGAGACCTAAAATGTTAAGAAGCCGTAGCTCTGTGTTGGATGTGTGTAAGTTGTTTTAGGTAGCTTGAGAAAACATTTTGATATTCAAGAGCATTTCCCTATAATGTTCTTGAAAACATCTAACAATTTGTGCAATCAGCTGAATTCCAAAGGAAAAATAAAATATTTTTAAATGTTGTCATGGAATATTTTAAAATGTTTAAAAGTGCAAATTCCTCTTCTCTCTCACTTTGCTCCTCCTATATCAAGAATGGATGTTTTGATAATGAGCAGGAATCTCCACTAAAGCCATGAGTATCACCTCTTCTCCCTTCTGGAGGAGGCTATCCATTTGATGTTTTGCAGCTTCTAATCATCATTTCTTCAGAGATCTCACAGATTGCAACAGATGCCTGGGCTGGTTCTTTTGCTTTCTCAGTTAAAAAGCGCTGTACTTGGAATGAAATTATTTATTATGACTGTTGGTTACTGTTAGTAATTCTGCAGAGGTATGCAGTTGGTGTTGAGAAGCCTGAGTACTTAGCTAAGATGGTGGCAGCCGGTGGTAAATGCAGCTTTTAAGAACAATTTAAAGTTTCATCTCAGGGCTCTAAGCTTTTTAAACTCCTATCAGTATCCCAGTGCAGTTTCAAAGGTTTTACAAACACTGCAAAATACGAAAGCTCTCAGGTCCCCATCTAAGGTGAATTAACGTGCTTGAAGTATTGGTAGTTCTGGGGAAATAAACTCTTGACATCCTACACCAGGAAGGGATGCCATCCAGAGGGACCTGGACAGGCTGGAAAAGTGGGCCCACGAGAACCTGATGAGGTTCAACAAGGCCAAGTGCAAGGTGTTGCACTTGGGTCGGGGCGATCCCAGGTATGTGTACACACTGGGAGAAGAACTCCTTGAGAGCAGCCCTGCGGAGAAGGACTTGGGCGTCGTGATTGACGAAAAGCTGGCCATGAGCCAGCAGTGTGCTCTTGCAGCCAGGAAGGCCAATGGCATCCTGGGCTGCATCAAGAGAGGGGTGGCCAGCAGGGAGAGGGAGGTGATCGTCCCCCTGTACTCTGCCCTTGGAAGGCCTCACCTGGAGTGCTGTGTCCAGGCCTGGGGCCCCCAGTACAGAGGGGACGTGGAGCTGTTGGAGCGGGTCCAGAGGAGGGCCACCAAAATGGTCAGAGGGCTGGAGCACCTCTCCTGTGAGGGAAGGTTGAGGGAGTTGGGATTGTTTAGCTTGGAAAAGAGAAGGCTCCGGGGAGATCTCATTGCAGCCTTCCAATACTTGAAAGGAGCTTACAGGCAGGAGGGGGACCGACTTTTTGCACGGGTGGATAATGGTAGGACAAGGGGGAATGGGCTAAAACTGAAAGAGGGGAGGTTTAGGTTGGACATCAGGAAGAAATTCTTCCCTGAGAGAGTGGTGAGGCGCTGGCACAGGCTGCCCAGAGAAGCTGTGGGTGCCCCATCCCTGGCTGTGTTCAAGGCCAGGCTGGATGGGTTCCTGGGCAGTTTGATCTCGTGAGCTGGTGGCTGGCAGCCCTGTCCACGGCAGGGGTGCTGGAACTAGATGATCTCTGAGGTCCCTTCCAACCCAAGCCATTCTATGATTCTATGATTCATTCTATGATTCTACTGTACAGGCTCTTGTTTCAGTGGTGTTTTGGTGGGACCAGTACGTTAAAAAGGAATGCCCAGACAGCTGAAAGCCACGTGTGTATGCACAGCTAAATATAGACATATGGCTCTGGTACTGAACATTCACAAATATGTGTTCTACTTTTTCACTCCTTACTCTTTGAAACTAAATTCCTCCCATGGTAGAAAGTAAATATATTGCACCAAATTTTGTCCTTTAGACTTTACTCTGACGTGTGATGACAAAATGTTACCCTGACATTTGACCTCAGTCACAAACCATATACTGCTTGGTAGTCTAAGAATGTTTAGCCCATGCATGACCTTATAAATCATTACTGGAGTGTGGAAATACACTGTGCTGCCACCTCCACCAGCAGCGCCTGGTGTGGAAAAGGCTGCTCGGGGTGTTGGTTAGGGGCCATCTGTCGGGGAGAAGAGGAACAGTGCTGTCAGTAAAATCTATCTGGGATTTCTTTTTGTTTTTCTGTCCATCTGCCTTGTCTATATTCAGTGAATGTAAAAGTTGGCATCAGTCAACCTAAGTCCAGTAAAAGGCTTAACATTCTTTAGTTCAGTGATGGAGACATCAGTATCTGCTGCTTCCTTTATTTTTGACTTTGTTCCTTACGTCACAGATTCTTACGTCTAAAATTCTTGAGCTTAGTGATGTTTAATCAGATCCCATCCCATTGTTAATCCAAAAAGAATCCTTAAAAAAAAAAAAAAAAAAAAAAGTCTATATGTTATTCTTTAATCTTTAGCTTAATCCAAAAAGGTAAACAATTCTGATACACTGCGAGGCATCAGCAAACTGTGGATGCCTACAGCTGGGAGGAAAGCAAGTCCTTTTCAATGTCAGGGCTGTTCTGTTGTGTAGCCAAACTCTCTGCACTAGAGTTTCACAAGGCACTCATGCTTCTGAGAGCGTATATTGTTGATGGAAAGGTTTTTTGGAGAGAGTATTGGTGTCTGTTTGTTTTCTGTTTGTTGTGAGCAGTGTAAGTTAGCATGCTGAGTGTTTTCAGTCATTCCAAATTCTCCTGTGCCACAAACAATAGATACGAAGACCTAATTAGGTGGATAATTGTCTGGCAGGTACTATCTCTGCTAACTAGATTTCCCATCCATAGTGTGCTTTACTGAGTCTATTATTTCCCACTGGAATGTATTTTAAAAGCAATTTTTTCAGGATACATCTTGATCTACTTTTTTCATTACCTTCACTCCTGGCGCTTATCTCTTACAGTTCATAAAACATCTATTTCGATAGGTACACCTCTGTTCTCTCAGTTCCTCAGAGGTATTACCTGACTCTTTAATTTCCACATTTGCTTGTTACACACATTTGTATGGTGATTTCATCAGCCTTCATCTTCAAAGTTTGTCCGTGCTCTGAAGTTTCTCAGATCTACCTCTCTATTTCTAAGCACTCTCCTATCACAAAATGTTGCTTCATTTCCTGTTGAGTATCTTTGTTGCAGGCAATAACACAACAGTCCTCCCTGTTGCTCAGCCCTGTAATAACGTGCTGCTTCATTCATCTAGTATTCAAATTCCACTGCTTCATGCAAAACATTCCCTAATATCACTTCTAATAAACAGATTTGTTCCTTCCCCACAGCTATGACTCTCTTAGGTCATTCCCTAGCCCTAGCCGTTGTGACATCTTTCATTCTTTCCATGATCCAGAATTTCTGTCTCCCTTCCCATGGCTTATATAAAATGTATCTGTTAGTTTCGTGTTCTTGGCCTGGGAATCTGACCAGAACCTTCCATCTCCTTTGCTACATAACTGGATGAGTTAAACACTGTTTTCCACTCCTCCTCAGGTAGGTGTCCTCAGCTCCCAGTGAGCCGCCTTGAACTTGACCTTTTTGGAGATGGTGTGGGTTCTGTAATTTTGACTACAGTTAGGAATGCTCAGCTGCGCAGACTCTCATTCAGTAGAGTTCATCCTGCACACTATGTAAGAAAAAACAATCAAAACCCAAGGACGGGAACAAAATGTAACATTTTCCATTTTTCACTGAAGACAAATTTAACAAGCAATTGTTTGTGTCAGACAATATGACAACTATTGAGCAAACAGCTGTTACTCCAGATGGAATATGTGTGGCAGCTGGAGGGTCCAGGTGCATTGCTCTGGAATAAATCAACAGAGCATTGGCATGTTGGTTTATTCTTGGCTGTTTTGATGGCACTTCTACCAGTATCTTGGATGCTCTGCTCTCAGTCCTTAAGAAAACCATTTTTTTGCAAAACTGCATATTAATGAGTTGAAGTTTAAATAAGACAAAGGTTTTACAGTGAATGCGCATATAGAGAAGAATTGAGGGACACAGCCTATTGTAATTCTGTGAGTGTGTTCACCTTGATTTTTTAAAGCAAGATTACAGGAGATGTTCACTTTCCCTGTATTTGTCTTTTAGATTTCTTAAGCTGTTTAGGAGCAGAGAGTGCTTTTTACCTGTAGATCACCAGCCTTGTCTCCTCATTTTCCTGACTGGGATATTGTGCCAGATGGAACAAGGGCTGAACCTTTACTGATGAAGTTGTTTACTCTCTGAGAACTGAATGAGGATCAATAATAAATGCCACTGAGGTCCCTGAGTAGGTTGGATGGAGTTGTCTGGAAGTTTGTAAGTGTAAGATTCTGCAATCTCTTATCAATATCCTGAATCATCCTATTCCCTGATCTGGTTTAGTGCTTCAAAGGAAAGAACTTCTGTCAGCATCCCTGCAAAATGATCTTGATATATAAATCCGAAGGTCATCTAGGAGATCCCTGATGCTTCTGACTGAGTTGGTCTAGTCTTCATGTTTCTGAAGAAAATCTTCATATCCTTAAACCTCTTCTTGAGAGAATGGCAACATGGAGGAATGGTGTGTTTATAGGTTGTAAACCCTTCCCTCTCTATGATATAAATTCTGAAGGAGTGCAAATAAGATATATTAAATGTCTTAGGATTTGATTTTCTGAATATTTACCTTTCTCCACTGTTTGGTGATAAAATCAGAAAGGTTCTTATAAATCACTCACAACTTGAGTTTCCCCTATACTTACTACTTTGTTTTTTAAGTATATTCCTCCTTGGCAAGCTAGCACAATCATGGAGTTAATAATCAGATTTAGGGTCTTTAGTGAATCGGAGCTTTCACTGCAGTAGTGCAGAGTTTGTTAGCAGTAATTCTGGTGGGAATGCAAATTCATCCTATTGAATACTTGGTAAACATAGCAAAAATGTTGTGGAAGATTCATGTGCTTTTTGCCAAGAGATCCATTCTAAAGGTCATAGCTTGTCAACAGAAAGAAAGATTAGGTTATATATATGTATGTAAAGGAGGTTATACATTGACCTAGCTTTGCGTCTCCATACATAAACAGAACCTGTGAAAGAATAGAGAGGTAAAAAGGAAGCTGTACCTGGGATTGCCCCTTAAGCCCTTCTTATTTTTGGGACCAAACATTGCTGGTGTAGTGGATATCCCTTAAAATAATTGGAGGCAGGGCGGCACACACAACCAGATCTTATGTTTTACCTTTGGTCTGGCAAAGGGCTAAGACTATTTGAAAAAAAAGAAGAGTAGATGGGATCCTCCATGCAAGTCTTCACTCACAGGGATGTCAGGCTTGCCATTTTGTCACTGGGGAGCACAGGTGAGCAAAAACCTTTGTGTACCACTGGCATCTGGCAGGTCCAGTATTTCCATGGTGTCCCACGGCTGCACTGACAGCTTCAGAGGAGTGGAGTGTGGGTTGCCTTCACGATGTCCTACCAAAGTGGAGAACTTAACATGCAGAGAAACCCTTAATACTGTCTTGGGGTTATCCATTTGGAAAAACATTTATCTTCTACCTTATTTTATCTTTCTAGTTTAGAAAATTAGTTGTTGGTTCATTTCACTGCTAGGAAGCAAATTGTTATTGCAACCCAAAGGAACTAAGCAACTGGCCGGCAGTGTGCTGTTGGTTTTGTGGAACCGGGGCAGTTTGTGGCAGTGCTTCTGCATGGCCCGTGTCTTACTGTAGTTCACTTTATAGGAGGATATATTTATAGCATAAAGGAAAGCACAAATTAGAATCAGCTTATTTTGTACAGTTCCCCTTCATTGCTGACAGCCTTCTGTGAGGCTTTACACTTTTCGCACAGTTCACTCAGCCGTGGTTGTTTACATTTGTTTCACTGACATGCCTAATGTCTCCTTGAGTCATCTGGAGGTACAAAATAACACTCCCTCTGATACTCACATTTATCCTCCGGGCTCTGGGCTGAGTTCCCTGTGGTTGCCATCTGATTATGTATGTACAGGAACAGGGGGAGAGAAACTTCTTGTGGAAAACAAACAGAAATATTCCAAATATTCAGGTCTATTCAAACTGATATGTGCAGGGGAAACCAAATGCGGTTCCAGTTAACAGCTGCTGCAGGACCAACAGGGGGATCTCGGACCTGTTTTGTGAGTTCTCCCAGAATGACAGTAATTTTTTTGTTTGTTTGTTTTAGAAAAGTCGTAGTGAATTTAATAAAAGAAGTGATATGTTGAAATAGGAACTGAGGGAATATCCTGCACAAAATAATAGAGCTATTTTAAGTTACAGAACATTTGGTACCTAAACTGCCTGGTATTTTAACATTATACATAATGGTCTTTAATTTGAAATTGCTCTGATGCCTATTGATTACTTTCATCTGAAACACAAGCATCTATTACAAAATATTGATTTTTGCATCACCTTCTAGCCAAGTAGGTTAATTGAATGGTGCTGGGGAAGTTATTTCAGACACAGTCTCTGTCTAGTATTTGTCTTCAAAGAGCTGGTGGAATTGTTTGACGTTTAGCCAAGATATCTGCTAAAACTGCAGCTTGAGCACTGAGACTGTGCCTGAGGTGGTGGTTAAAGTTATGCTTTGAAGAAACTTTATTTATTCACGAGTTTGACATTTAGGCCAGATCTGGCTTCTGTTAGAGCTAGGGAGAGCCTTGCCATTGTTTTAACTGATCACTGCTGGAGTACGGGTGTCCCAGGGAACACCGAGTAGCGCTGTCCTTGCACTTCACTGTTAGAGCAGGGTACTGCACTTCATGCAAAAGCCCTGTATGTACAGCGGTGTCTTGCATTGCACATGACTGTGTGGTACAGAGGGCAAAATGGTTTCTTTTGGTTCCAGGTTTTAGTACAATTTCAAAACCTTGTGTGGGTTTCAGTCAACATTTAGCACACAGTGTGCTTATTTATCAAATAACAGGTGTTGCCTCATTAAAATGAAAGAAAATATTTCTAACACTTCACCTTCTCAAATATCTAAGGGAAAAAGAGAAAAATTTTGTCAGTTACTCCCACTGAATATTCCTGGCAGTTTTACATTCATTTGTAAAGCATTCTGGAAGAGACAATAATGTGATAAAGCTTTCCTTGAAACAACGCCTTCTAGAAAGCACACTGTAAAATGTTAATTATGAACTGTAAAGCAATGGAGCATTTCTACAGAGTAATAGCTTTTTCCCAGCATCTGCTGATCTGTATATCTGTCAGGAACAATCAATAGTATCTAAGCACTGAAAACAGAAGCAGAGGTGGAAAATGGTTTGTTTCTCCTTTCTGTGGTCTGTTTTTACATCTCATGTCTAAATGTTCCACTGACATCAGGTTGCTTACCAGCTCTCTTTCTTCAAATACAAATATTTGTTTGTGACGCAAGACCTTTGTGAGTCAGTGTTTCGGGTAATAATGCTTATCTTGTGTTGTATGTCACCTGGGTTCTTTCCAGCAGTTGTGATTGCTCTGTTGCAGTTCATTAGGTGGTTCCAGGCATCTGTGCAGTTTATTTCTTTTTGGGCTTTGGCTTCACTTTACTCTACCCATGCAAAGGACCACAGAAATAGGCTACTAGATGAGGACAAATCTGTTGCAGTAAAGATTTCTTTTCCTTCTCTAGGATCTAAAAAAAAGGGTGAAGCCTTTGTATAGAATTAATATACACAACTGATTTAGTTTGTTGATTTCTTTAAGATGTGAAAGAAAGATACATAGATGAAGCTTATAGAATGTAGTTAGCAAGCTATTAGGATTAGAGAAGCAGGTTGCAAAGTCCAATACAACATCTTTTCCTGTATAATTTACAAGCAACAAGAAACTCAGTAGATATAAATAGATGTGCTGGCTTTGCCAATGAAATTTGACAGTTTTCCAATCAATGTGTTATAATCTGTGTAGTGAAGAAGGGTAAAACAGATTCCATGTTATATCCCTGGAACAATTTAGTTGTTTATACTTGAAGCAAGGACCTAATTAATCTACATTAAAGTTACACTCTCCCCGTGTACATGAAAGATATTTATAGAAATAAAATTTGGTAGATGGGACACCTTTCATTAGGAATCTTTGCTATCCACATTCCCCAGGTGAGAGCAGTGGGCTTCACTCTTTCCTCACATTAAGGAAATTGACCACGTTCCAACGTCAGTGTGTTAACTGCGGAGCTGTTGTGCCAGGTCAGCTGACCATGGAACCACAGTTCAGGTGCTCAGACAGTATTTTAGAAATATTTTAGAGTATTCAGGGAATAAAAGTAAAACATGCTCATAAAAATCTTAAGGCATGTAGCCCTTTTATAATCATACAGGGTTCTGTCAACTCCCTGTTCCAAAAAAAAAAAAAAAAAAAAGTGACAAAACAGTTTACTTCCAGCTGGAAGTGTGTGATTCTTTACTGCAAGATGGTCAAGATGGTTCCTTAAACGGTCACAGGTACATTTGGCCTGGAGAAATATTACTCAGCATTGGGTTGTTGTTAGGTCATCCCATTAACCAGTTAATTGTTGTGGCCTACCTACCGATGCCCAGCATTTAAGTCTAAACCAAATGTAAATTTAGCTCAGAATATGTTACAAGCTGACCTGAACTATTTCTGACAGTGTATAAACCGTAATTCTAGCCCAGCAGGCTTTTCTCATCTGGGTGAGCTTTGCTCAGTAGTTCTATTAAATCTATAATGTGGAGTGGTTTGTGCTCCATCTATAGCTGATCCAACAATTATTCATAACACTTTTTTAAAAATGAACAATTTTCAAATATATTAGACTATTCTTTAAAAACAAAAATCATAGAAATATCAGTATGTGGAAGTTTATCAGAAACAATAATCTGAAACATCTGATACTATTCCCTGGACAGAAGGAGGGGAGAGAGATGGACAGTACCTTTTTTCTCAGATTCTGACAGACCCGTTGTGCAATTTAGAACAGGTTTAGAATTTGTGTTATAGCTCAGATTCCTCCTTCCAGTTTTCTGTAAGTTTGGAAAACAGAGTGCTATTGGCGTTTGAAATTGAAGTGCTCTTCTGTCTCTGAGCCTGAGCAATGTCTTGTAGAGTGAGGTCGAGAATTGGGCTCATTCTGCCAGTGCTCCAGAAGTGCATATGATTTTATATTTGAATTTTTTCATCAAAACACAATCTGCCTAAGTGCATAATGGCAATGCATGTAAAGGGAGAACTGGACACAAGGTAGGGTCACTTCTTCCCATGATTTAGAAAAACCTGGGGAATACTAAATGAGATATGAAGAAGGATTAGCCAACTTACTGCAGCAACTTGCAGTGCTTGCAGCCCTGATGAGAAATGATTATAGACTGTGCTGGTCCAGCTGCACACAAGCTAAAGTAAACTATGGTCCTTTGCTGCAAGTGATGCTTGTAAAATCCTTTTGTCAGCTGATGTGTGTGGTGCAATGCATTGTATGATTCAGATATCCCGATAACAGCTATCTGCAATGTTGTTTTGTGTATACAGGACACAACTGTGAACTGGTACTACACTGCAAAGTGATACAATATACTGCTCAAGCCATGATCAGAATTTCAGTCTAAAATTTTGAGATGAAAGGGCAAGTGCAAAGAGAACTACCTGAGAAGCCTGAAAGCTAAGGCTGTATGACCCTTCTGTCTGGTATGTAAATGTGCCTGTGGTACATACACACATTTTAGTTATCAGCTTGCTAGGCTGAACTGTCATGGAGTCCCTTATAATACAAATATGGTTACCTAGGTTTTACTTACCTATGGCTAGATTTTCTTAAGAGCTCATGTACCATTTCATTACCTCATGAAATAGATAGGATTTTAAAATTTCTTTAACTAGCAACTGTGGTGACACTTTGATCTGACCTGTTCTGATTATTTATCCCCCTTGGGAGTGCTTTGACAGGGATTACATTCAAACAGTTATTTGTAATTGATCTCTGTATGTCCCAGTGGGTCTGCAGAACAGTTATTTGTTCAATATATAGCAAGATCTGTTTTTCTTTAAAAAACAAGAGGGATGTTTGCTGGGCTAAGAGTCATTACATTCCACCAGTTCTGGTATGACAGGAATTTGAGGTGGAGCAGTCCATAGTCCAGAGTCCCCATGGGATTGTAACAAACACAAGTTCTGCCTGGGACTATCCAGAGAAATAATATTCCTTTTTGGTTGAGAATGACTCAGGCAAAACACTCAAACACAGTAGACATCAATCAATCAGAACCTGTCTGGATTTGACCAGTGTTGGTTGCTTCTCTTGTGTTAGGAGGTAGTTCCTTGAACTCGTCTACCTGTGGCTAACAGTTTGATAACTTTAACAAAAGTTTAGAGTATAATGATTCATAAGAACCATTCACTATTCAGAAGTATTCGAGGTCGTAGAGAATAGCATGTGTGACCTTTGCACTACTTAAGAGCCTTTAAACATTCTGCTTTACCAGCCTGAATTGCTGTGTGAATCACTGACCTTGAGGGAATCCTTCTGGTAAACATCACTGTAGCTGCTAAATCTTTGAACTGTAATTGGACATAGTTAACATGGATGCTGCATGGGGCATTCAGTCAGGGAAGGCTGATAAACCTAGTAATGAGGGAGTGAACTTACCGGTTTAATTTTAATCACCGACATTGGTCATGGATCATTGCTTTGGTCTCTGTTTTTTTTTTTATTTCAGTAGAATAGCTATTGTAATTTGCAAGAACGCTGCCTTCTGCTTCCTCCTGAATTTGCCCTTCAGTGTGTGTATGTTGCAGTAGATTTTGAACCTTCAAGTGTGTTTATGATTTGAGTAGTATTACGTATATTCTTGAAATCAAGAAATTAAAAAGCATAGCAGTTTGATGGATTTTTTTTAATAGAGGATATGCTATTTCAAATTTTGTCAGTGTTAATTAGCTAATTTTAAAGGCAAATAAATTACAAATCCATGAGAAATACAAACAGATTAATTTGAAATTATTTGCAAGACTAAGGACTGTTCATTTTATTGAGGATACTTAGGACCTCTTGACCTCATCTTAGTTGTTTGAAATGAAGGTTAGTTTGAAAAGTAGCCTAGCACTGTGCAGTCTGGCTTCATTTTTGCACAGATGCTAATGCAAGTATATGTAATTGCCATGTGAGGATATTATGGGAAAAAATAAATTTTGCATTCATTCTGTGATCATTATTGACCTAGTATCAAAAATAATTTACAGTAAAAATTATACATTTTTTCAGTGCTTCTGAAATCATCCAGAACTTTGCTATCAATTTTAATTGTGTCAACTGTTGATAAAAAAAAAAAAAAAAAAAAAAAAAACAGCCAGCAACTGGCATCCACAGATGGCTGAATACATTTTTGTAAGCTTACATTTTTAGTTTTCATTAGTTGCGATATTCTGAGTAAGTTTGGCTGCAGTAGTAAAGCAGTCACCTCTGAAAGGTAACTTCGTATCACCATACGGGTATTAGCGCTACCTGCACGGCATCCTGTTTGCCACTGAGCTGTGATTACAGTTTTAACGCGTTGTTCTTAGTATCAGCTATTTGGGAAGCTTTCCAACATAAATAATTTTAAAGGTTAGTATTATTGGTTACAGAAGGAAAAACACCCCATACGTCTGGCTCTCCTCACAGCTGTCTCAGCAGTTACACTTTTTGCCGCTGATTTGGTCTGTAGGATCTAAACTAGCTCCCTCCCATATGGGAAGTGGGTGTTGGAGAGCTGCATATTCTAGGAGCCATCTTCAGATGCAAAGGTATTTTGATGAGTCATCTTGATGTAAACTGCTTGACCTCTGCATGGGAGTTCAGCATCACTGCTGCTGAATCATTCTGGCATTTGTGCCTCGTACATTCCTTCCAGAACAGAAGATCTTGGGGAGCGTGGTTAAGTTGGCTTGAGGAACTGAAGATAAGGGCTGAGAAACTGTTAGGAATAGCTGGGCTTTTGAAGAGAAATTATGAGCTGTTCTTGGTTGCTACTTGAACCAACTTCAAATGCATATTTTGGGAATATTTGGACAGTATACAGTATGGAACAACATGGAAATTGTGTCTGCTGATACTATTGTAACACCCAAAGTAAAGGGAAAGTAAAGGAGGAGTCCTGTAGAAAATCTTTGAGATGTTTCAGATGCAGTGTTTTGTTTCCTTTGCAAATATACTTTCTAAGTAAAGAAAATCTATCTTCTGGGAGTCAGATTTAGTTGAGTATTCTGGAAGCCTAATTTTGGTCAATCAGCAAAAATGCCAGCAAAAATACTACAAATCTATGTAATGTCTGAGTTGGAAAAGAAGTGAGAGACGATAAGCAGAGTCTTCTTATTCCACTGACATAACTTGGATTGGTGCTTGGAGTTGTACATTTAAATACAATATTTCGTATGATAATATTTTACTGCGTCCAAGTATGATAATTCTAGAACCATGAAACAGCAAAATCTCAAAGTTTAAGGAAATCACTTAGCAGAAGAATTGTTTGCTAGCAAGGCTCTTTACCTCCACATGATTCTGGGGTCTTTTGAAGAACTAACAGATCTGTGAGGTGTAACTTCTCCCTAAATAACCATGTTGAGTCTGCTCTAATACGTCACGTTTATCCAAGTACCTACCAGCTCTGTTCTTTATTATAGCTTCTACTAATTTTAAACATAGGGCAAACATCAAATTTACTGGGTCGCTGTTCCCCAGATCCATCTTGGAGCTGTTCATAGAAAATTAGCTTCAAATTTGCAACTTTCTGTTCCTTGAGGACAGAACCTGTTGTACATTACAGATTACCTGCCATCACGGTTACTGTGCACATAGATTGGCATACAGCCTGGTGATGAGTTACTACTTGTTTAATGGATTTGTTCTAAAACCTTTTGTACTGGCATTTCACTTTATGACATATCGTCCATTTCATTCCCTTTTAAGAAAGATTCTAGTGTAAGATACTTTATAGACTCCTTCATGCTGATTAAAGACATGAAGAGTTTGTTTAATTTTCTACTACAGCCCTGTCTGCTTTTGGTGCATACTGTTTGCCTGCTGGCCTTACAGATTTTCTGGCAGAAGTTCTTCCTTTTGATGTGTTTGAAAAAGGATTTCATTCATAGTGTTTCTGCCTTAGTAAAAGTTTCTCAGGGCGCTTTTGATTTGCCTTCCTTCCTTTCTAAACCTCGCTAGTCAAACTTTATCGTTTTTCCCCCAGTTCATTTGGAAACAACTTCATTTTTTGGAGGATGTCTCTGTACTTCTAATTCTCTGTGTTGGCTTGTTATTAAATATCCCGCGCTTTTTGATCTTTTCAGAAGCATTTCTTGAAGCGGCATGCATTTGTTCTGAGTATCTCATCTTTCTAATATGTTCTTTAAATACATCTTTACAGAGTTTCCTGCAGATGTTTTACATTTCTTGCTGTTGCTTTTGCTTTTTAAATACTGTGGTGGTGGATTTCTGTTTTCTGGTCTCTGTTTTTGCAGGAAGATTAGACCTGAATACGTTTTGGCCCTTGTTACGAACCACTGAGTGTCACTTTCACAGTAAGATCTTGCATACAGCTTGGTGTTAAGGAAAAAATTTTCTTCTTGCTTTCCCCAGTTAGACGGTCCCAACAAGAATTCATTACTCTAAAATGATACCCAGAATTTTGCGTCATCTTTAGAAGTAGCTGAGAATGAATTTCACACCCACGTTTCTTAGTGCATCTTCCATTTGACACATTGCTTCACCGAGTGCTGGTGCTAAGGAAAGCAGGCAGGCAGCAGGCATAGTGAATCTTCAAATTATCTACCTTCTTAACTTTCAGTGGAAGGTTTGCAGTGAATCCTGTTGCAGAAGTTTTCTTCTGATGAACTGTTGCCAAAAAAAAGCCCTGTAATGATCCTAGTGTAAAGTGTTTGGGAATGAAAAAAGAACGTGATCTGTAGACAAAAATCCTGAGCCAGCAGAAAAAAGGTTTGTGAACTAATAAGCTACCTTAGTTTTTACTATTTCTGATTTTATTCTTTATACATTACTTCTCTTTTTGGAGCAGACACTGATAAATGAGAGTTTTAAAAAAATCTTTTGCTCAGGTTCCTAATTCAATGTGTTTGAGAGATAGAGAACTGTACATAATCTGCCAGCAGGGAGGCCTTTGCTAAGCCTGTTACTCATCCAGGTGCATATTGGTTAAAAAAAAAAAAAGGCAATGCTTTTATAGGTATTTGTCACATGTCACATCTCTGTTCATTTGTCCAGGTAATTCACAGTCTCTGCAAGAACACAAACATAGTTCCTTTGCTCCACCTGGAGTTACAGTGGTCATTTCCTGCAATTTCAGTCCATAGTAAAGGAACATGGCACTGGGGTTTTTGGACACATGGTCATCAGGATGAAGAAAATAATCAGGAAGTAGAGAATGAAGGGAACAGATAGGAGTGTTTCTTCTTGATTTTACACCAATATCTCAGAATGGAGTGAAGATGTTTGCATGGCGAAGGTAAAGATTAGGACTGCGGTTTTCAGGTGTGCAGTTGTCTCCCTTTGTGACCTTAAACGAATCATGTACAGTTTCGATGCCTTGCTTTTCTATCTGGACATTAATAATAGTTCTTCTTTATATGAGAGAGATGTGAAGTACTTTTATTAATTTGTGGCAAGTAAGTAACCTGGTGATGAGGCGACACAATGACAGACGAGATTTCAGATGGGAGAGTGTCTGAACTTTTGTGCTAAGCAACCTGCACTGAGCAGCTGTTAGTTCAGCGGGTTATGCTGTTTCTGAGTTATCCAACTCCTACACAGCAATGACAAATGAGTATACAGCTGACACTGCTGGATGTGATTCAATCCACAAAGGGCACAGCCTCATATGCCCTGACCCAGATTCTCCACCCTCTCCCCAGCAGTCCAAGCACAGATGCGTCTTTCCATTCCCAGAGCGTTTGTCACCTTCAGTAGAAGATTCTGTCACGGCCAGCTCTGCATCATCTTCAGTAATTAATTGCAGACCTCTTGATTCTCTTCAGGTCTTTCCCTATTATTCACTGCATTATGAAAACTTAACTACGCGACCTTACGACTCATCTTGCTCCAGCTCCACAGAGCAAGTTTTCCTGCAGTGGCCTGGCTCAGGCCCTGCTGTGGGAGCGCTGGACCTTGGTGCATTCTCCCCCCTGCTGGATCATGGCCGGCACAGCAGGCGGGGGACTCTGGAAGGTCACCCACGTGGAACGCTGCACATAGCATGTACAGAGCTAAAACTCGCAGGAAGACAAAGTGCTCATACAGTGAGCTGTTTTTACATCCAGCCTTCAGGTCCCAATGGGAGGCATCAGTGACCATGCTGTCTGTGAAAGCAAGGGCAGCGTGCGGTCAAGGCAGTAACTTACGTGTGCAATTTCCACCCTGGTTGTTTGTCAGTATATGTCGTCAGGCACATTTGGCCTTCCTTACATTCCCAAATGCAGAGCGGCCATCTGAGGCCCAGGCTGCTTCCCCAGGACAGGGTCAATGCTGCTTCACAACGCTAATATTAATGTTACAGGAAGTACGAAAAAGACCCCCAAATTAATTATCACCGAGTGCCCCAATGGAGCCGTTTACGTCCGGTTTTGCTGCAGGCTGCTCTGTGCTTGAAGGGCTTTTGGTCTTCAGTGACCAGCCAGCGGTCGCTCAGCAGCAGGAGGAACAAGTGCCACCGCCCTGGGCCTCCCTGCGGGCTGGTGCGCGTGACGCCGCCCCCGGCACACCGCCCGACGCGGGGCGGCCCGCTGGCTGCCGAC
>VXAV01005028.1:73090-113438 GCA_013399715.1 Alectura lathami | reverse complement strand
CGGTCCGGCCCGGCCCGGCAGCTGCGAGCTTGGGGGCTGCGAGGCTGATCTGCCTGGAGCTCGGGCAGAAGTGGTTTGTGCAAGAAGCACAGGGACTGAGCCCTCCGCCCGAGAGGTGCTGGCCGCAGCCTTGCTGCCTGGAGGCTCGGGGCTGTGCCTTCCTTTTGTCAGCATGCTGCTGCCTCAGTGAGTCCAGCCCACCTTGCTGCCGCCTCTCAAACAGAGAGCAAAGAGCTCTCTATATTTGGAAAGGCTGATTCCACATCCTCGCAGTGCCAGATTGCATTCAAATGCACGTTGTTATGCTAGAAAGGATAAAGTAATCTAATTTTGTTTGAAAGGTTCAGCTAGAAAAAAAAAAAGCAGCCATGTGGAACCCAGCTGAGCAGTCCTGGTGCCTGTGCCCCTGGGAGCAGCTCCTGCACAGGTGGGACCACTGAGTCCTGCCCAGCACCAGCTGGGCTACCTCTGCCCTCGGAAGGAACAGAGATGTAACTAAGAAGAGCATGGTTTGCTCAAAACAGTGCAGACTGAGATGCCTTTGCAGGATCCCTGAAGTACAGTGGCAAGATCTTCCATACAAGTAAACGCCCAGGACAACTCAGATCCACCAGAAAGGCAAAGACAAGCTGTTTCTAGCAATTTGAGCTTTGGCCGCGGATCAGTCCGGGTTGTGGGGCTCCAACTGGCAAAGGCCATGGGCATCTGAGCCTTGAGCAGGCAGCCTGGCAGAGCTGCTCAGGACCTGCTGCTTTGCGGCTGCTCAGCGAGCACAGCCGCCCTGCATGAGAGCTGCTGCAGGCACGGTGCTGGCAGAACGGCCACAGCTGGACACAGGAGGCCCTGGGCAGGCTCACAGAGCGAGTGTGCCGTTGGGTGGCATGCAACAGGGAAAGGCAAAGAGCAAGGAGGGGTGGTGGGGTGCAGAAGCCTGAGCAGTACCAGCAGCTGTGGTGGTCAAACACTCTTAATTGGTAAAGCAGAATTAATTGGAGTAATTAAAACAGTAATTAACTGTACAGAGTCTGTTGCTTGAGAAGAAAGGCTCGGGGAGGACTGAATATTGGTGGATTGGTTTCTGGGCTGCTTCCAGCATGTCTGTGGTGGAGAGGGACTGAGGCTGTAACAGACAGGTGAGTTCCTTTGTTTTCTTTTCTCCCAAAAGCTCAGTGTCCATAGTTGTGGATATTTTGAAATCCTGTGATATGAGGCCCTAAGATTTTTCCCTGTTTCCAGCTTATTTACCCTGTACCTTTCTAAATTCAGTTATCGTCACGCTTGTGGGTGACTGTGGCAGTTGCATCTGTTAGAGATTCATGATCTCTCCAGCATTTGCAGTCATTTTTATGTTGTCACAGCTTCTCCCTCCCTTTCCAGGAGGCAGCTAGGGCTGGTTGCTCTGAACCAGATGTGTTTCAACAGCAGATGGGAATGAGCCCCCCCTGCCATAGGGCAGCTGGAAGGGCAAGCAGCGTGGTGCTGATGGGTGTTCTGTGTAAACAGTATCAGGCAAGGCTGCAGTCTGCGGGATTCCTTTCTAAAAGAATAGCAGGATGTTTTCCTTAAAGACCCTCTTTTAGTCTTTAACTTGCTCTAGATAGGAGGAAAAAATAGGAAAATGTGGATGTTTCTGTCATAATCTATGCTCCCTCTTTTTTTTTCTATTTTTTCCTAAGAGTTGAGGTTCGTTGTTTCTTATTTATGCATTAGCAACATATAACTGAGAAATCCTCTGGTTTAAGGATAGTTGTGGTTTCCCTCTGCCCCACATCAGTGGATTTTACAAACCATAGGGTAGAATGAGATATCTCTCCCTGTCAGTAAGTCTTGTTTCTGTCGTGTATATGGGTGTCCTGTTTTGTTTTCCTCTTATGAGCCCTTTTACAAAGTCACATCTCTTCACAGGAAAGGTTTTGGTTGAGGCACGTTGCAGGCATCTTTGGGAGACCTACTGTGAGTGTAATAAAATAGAAAATACAATAGGTAATGGTTTTTGCTGCAGTTAGAAAGGCATTTGATTTCACCGTGAACATCCATTTAGAGTTGCAAGGGAGCAAAAAGCCAGAAGGCTGATAGATTTTTATTCACAGCATACCAGGTTTTAATTTGCTTTTCCGTAGTATGGTTTTTTTGTTGGTGAGAACAACTTTCTTGGCATCTTTTAAAGTAGGGACCCTGCTTGTCAGCAAGTGCTGGAGTGGGCTGTGTGTAGATTAAACTGAGTCAGGCTGACTTGTTAGGGAACAGTATTGCTGTTGTGCTACTCTGAGTGTTCAAAGCAGAGATAAAGGTTTTAGAAATAAGGCAAAAAAAAAAAGCTCACCTCTGATCTAAAAACTAGCACAGCTTCCCACAAGGATCTGGATGTGGGCCTGTGATGCCAGTGCTGTTTGATGGAGGGGTGTGGATGGGAAGCAGATGGTGAGGTGGTGGCCGCAGATGGCGCGGCAGGTGCTCCTTCGGCACTGGGGTGCATTCCGCTTGCTGGCCTCCAGCCCCTGGGGGAGCCACAGCAGTTCTGTTGCTCTTCTAAGAGCGCCAGCAAGCTCTCCTTGTGCAGCTGGGAGCCTTGCCCTGGTTCTCTGCTGTACGTGCGCCTTCCATATCTCACGCTCTGGGTGGTGGTGTAGTTCTCCCCGGTAGCAGAGGGCTGGAAATCTGGTCCATCCAAGTTGAGGACTAAGCCTGCTCTCTCACAGGTCATCTGAAGTTGCCTTAATACTAAAATTGGAACCATAACTCTTGGGCTAGGGCTGTCCTTAAATCCAAGCTAGCACCCACATTTTATATCCTTAATCCTCACTTAAGGTTTGATCATGCAGGGTGTAATCTCCCTGATGGTACCGGATAGGCTAAGTGACCTGTCCCAGAAAAAGTGTTTTCTCATTGCCTGTCCTGGGCTCCAGAAGTGGGCTGCAGGCAGCTGGGGTGGGTGCTGCAGCTGTGTGAGAGTAGTGCTGGGGGCAGCTGGGCTGCATGCTGCTCTGGGCTGTGCCAAGGGGGTGTTCCCTGAGCGGCTCCTGTTGTCCTTGGGGAGCCTGGCACAGGAAGGGTGCTTATGGTGGTCTGTACTGACACAGAGGTGAGAAAAAGGGCCAAGGGCTTTGAAGAGAGGTTTGAATGCAAAATGATCTTCATTTGTGGGCCCTTATCTCCTGCCTATGGGTAATACTTCAGGAAAGCAAATGTGCAGCCACAATGTTAGTGGTGGCCCTGCAGCCATACTGCAGCAAAGGAGTACATACTAGGGAGTCGGAAACTGAGTGCGGGGTGAGGCTCACACTGCTACATGTGAGGCAGATGTGGTTTTGACTGCAGGGACATTAGACCTGGGAGGTAATGGCCTTGAGCTGCCCAGGGCAGGTGGGGTGGGTATTGAATTTCACAGAGGGACAGGGTGGCCCTGGTTTTGTGACCCTCGTTCAAGATTATAAAAGCACCTGGTCAGGAAAGGTTGCGTTTGCTCAGACTAGAAAGACAAAAAGTAAAGTAGGGCAGGCAGCTATAGAGAACAGTGATCCTATTCTTCATGTTCACTCCCTGGGGGAGCACCATAAGTAACAAACTGATCCACATCCAACAGGAAAGGTTTGGGTTAGATACCACATTTCAAACAAACAAAAACCCCAGCAACACCTCCCAGGGCTGGGACTGGTGTGAAGTGCTGGAACAGTATGTGGGCTCACCACAGATGCAGCTGGGCTTGTTTTATTCCTAAACAGGGTCAACAGAAGCCTGTTAGTGGAGTTTCAAAGTGGGAGAACAAATGAAAAATTCAACAACTTTCATTTTGTGTTGTTCTGTTGTTGGAGTGTTTGCTTTTTTTCCTTTTTAAAGCATGTGAGGACTCTGAGGATCAGTGCGCCCCAGAGCTGTCTTTGTTTAATTTAATTGGCATTGGCCTAATGTCAAGACCACACACTTCAATCTAAATGCAGT
The DNA here is from genome assembly GCA_013399715.1 of Alectura lathami. Lineage (NCBI taxonomy): Eukaryota > Metazoa > Chordata > Aves > Galliformes > Megapodiidae > Alectura > Alectura lathami. Next base: position 109,499 of record VXAV01005028.1, on the reverse strand, counting down.
TTTTGACAAATTACCTGTGGTAATTTGCTGTGTGCTTCATTAGAACACTTTTTTGGTCAATACCCAGCACAGAATAGGTCTAATTTTCTTTTCAACATATCTCTTCCAGCTCCCAGTAATAAAACAGTAGTGCAGAGAAGTAAAGCACCCCACTTCTGTCAGCAAATCAAGTGGAGTGACAGTCCAACGACAAATGTGTTTCAGTATGGTCAGCCCTATTCCTGCATGGCTGATGTAATCAGTTCATGTTACAAACAAACCAATCAATAATCCACTTTGCAGCAGCACTGGATTAACTGGAAATGTGTTTTGTTGGTTAATCCAGGTAACTTCACCCTGCTACAAATACCTAAGTTTAGCATTCCATGTAAGCAGTGAGTGCAGGTTTTATGGGTTGCATTTTGTAAACCACCGTTGTAGTATTTTATGCAAAAGAAGCACTGGATCTTTGTTGCCGTCGTTTGTATGACTTTTGTTGTCTTTTTTAGCTTCTAATGTTTAAATCTTAGCATCCAGAAAGGTAACTGATTTCCTTGTATATAAATAGTGCTAAGCTAGAAGGCAGGCTTCTGAAATGAATACATGACCAGAATATACTCTTTGCATTGAATGTAATTGCAGAACATGACTAACTTATCATTAGAACACTGCATAGTTCTCAGAAACCCTCATTCAGAGAGGTGGGAGGGTTGCTTTGGTTTTGTTCTGCCGGAGAACTGATGACCCGCATTCTCAGTGCGTGTCCTGTTCCATAGATGCGGCTTGGGAAGTGCTGGATGGGAACGGTGGCTCAGGCTGTTGGCTTACCTGGTCTTGCTAAACACCACTTAGCCCGCTCTTAAGGGAGTAACCCACTGCTTTCTCTGTTTATGCTAAGCCAATTAATGGCAGCCTGCTGTTAGGTGCAGTGTTACTGTGGCATTATGTACAGGAAGCAAATCTCTTCCCACAGCTCTTACCCAAGGTTCTGTGTCAAAGCTGTCCTTGAAAAGTGTTCATTTAACTTCCTTGACTCACATGCTCTAGAGACTTTAAGTGGTGGTGATCTTAAGCAACTAATTGAGTATTTATTAAGGAATTGTTCAAAAGTTCTGGGTTTGTTTTTAAAATCCTCCTTGTCCCAACTCATAAATGACCACTGGTGCAAGCTTACTTTGTTTTTTCCTCCTTCCTCTCCACTGGAGACAGCTCTTTTGTGCCTTTGTTAGGGTAACATTGTGGAGCTGAGGTTAATCAAGTCTTGTTATGGGCCAGTTCTGTCCAAGCCAGGTGAACCCAGCTACTTTAATTTTTCTTGGTAGATGAAGCTTTCTAAGCCCCACTGTTACTGCATGCTGGCTTTCTTTATACCCTATGTTTTTTTTTGAAGTAGAGGGCCCTAAGTATAATCTACACCTAAACTTGTTTCTCAGACTTGTGAGGATGATTCTGGACTTTGAGCCTGCTTTCTGAAGAACTTGCGGCTACTTTCAGCTCTCTGGAACTTTGAGGCTTAGTAAATGAACTGCTGCCTCCAGTCTGCAATCATATAATGGCTTTAAATCTATATAGTGTCACTTCATTTGCATTCTAAGTCCTTACTTCTAATGATGAGAATGTCATTCTCCCACATAATGTTTCTTTCTTCTCTACAAACTCTGTCAAAAGAGGATTTAGAATTAATTAAAAACAAAAAGATCTTATCAAAGTGAAAGTAACCTCCATGCTACACTTGAAAGCAAGTCTGGTGTAATCTGCCCTTTTTTTTTCCTCTTCTCCAAAAATGCTTGAAAAGCTGATGTGTATTGAATTCATTTGCAGCATGTGCAAAATCAGGCCTGCCCTAGACTTGTTTTCAGCCCTTGAAGTATGTTTCTGCTGCTTCTGATGAGTGCTTTTGTTAAGGTTGCTGAGTTGCAAAGAAAATGTCAGGTGCTGAACAGTAACTAGAAACAGCATGCAATATATTCCAGAACACAAACGTGGTTAACCATTTCAACTGTATTCCATTTTTGAAATGTCAGTGTTGTGTGTGTGTGTATATGCACACGGAAAATAGCGATCCTCAGTCAACCAAGACACAGAAAATACCTGGAGTCTAGATAAAATACATCTTGTATAAATACATTCATGGTTTAAAAAAAGTACAACTTGCTGACAGACTCAAGTGCAAGTAACTTTCTTGCAGGTGTTTAACTTTTGTGATGCTAACAGGCTGTCTAAAGGTTACTTAACAGTGACTGATTTAAAACATGGAAAAGTTGCTAACATAGTTCCAGAACTGAGTCATTTGGAAAGCTGTGAACAATAGGGAAAGTAATTCCCGTTTTCATAAACTGATGCATGTGCTAGTATGTTAAAGAGAAGCATCGTACAAAGTCTTTTACTTTCTGTACAGTGACAATAACAAATAATTTTCCTTTTTAACCATCATATACACAACACAGCATGAATAGAAGAAATCTATAAATACTTAAAATGAATTTGTAATATATAGCAGCTGAGCCACACTTGTACAAAATGTATGCAACATATATAAAATGATTAAGAAAAGTGCAAAGTAGAACAGTATCAAGAGCCTCCACTTTTTACAGCATTTATGGTTCAAGTGCAAAGAGCTAGCAAGGATGCAGGAGCTCAGTTACTAACGGGTCAACAGAAACACAGTACAGGATGCTGCACACAGAAGGATAAACCATTATTAAATTAGAATCTCCCACTTCAGCACATCTACAATTTCCAGTTAATAAAAGAACACTTTTTAATAAGGATTTCTATATAGAGTGATTTGCCCCTTTTTTTGGAGTTCCTTAAAACAAAGATTTCCCCACCACAGCATACTTTCCCATAAGTAAAACAAGACTACAGGGAGAAACTACTACTGGTTTCTGGTCATCTTGTTTTGGCTACTGTACTTCAAAAGGTGAACAGAAATACCCTTCCACATAGCAAATACAGATATTTAGACCCTGATCCTGAAAATTACATAGAGAGAACCTGTACCATTACTCACAATGTATGTGAATGTCTAGAGGATCAGTGCCCTAAAAATAAAACCATGCCACCTCCAAAATAAAGATTAAAAAAGAAAGTTCTCCTTTGAGTTTCAAATCTGTTAGAGATGACTGCCCATCAATTTCACGGTTGTTTGCCAGCCAGGATGCAGGTTTTGCATTCTGCATTCAGCTGATGATTTTTCATCAGTACCTCCTGCAGCAAGGCAAGTCTTCTGTTTTCTTTTATGCTGTGTCCTAGTGGAAAGCTCTGCTTGAGTTAAAATTTGGTGGCAAGTAAAAATGTTTTTGGTGAGTGGAACTTGAGATAGCTGATACAATGCTTGGGTGAAATTTTCAAAAAACTTTTCTTTAGGAAGTTTTCCAGTTCACCTTTATTTAAGGTAAGTGTACTTTGTATTCTCTTTCAGGCACTGTAAATATTGAAGATAGTAACTGATGTGCAGAAGAATCCATCCATTTCTAAGCGGTACATTATTATTGATCTCCAGCAAGTTCTTGACTAATGTCTCTTTTGCTTTTAAATGGAGAAGGTTGAACTTTAAGTACCTGTTTTCTTCCTACACACCAAGCTTCACTATGAATTAGAGAGAACTTGCAGCTAGTCTGAATATGCTAGAGCAACAATGATAAAATTACCTGGCCTTACTGCTTCATATGTCTGTCTCAAAACTGGAAATGATCACATGAAACTCTGAAGCACATCAATGTTTTCTGCTAGTAATTAGGAATTTGGAATCTAAGATCTCTTTAGAGATAAGAAACATTCATCCATTTGATGTATTTTCTGAATGCATGTGATACCTACACAGTATACAAGGACATCCAAAATCAAGGCATGAGAAGGAACCTTCTGCACAAGCGGCTAGTCAGTACAGCTTGTTTATTTGCCTCCGTACATTCTTTCGATGTCGTTGAGGTAATGGTTTTTCAGTTCTTTCCTTTTCAACTTGAAAGCATCTGTTACTAACCCAGTCTCTGGGGTCCACGGTTCAGGGCTTAACCGGACTTTGATAGGTATTTCAAACCTTTCTAATTTCACTGCAGGGACAGCAAGGAACAAAAGCATGAGTATGGTAACGCTGTCAAATAAAACATTCATGCCACCTAAAAATCTAAGGCAAGCGCTCAGTAGTATGTGTAATATGGTGTAACCTTACAGAAGGCACACAAATTTAGTTGTGTACCAAAGCTCAGTGCTAATTAGCATGAAAATATTCTAATAACATTCTGTATTAATAACCTGTATTGGCTGTGAGTGTAAAATCTAAAGCTTGCAACAAATGAGTCTGTAGCCGGAAGATGTGAGAGTACTGTCACAGGAGAGGAGGTGGGCAATTGCTTCAGAGCCTGCCCTACACCAGGAGCAGGGCAGGGAGCTGCTGCATGGGTGCAGTGCTGCATGCGCTTTGCTATCAGATCCTGCATACAGGCCTGTAACAGAACCCGGTTAGACTCGCAGCTCAATTTCTAGGACAACTTGTGGCAGCAATGCCTCTAGGTGGCAGCAAATGGGTGACAGCTGGGATGTCTGGCCCCAGGAGCCTTTCTGTCTCTAGCTTCAAACTGGTATTGGAACCTACTGTTTCCAACTGTTTCCTCCCATTTCATTCTAAGTCTGCTCATGAAAACAGTGTGTTACGTTCTGCTAAAAAAAAAAACAAAACTGTCTCTTAAAATACAATGCTTTGAAAGTTTTTTTCCAAAAGTATCTAAATGGTAAATTACTATCTAGAAAGTAAAAAGAATGCATGACTTTGAGTAACAAAGCTATATGGAGAATAACTTACCTAGTTCATGATAGCATAATGTAAATTAAAGTGTTTATACTTAAGACAAAACCCCACAATTTTTTTTTTTTTTAAAGGGAAGATTTAATACTGCCCTTCATTCTTGTTTTCTTGGTTTCAAAAGGCAGACTCTGAGAGGCAGTACCTCGTGTGTGCTTTCATCCGGTTTTACTACCTCCTTATGTGAAGTGCCTAGCACTTTAGAGAGGTTTCCCACCCGAGTTAGGTGGTTAGGCGGTGCTGGTTGTTTTTTTTTTTTTTTTTTTTTTTTTTTGGTCCCCATAAAGAATTGATGTTTTCGATCATTTTCATCACTGTAGCAAGGAATAGTAGGCTTTAAGCCATTATCCACATAAGGGTCGTAGTTCTAAGCTGTAAGGCACAAAATAGCATGAGAAAAAGCTTTGAAATCTCTTGCTTAACTGATTTTCCTGCCAGCAAGTGTCTTGTTAACTTATGTTCCAAATTGACAGTCCCTTAACTGCATTAAACAAGCAACCTCTCTATAGAAGCTAGTTGGGGGGAAAAAAAAAAGGCTTTTTTAATAACAAAAGTGAAAGTTGTTAGGATGACCAAAAATGATGTCAATTCCTGGAGTAACAGGCATTAATTTGATGTGTTTTTACCTCTGATAAAACTCCTCTGAGTTCTGGTAGACTCAGAGGCAACAGGAAAAAGGAAGAGCAGTTAGTGAGGGTAACTGAAAGGTTTTGCCTTGATAAGCAGCATGAGATAGGCATTGTACTTACTCTTGTTTGCCACTTCTTTAATTTCTCGCAGTATTTCAGCTTCCATTGTAGGATTGTTACAGATATCTACCCAGGTTCCACTTACACCTTTCTGCTCAGCTAATGCCGTCAGCTTCTTCTGATTGGGAACCACAAAACTGATCACGTAAGACTGGTCACTAACACGGGATGGCAAGAGAAGGAAGAAAAAGAAGATCCAAACAGTTGAACTTGATAATAGACACACAGATCCACAGTGCTTCCTGAACTGCAGTTATTCCCACCTATCGAATCCTTCCTTACATAAGGCTTTATGACCTATCAAAGGGCAGGATCTAAATTGTTTTCTGTGGTTAGGTTTGATCGCTATCATATTTTAACATGCACTTGTGAAACTACAGCATCTTTTAGCTTTCCAGCTACGTCTTGTGTTTAACTAGTTCTCTGCAGTTGCCCTTCATGTGGTATATATAAGCAGAGGAGAGGAGACACCAGGGCTGTTTCCAGAACTCAAGAGCTTTAGATTGGGTGCAGACTAGCCAGATTAACTTCTCTCTGGTATTCTGTCAGAAAGCCAAAGCACATGCTAAATTATACCTATTAAGGGAGGGGATGGGATGAAACTGGACTGAGTTACAATAGGAGAAATGCCAACAGACAAGTGTAAGTTATTTATTCCACTTCAAGGGAATCTGGGAGCCCGTTTTACTTCAGAGATGCAGAATATAACTCATGCTCTGGGAGGGAGTTTTGTTCAGTGGAAACCATGGAAAACTGGAGTGTATCAGCAGAGAAGTGGGTCAGAGCTTGTATTTCATGTTTACACTAAAAACTACTCTTACCTTTTGGCATAAGCACAGATGTTGTCAATCAATGGACAGTTCTTCAGTGCTGCCTCTACTTTGCCCAGAGACACGTATTCTCCAGCTTGTAGCTTTACCAAGTCTTTCTTACGATCTAGGATTGAGGGGAAAGAAAAAAAGCATGCTTGTTCCATTTAAGCTTCTGCATTTCCACAGACTCATTTGCAAAGCCCCTGTATCTGTAGTTGGTGCCATGCCATGTACAAGTGAATCAAAACGAGTTAAAGCATCTTACCGAAACTATACAGAGGCTAATGGCATACACATGTTCTTGTGACTTTATAAAGGCTTCTGTAATGAAGTTTGTCACATTTACACTTCTTGTCACGCAACTTACAGGAGTGTGATGGAGGTTCTGATTTTAAAGCTTTGTAATAAATACCAAAAACTAATCTTACACTTATTAGCCCTATCCAAGCCAACAGGACTAATAACATCCTCACAATTACGTTTAGTCAAGATCTTGTAGTACATTAAGATAACAAAAAGTGAGGCCAACCTATGATCTGCAGACACCCGTCTGGATGAAACTCTCCTATATCTCCGGTACAAAACCATCTCTGACCATTCTCATCAACGGAGAAATCTTCTGCTGTTTTTTCTTCATTTTTGAAATACCCCATTGAGACATTAGGTCCACCAATTACAATTTCTCCTCTAGGATTAGGCTTGTCTCTGCTAGTATAGCCCCCTGGAAAAAAAACATCCCCACACAATTATTTTCAAATCATACATTCTGCTGCTAAGAAAATGTTTTGAAACTTCAGCTTAAAGTTCATGCATAAACTAATGACTACTATCAGAGGTGAGCAATCACTTCATATGCTACAACCTAGCTAAAGCAGATAGGCAAGGAAACTAGCGAAGCACTGGTTAAACTGCTTGCTCTGAAGAAAAAATATCAAACACTCTTACCTTCTTGCCAGTCTCTCAATTTTATTTCACAGCAAATAAGAGGAGCTCCAACTCTTCCAGTGCTATAATCAACAACTTAGGGAAAGAACAAGGAAGAACATAAAGATTTCATTTTGAAGTACAAACTCAAAACTACAGATAGGAAGACAGCTTATCTCACGTTGCTACGTTGCAGTTAAGAGCTACAGCTATTCTGAATTTACCTTTTTTTTTTTAACATAAAAGTTACTCCAGAAGTATTTTAACTACCTTCTGTAATTGTTCCAGCTCCACATGTTTCTGTTAATCCATAGCCTTGGCCAACAGGACAGCAAAAACAGATGTTCATGAATCTCTGTGTCTGAGGCGAGAGCGGTGCTCCTCCAGAAAGCATCATGCGGATGTTCCCTCCTAGTAGTGCCTTTACTTTTTTAAACAGTAGTCTTGACATAAGGGGAAAAAAAAGTATTTTAAGGATCATTCACTCAGCACACTCATAAAAAGAAATGAGACAATCCTTCTTCCTATCTGGAACACCTTGAAAATAACTTAATCATACACAGATTTTAGTGGACAGCAGGGATAATCAAAAACCTTACTTCTTGTGTAACATCTGAACGTGGTAGATTTCCCGTAACTTAAATAAACATTTCAATTTCTATCCAAAGAGAAATCCAATGAAAACTAACTAGTCATCTGTTCTGAAGATTAGTCATTCTTACTGGAGATTAATCATTTGTCCTGGAGACTAGTCACTCCTGGACTAGACATTCTCAGGGGAGCCTAGCCATTCCTGCAGAGCACAGTCTGGGGTTTCTGGTTGGTGGCAAGCTCCCGTGAGCCAGCAGTGTGCCCTGGAGCCAGAAGGGCCAGCCATGCCCTGGGGTGCCCCAGGCCCAGCACCCCCATCCAGCCGAGGGAAGGGATCGTCCCACTCTGCCCTGCCTGGTGTGGCCTCACCTCAAGCACTGGGTGCAGGATTGGGTGAGGATCAGGCTGGGTGTTAGGAAAAGGCTCTGCATCAGAGGGTGGTGGGCATGGAACAGGCTCCCCTGGGCAGTGGGCACGGCCCTGAGCTGCCGGAGCTCAAGGAGCGTTTGGATACTGCTCTCAGACACGGGGTTTGGGTGGTCCTGTGCAGAGCCAGGGGCTGGACTCAGTGATCCTTCCAAGGGGTCCTTGTGGGTCTCTTCCAACTCAGGATGTTCTATGATTACCATTAAGCGTCTCCCTGTTTCCTGTAAGAACTTGGATTATTTCAGTTTAGTCATCAGATCATACTTGCACTTTGGAAATGTCAGCTTAGATTATTCTTTTAGACTGTCTTAACAAACCACAGTGCAAAGAAATGCAGTTGGACCATGAATAATACTTACATGTTACACAGAGGAGCATCATATCCCCTTTTGATTTGTTCCAGTTTGTAGTCATAGCCTATCTTGAACAGAGTTCTCTGAATATAGTTCATCTCCTGAACTTTACTCATGACATTTTTATAAATTCTGTCCATTATTTCCTATAAAGTGTTAAACAAAACTATTATTCTTCCTTTTAAACAAATAATACAGCAAGAATGAAAATATCTGCATCACTGGCTAAGCAATGCTTAACTCTAATGCTTTTAATGTGTTATCAGTTAGCCAGTTTATAGACCTCACACTGTAGTGTATAGCTTATTTTAGCAAACTTATTTCGATTACAATACTAATTGCTAAAATATACAGACCTCAAAACAGCTTATGTTCAGCCTGGTCAAGCATTTAACAGAAGCTGAAGAACTGGCTCCAAGTTTCTTACAGAGCATAATGCTTTGAAATATTTACATGCTTTGTAACAAAAATCAAATACCATAGATAAATTGAAAGCAAGCTATGAAAATTATGTACTTTTATTAAATTATGTACTTTATCAGAGATCAAAATATTCAAGTCTCTACTCTCATAAGTATTTCTTTGATTAGTGCTTCAAATTTTCATGATCTGGATTTATACAAACTAGAACTTCAGAAAATCTGTAACTACTTTCAGCCCAGTTTAGCTGCAGAGTTATCATCTAATATTTCCAAAAGCCAGACAGGTATCTTAAAGCAGAATTGACTGTAGCTTTTTGGAAAGACTGCAGTGACACAACAACGTATTCAGAATTATAAGGTCAGAAGGAACTACTAACACATTCTGATTGCATCAAATATTTAGAAGTATTTGTGTCTCTGGATTCTGTTGTAGTTACTTTCTATTTCATTCCTTACACATTTTCATGATGCTGATGTTAGGATGTTTGCATGATTAAAAACAAGACAATACTTTTAGGAAGTGAAATATTTACAGGTGATGTTAGCTAAGCATTGTTCCTACTAGGGCTTTCTGAAAGTTTTTCCTCTTCGCTGGTGACTGTTAGACTCCAGATCCTATATGTTATCAACTGAAAATGAATCATCAGTTTCTATTTTTTTTTTTTTTTACTCTAAGTTCTTTGTGATAGGAAGTCTCTGGAATCAAGATGTTTAGGTGGGGTTGAGGATTATCACGGTTTGTATTTCACAGTTCTGCAGTCATGTCATGTGAAATTGTCTGCATGGGCTTTGTTTTGGCACATACTTTCTTGGGTATTCCTTCCAAAAGGGGATTATGTCCATATTTATATTTACACTGGTTTTGCTAACAGTTGAACATTCCCTAGGAAGTTAAATAGCCATTTTACAAAAAGCTGGGGCTCCAAGTCATTAATTTTCACTCAGCTTATTGCTAATAAAAATACCCAGCCTATGTTTATTATTACTATTTTTTAAAAACAAAAAATGCAAGTTAGTAGCTTTGATTTTAAAACTCTTGACTACCACAAAAGAGGCTGCAGAACAACAGAATCCAAGGTCTGTTATTAAATGAGACCAAATCCTCCTCCTCCCACCCCACCCATCAGTGTGGCAGAAGCTGACGCTACTGGTATCTAAGCCATGAATGGGATATAATCATAAAGGAGGCAAACATGATAACATGATAACGTGGTTCCAGGGGACAAGAGGAAGGGCTTATGCAGCAGAAAGCAGCAGATATGCAGGGTGGTGGTGGGTTTTTTTTTTTTTTTGGATAGGCCTGAAACCTTGTGGAATAGAAAAGCCTGATCACCCAAAGACTCATGTAAGCTACAGAAACAGTATTTGTTGTCTCATTTTTGTCTTATGAGGGGAGACTAAGCTGGGCGTGCTTACCCCAAGAACAGCAAGACAGACTTTACTAAGTGTTACCTTGCAGACAAGCTGCTAAAATCTAGCACCCCAACAGCTGTAAGCACAGCTTAACTTGCTACGGTATATTTAAAGCATCCGTCTTAGATGAATCCACCCTGCTCTCTCCCTAAGCAAAAAGAACTTCCAGACCGTGAATGTCAAAGACTTTCTGTAGCCTGTTGATGCATCAATAGCCCAGTAAAACCTCATCTGTAACTACTAAAAACAATTTACAGTTTTGGATCAAAAGGGTCTTGGTTTTAGCATAGGTATATTCTTGCGCTCATTTGCATCATCAGTTCTGCAACTGAACTGAGCTTTCTGTATTCTTCTTTCTTGCCTGTTAGTAACAGTTTCTTAATTAAAAAAAATTGTTATTAAATAGACATGCTAGCATGTACAAGGTGGAAAACACCATTTTTGCTAAATATATCTTGCATACTTACGGGCACAGCTGCCATCAGTGTAGGCTTCAGTACAGTACAGTCTCCTTTGCTTCCCTTCTTAATTTTACTTGACTGTAATAAAGAAAAAATAATAGTTTATGAAGCTGAAAGCTGTTCAGAAGAGGACTAAAAAAGAGGGAGATATGCTAACATGTAATTTACTTAAATCTCTTACCCTGTCCCTCCAAAAAATAGTTCCTGCTTAAAATACTTTTTTCCACTGTGATCAGAAAATGTAGTGATTAACAGCAATTTGCAATTTCAACCAAAATATCAGATGTTCCACAAGCCCAACTGGGTAAAACCATTTTTTTATTTTGTTTTCTCCATCTTGTACTTGCACTCTTGCTCTCCTCTGTTTTCCTCCAGGAGTGTCTTGTGGTGTGTGTTTTTGTTGGTGGTGGTGGTTTTGTTTTGTTTTTTTTAATTATTAGTTAATCTGACGCAATCTATACCAGCAAAATGTACAGAAGCATTCTTTTCTAGCTTAATTTGCTCTTATTTATCTTCACTACTAAATTGAATAAGGTGAAAAGCCATACAGAAGAGCTACAACAATGGGATAAAGAACTCAACTCAGACTAAAAACATAAAACCACTTCCAGTGGTCTTATGTTCAGTTAGTGTATCAACAGCTGTTCATATCCTGATTTTCTAATGGACGACACTATACACACTTAATAGATTTTCTTTTAAATTTCCTAAGTATCATAAAAGCAAAGGTTTCAATAACATTTTATCTGGTATGACCTGCTGCTGTAGTTCTACCAGGAATGTTAATTTGCATCATGTTCTGAAAAAAAAATATTTCTTAAGTGTACCATATACATCAGCATTTCTTTAAAGGAAGAGAATAGCTAATCAAGAAGAACGCAGACTGCAAAAGCTTAGATTTGCTTTTGCTTGCCCCCCGCCCCTCACCTGATCAGACAGTGTAAGCGGAGAGGAATACCCAATCCTGCAGCCATAAGTGATGCAAGAAATTTCTGCTGTCAATTCCAATACATGGGCCAGGGGCAAATAACCAATGTAAGTATCCTTGGGCCTAGTAAAGGAAAGGATTATCTGATGAACAATGATGCACAACTGGACTAAAAGTACTGCTTAACCTTTTTTTTATGGTGTGTTTAGCTATGTTTTTGGCAGACTCAGATCACAAGTAAGGCTTTTTCTTCTGCATGCTAGAAAGGGAGTGATTATAAATCAGTTTATAACTGAATCAGTAAAATCTTATCTTGCTGAAATCAGTATGAGTTACAGGATTTGCCTTGTTTTCTGAAGCTCAAAGTTTCCTTAGCGCTCCACTGCAGTTTCTTCTCTTTGTGGGAGATTTCATCCCAGGTACCAAATTAAGGATGAAATAACAATTGTAAAATAATCACCAACATGATTTTCAAATCCTTAAGTCATCATAGCATCTTCTTCTAAAACAGATCAGTGGGGAGCTGATCACTGAGGTAGCAGAGGCTTATTTCAGGAAATAGATCTCTTAAAAAGAAACTTAGAGCTGTTACTTTACAGAAGCTTTCAACATCAGGTCAGAACTGTTTTTACATCCTGTCACAAAAGGGGTTTAACATAGGTTACTTTAGCTCTTTAACTCTTTGTGATTGCAGTGACAAAGACACACCCACATTCATGGGGTGTGTCCTCCTCAGAACAGTAGTGAGGGAGTTTGCAGTTGGCTGTGCTATCATCAAAACAATTCATTATTTCTGTGCTCATTTCAGTGGAGTATACTTAAGCAGATTCCACAGTATGTGTATGATCCATCCAGCAGCAGTGTCTCCAGATAAATAAAAGTAGTAGGCTCTGGTGTATTTACTAAAGTGATTCTAGCTGCCTGAAAACATCTAGCAAAAGCTTTTCAAAGTTTGACTAGATAAGGAATTTATCTGATGATGCTTTCTAATGCGTAGAGGAGTGCAAAATCCATCACAGACCTCTAGATAAGGGTGAGAGGGGAAAAAAATAAAATTAAGAGTACAAAAAGCATGGGAGACAAGATCTAGAAGGGCATACTTTGCAAAGTCAGGGTGGGATCACAAACAATGTGTATTTTGTATAAATTAAAGGTTAATAGGCTCACAATAAAACCAAGGAGCTTGCTAATACCTGGTGCCAGCAACAGACTTTCTGTAAGCTTACACACTTTTGGAGGTTCCGTTTTACCTCTCCGTACGCTTGGCCACAGAGCGTATCTTACCCCAGCCCAGGTATTCTCTCGCACTGTCCTGTCATTCCAGCTATCAAGTTTTTATGCTGCATCATCACTCCTTTGGGTCTCCCAGTAGAGCCACTGGTGTACATGACTAAAGCCAAGTCTGTAGGAACAGGTCTGCTTGGCAGAACACTTGCTACAAAATGCAAGAGAAAAATTGCATAAATTCTTTGTTACTTTCAAAATTTTTATTTCTGTAATTAAACAATGTGAAAATTGCTGTGTGAAATAGGAAAGGCAAGCACAGCGTGCTGCTAAGTTGTCTGTTACGGATACAGAAGTTAGTGATGAAGCGAGCAGTGCTCTCTTTTTAAGAGGACGAGAGGGAAGGCAGATTTCCAAAGGAGTAACCAGCACAGGGGCATCTGCATGGTACTTCTGCCGTCATGTTTTATAGCTGACAGGAAGTTTCCTAGAAAAAGCCTGCTGAAGAGCAAGTAAAGCTGTCAAAAGCAGTGAAAGGGAGAAATACTGTGCTAGTGAAAAACAACAGGTTGGAAAAACCCAAAGATCTGCAGGTCAGCTCTTCTGTTAGTCACTCTTACAAAGCCAGGGTTATGGAGTTGAAAGGACTGCTAGTTCAGCTGCTAGTTACTGGAAAAGCAGGAAACTTCAAACACTTGACTTTTGATTTTTGTTCTAATCCATTGGCATTTATTCTCAGAAAATCATTAAGCTCTCATAGCTTTCACAGCTGGAGAGGCAACAGAAGTATCTGCACATCAGGTGAAGGGGATGTATAACGAAAACAAACAACAGCAACACAGTAACTGTTTGTCTGTGTCAGTACTTTAGACTGATCTAAGCTCCTCCGCCAGTTTATCTCCCTTTTTTAGGGCAGAGAAAATCTGGCTAAGTGCAGACCACTGAGTTAAAGGAACAAAGGTACAGGACAATAAATGGGGATCGAACAAGTTATCCATTTATTTAGAGAAAGCCCGTCTACCACTTGCTTTGTGTTAGAGACGTACACGTTTGTTTTTCGCGTTACCCAGCCCTGTTAGATTAGGTCTGATTTCACACTGCTGCACCAGTTCTCTGAAGCGATTCACTTACCGTTTTCTGGTTTGGCTCCCAGCTCTTCCACTGTCTGCATACTATGAATCTCAATGTTTTCAGGATATTCAGATTTATTGATAGTCTTATTGTCCACATAAATTATATGTTTAAGACAGGAGATCTGTGGCAATGCAGCCTACAGAACAGAAAGAAAATCGTTAGCACCGACAGCACTGTAAAATTACTGCAGGGTTGCCTGTAAGCAGGTAAAGCTGGTGCCACGTTACCTTCAGTTTGCTCTCAAGCAGTTCTGCACTAGTGATCAGATACGAAGCTCCACATTCATTGAGACCATAGGTTACTGCCTCTTCACCCAGGGTGGCATACAAGGTAACAACTGTTATGTGAAAGAGAGAGAGTAAACACAAGAAAAGTTGAGGTAATACCAAATGCAAAAGCTCTTGCTTTATCTCACTGCAATGCACTGCAGGGCAAAGGAGCTCAATGGGAATTTTTTAATTAGGAAACAAAACAGCTTTTAATCTTCCCACATCAGAATTTTATGCTGCAAGAGATCTCTGGAATGAGGAGGACAGTTATGTGGAAGAAGAGAAATCATCAAAACAGAGATCCACTAAAACTCAACAAAAATGCACTAGGCACAGGAAGTAGCTGAGAACATGCGTTCTTCCTGAGCTTTCTGCAACCAGAAGGCTGTGGGAGAGGTGACACGCAGCACCACAGGGCACAGCCACTGGCTCCTGCTGTGCACTTCAAGCAGCTCTTTCCACTCAAGTGCCAGCTTACACAGCCACTGTGTCAGCTACTTTGCTTGTTCCCATGAAATTATCCATGGGGGCAAGGCAGAGGAGCAGATTAAGAATTCAGACTGTTTTTCATAATGCCTGATTATTTTTTAAGCCTGACTGGTCACAGTACTGCTATTGAGTGACTCACAGACACTGAGGAGTTCACCTTTTCAGTTGAGAAAAATACTTTCCTTTAGTATTGCATTGCTATCTCTAACTTTAACCTCTAAGGCTATTAAAGAAATTTAATATTCCTGAGAAGTCATGATCATGGAGAAAGGATAAAAAGAAATGTTATCAAAAACCCCTCAGATTATCATACAATTCTGATTACCATTCTTATTTCTTCCAATAAGCATTTCATGCTTCAAATACAGAAGTCGGATTACAGTCAGAAAATGCTGTAAACACTCCACAGGCTGGGGGGGAAGATGCAACTACTGAGTCTTCAGAGTATTAAAAAAAAAAAAACAAAAAAACGAACAATAACTCTACCTTTCTGGCATTCTAACATCCTAAAATGTTGCTGCAATATAATCAAAAAGGTTAATCTCACAAGTATGGGCAAGTAAATTGTAGCGATCTCTACTATGCATGGAATGCACTGGAAAGTGATGAAAATCAGGCCATATGCAGAATAAGCTTATTAAAATCTTATACCATCAGTGACAGGGTTGGCACATTCGAAATTCTTAGCAGCCAAAGCAGTACTGCAAAATGGTTCTAAGGTAAGTTCAAGGTAAACAAATTTAGCACTCACGGGGAAAGTTGTACTTGAAGCAGGCTAGCGCTGCCACCATCCATTCTGCTCTGGTCTCGCAGAATATGACAATGGTGCTCTTCGGGGTTAGTCCGAGGGCAGTCAGCCCGCTCCCCAGGCGATTCACTTTCTGATTTACTTCTTCGTAGGACAGCCATCTGTAGGTTCCTAAGATTAACTAGTGGGGGGCAACAAAAAAAAACATGCCTGTGATGACAAGAAGCAGCTGGTACATCTCTGCCCTGCTCTTGTGAGTTGGTGCATAACACAGCAAGCACTTCCATTTTTCTTTAAGCAGAACACTGCATGCGTCCTGCAGCCTCTTTAACTACCATAAAATGGGTACTTTACGTCATAAAAAGATTGAGGAAGACCTCTAATGAGGCCTCTGCTGTTGAGGCAAAGAGCAAAGCAGCTGAAACCCAAATCAGAACTAAGTACAAAATTAGAAGCTTTACCTTTTTGAACACTTTTCCATTTGGTTGCATTTCATTTTCTTCACTCAGTATTTCTCTGGTCCCAAGACAGTCCTTTTTCCCAAACTTTGCTAAAGCATGGTCAAACAGCTTGTCCAAGGTGTCTGCTCCAGGAATGTTTATGTTTGCTAGTGAGTCAAGATGAGTGACAGAACGGTAGGGGCTCCCAGGTTTGTCCGAGGTGGGTTTAGCTTTTAAACGCTTTGCCATAGCCTTTTTCTTCTTAGCATTGGTAAGAAAATACCATGGAATAAATACAAGCATACTGTATACAGATATTAACAAGTACACAGGCAGCAAAAGAATGGCACATACTTCTAGCCTAAGTTTCATTGTGGGTATTTGAAAAAGAAAATCTTATTGTGTTCTGAAGCAGGCAAGAGCGAAAGCAGCAGTGCAGTACGGTGTAGGAAGAAGCAACAGTAAGTGAAGCTTAGGTAGCTTTGTTTCAAGGCAGCTGCTAAAATTTTAGTAACCTTTGCGAGCCAACAGTGGACACCTGTGGGTGAAGACCAGAGCCAAGCAGAGAGCAGGAAAAAAAAAAAAAAAGAATTAAATTAGTAATATTACAGTCATTCCATTAATTTTAGTCCTTTAAGATTTCACCTTAAATGCATCAAGACCAAGGAGACTGAATTAACTGATTTACGTGGCTGCGTGATCTGTCAGTGTACTGCTCTGAAGATTAACAAGGGTGAATCTTTTCCATACTTGTTTGTTGCATCCACAAATATTTACTTTTCAAAGATTTTTCCCCAGTATCTCTGTTGGAATAGTTCAGGGCTGTAGACACGAAGTCTGTCCTCTCATATCTTAATATTGTTTTTAATCTACTTGTGTAATGCTACAAGTTGCATAATTATGGGAAAGGGCAACAGTTGCTTTCCCCCTAAATATTTGTACCACACTGGAAAGATACAGTAGGTTTCTTTACTGCCTTTCAGAATGTTGTATCAACTTACATTCAGCTTAAAATGCATTTTGATAGAGTTCTCAAAAACCTACATGTTGTAATCTAAAAATACTATAGAATGTTCAAAAACTGCTTTATTAACTTTGCCCCAACAACTTTTTTTGATCTATTAATTTTTGACTGTGAGTGTCAGACTCTTGAGAAGGCATTACACAGATTTACTCTCCCCCAAACCGCCCTCCACCCTATTTCAGTATATGCATTTCAGAACTCCAGGTATGGAAAATGGAATCCAATTTAAAATAAAGCACAGTTTAGCATGATTTTGTCACAAATCTTTCTTCATTAAGGAGAAGTGGGCCTGAATATAGGCTGAGGTGGGAGAAAAAACCATCCTACCAAACCACAGTTGTGGCTGGCCCACTTGTCTGTACTGGCACATAAAAGACGCAGGTGCTTATCTTCACCTGGACAGCATGCAAACAAAGCATGCAAACACATCATGAACGATGCACAGAACAGGAAAAATAGAAGGCAAAGGTGCACTAACAGAAAGGCAGTACCTCAGACACAGGGGAGTAACGCTGACTAGCTTAAGGCAAAGCTGGGTCTTTCGTGGACAAGATCTGATAAACAAGATGGATAAGAATAGGGAAATTTTCAGGGCTCCATCAAGCATTGAGAGAATGCAGGCACACCTCAGAGTGTGCCCTTGTTAATGTATCTGCCACCTCAGGAGAGGGGAGGCTACAATTAACGTTTCAGGTTAGGCAAGACAGCTGATACTAACAGCACAACAAACCTATTAATAGGTTGTTGTTTTTTAATAAAAATTCCAACGTCTGCAGTTGTGCTGTAGCGAGTATCAACACCATTTAATGCAAGGCTGAGAGATGAGATCTTCAGATAGTTAAAGTAACATGACCAACATGTTCTTATATTTTTAATTAAACATGTAGTCTGAAATTACTACTGAATGATGGTGCAATATACTGAACTACGCTCAGGCTTGTTTGGAAAGAGAGGTATCCTGCATTTAAGAAAATTCTACGTTCTTCTCAAAGCTTATATGCATTTTCTGCTTTAGTTAACTTCATCATCAATTGCGCAGCAAACAGACACACCTCAGAAGAGATAGCACTTCACTTCCCCTGCAAGCTCCAGTTCTCTAAAATGAAGGACACTGGTTTATATTACAAATTTTGTATGATATTTTCAGTTAATTCAGTGCTCCAAAAGAAACAGTTGAGCTTGTACTTAAAACAAAAGCCAGCCATAGTGCTAAGACTAACACAGAAACCGCATCAGAATGTTCAAAACACTGCCTGAAATAATAAGATAATGATTAAAGGTTCTTAATGGGAAAGAGGGTTTGTTTTGTCCTAAGCCTGGTACCCTGTTGACATCACTCTTAACATTTGAAAAGCATGTACAAACACTTTGTACACTTGCAGCCAGTTACATTAAACTACACATAAGCAAACGTTAAAGGTTGTATTTCTTTCATCTTGAAATTTCAGACTAGCTTGAAATACTTTTAAAATTGTTTATAAACAGAGAACTTAGCTAATCTGTTCACATTTGTGGCAATTTAACATGCTTCTCTTCTGACATAAATTAGTTGGAATTCTTAACAGAAATCAGCTGGAAAAACTTGCTAAGCCCCAAGAAGAAAAACTTGACTTTTTCCTTTGAACACATTAGTATAAAACCAGACACACACACAGATAGGTATACTTACAAAGTATCTGGCAGTGATGACAGAGTTTTATTCAAAGTCAATAGATCTATATTAAAACAGGAAATAAAAAGAAAATATACTTTAGAGTGGGTATTTTTTGCCCTGCAGAGGGAATGTTTTGCAGGAAAGCATTATTTCCACTGCTGGTTTTAGAATCTCTGCCCTAATGCTCCTGAAGAAGAACAGCATATGAATTTAGACTATCCTATACTCATTCCCAGTAAATATTTATCATATTTTAAGTATGACGCATAACAGAACGACATACTGAACTTGCAGAAGTACCTAGCTACCAATTCCATTTGGTTACAAGCTAAACCTACTCAAATTACATCTTAAGCCTTCAATGTCTTTTTAAAGTTAAATTAGTCTTTGAGGGAAAGGGAGGATGTGCTGTGATGGTCCTACCGATGAAGGGTACCTGCGAGGCCAGGCAAACGCATACTGCTGCCAAAGTGTCATAGCTATCTTCCCAGTGAACTTTGCCCTAATCTAAAAGGAAGTGTAGTGCGCATAAAAACCAAAATAAAGCTATAATAGCAGAATATTTAGAATATGCAGTATTTTATACTGACTTACAATATTTATTATTTCAATTAATTGTGCAATGTAACTAGAATGCTTGGAAGCTTATCTGTCTATTTTTGAAACAGCAGAGCTTCCAGTTCTTGATGTAGAAAATGCATGTTCCCAGCAATAGCAATCAATGTGCGTCAGGCATGACTAAAAGTCTAAGAAAAAAAAAAAAAGCCAGATGTAGTTTCTCTCCTGGACAGCTGTGTTTTCAACATTTCCAAAGGATTTTCCTCAAATGAGTAAGCTTCTTTTATCAGTTTTGAGATGGTATCTCTGTAGGCTAGCGTTTGTTTATCATTTCTAAGGGTACATGACAGTGTACTTATCAGAAACCGCACTCATGAGGTAATATTTTCCTTATTTTTAGTACATGCTGGGTGTTTACCAAATTTCAGTAGTTCGGGTTTGCTACAGAGAAGTAACCAATGCTAACGCTCATACACACACCAATAACTGTGCTTTATGCCACAGACATAAGAGATGTTCTTCAGGTGTAATTTGACTTTGATATTCTCAGGTAAAGCTTCAGAGAGACAACATGCAACTCTATTCTTGTCCTGCAGCCAGGGCCATGGAATAAAGTTTGTAATCAGGACAGGTTCTCAAACAGAAGAGACACTCCTCCGTTCCTATTTTTTCATGGATTTAACTAAAAGTATAAGAAACAAGTAGCAACTATTCAATTTTATTTTATTTTTTATATAACAAAAAATAGCTTTTAAATAGTCACAAAAGCTTATAAGACTAAGTACAAACAGAAGTGTGCATGGGGGAGCAGGGAGAAGGTTGACTCCCCTGGAGATGGCTATTCATAGACGAGGAAATGCCTTTAGCTTCTCTGCATTTAAATACACAAGCAGTGCAGAACCAAGCCATCCAGTGTTTGCGCGTACGACCAGCACTTCTAAGTGCAACTCAAAACCCAAAGTGTCTCTGGCTACAAGTGTTACCCTATGCAGTTTAAGAAGGCAACAACTATTATCTTTACTAGAAGAAGCTTTAGTTAGCCAAGCCCAGAACACCGTAAAGGCTTAATATAGAGAATATGAAGAACAGCACTTACTGTTCTTCCTCTCACATTAAAAAGCTTGACAGGAATCAAATTTACTATATAGTAGCATCGTTAGAAGAAAACACACTTCTACCAATCCTGTCGAAACACTCACTGCAACTTCTTAAATGTTTTTCATTAAGTTAGGAAAGTCTTCTAGTAAGAATGCTGACATTAGACAGGAAAAGGGCAGTATTCTAGTGAAAAAACAACAGCAACACACAAGACTGGAATCTGCAAAGTAAGAAGTTGTTTAGTTTAAAATCAACAGAGGAAATCCTGGTTCTCCTATGACTGAGCTCCTACCGACCTCAAACAGAGGCACAATTCTGTCTTTAGCACAATTATTGACGGTTGACTCCTTTCAGGGATTGCTGAAATCTTCCAAAGCAGTCCAGTATGAATAAATAACTGCTTCTGGAATTTCTCTTGCATTCAGGCAGATCTAAACATTTTGGAAAGCACTATAAGCATTCATAATTTACAAGTGGAAAGGCAGTTCTAGAGGCTGAAAGCAAAACCAAATGAATTGACCTGAATGAATACATTGGTCATTTGGAAGGGAATTTAATCAGTATCTAGGAGTCTTGGATTTGTTCCAGTACTGGAACTCAGAGCCTATATATAAAAAAGAAATTACAGAAAGCCTGAGAAATACTACATTGCCAGAAGTCCGCAGCAAGCTTAACACAATAAACACAAAGTGCATACTAGCAGGCTCACTACAATTTTTGATTTTCTAAATCTATGTGTGTCACACACCAAGAATGAGAAAATATTTCTACATAACAGAAGAATCTTCTGACTAATTACAACTCTTGGAGTTAGAAAAAGTGAAGGAATTAAAACTAAGGGAAATGATTCCCTGTTGAAAACGTACCAGGTTTGTTTGTTTGTTTGTTTGTTTGTTTTAAGTAAAAACAAATTCTGCCAATATTAATGCAAGTAGTTCTTGGTAGAAAAGAGTACACAACGTCCAAGTTTTGTTCCCTTCTCAAAGGCAGATTTCTACATATTTTCCTCTTACACAATCTTGTACATCACGGGGCAACGAAAAGCTCCAGAGTAATGCCAGCAGGTTTCAGAAGTACTTCTGTGCTCTCTAAGTGCAATTGCAGCTCAAAGTCTAAGAGTTGTCGAAAGCTCTTGCTCTGTCTGTGTCCAAACAAACATGGAGAGGGGGAAGTTTGACAGCGGATCCTGACATGTTTGGAGCCCCTATTTAAATATGTGCGTTCTGCCTGAAATAGCAGAAACACATGTAGTAATAGGAAGTCCTGCTTCTCTTACTGCTGCTGGAAAAAAAACAAAAATGCAATTATTTATGTAGTTACTAAGCAAAGATCATATTTATTTTTGGTTTCAGGAAAAAAAAAATCATTACTCAGAATCATGCCTCAGAACACAAACGTACCTAACATCAATCAAAAAATAGAAGCAATTGGTAAGTGTCAGGTGTTGTACATCTATTGCCAGAACTTCCAGTGCTGTAGTAATGGCAGCCAGGGCAGCCACTCCTACCCTGTATTTCCTGATTATCTAACAGTCCGGTGTGAAACTGTCTCTCCTAATCGTTGCATGGGGGCAAGTAAATATTGTATGAAAGGATAAGGCCTGTTTGTGTGCCCTGAAGGCAGAAAGCATAAAAGGCCAAGGCAAGATTCCACAGCTGAAAACTGTCTGCTGAGAACACGCTGAGTTGGGAAAGTATTTCCTCCAGGCCCACCTCTGCCATTTCTGCCTCATTCAATTCCGTCCAGCATCTGCACTGTACATACCCGGGGCTCAGTCACTCCAGCACTTCCTCCCTCCAGCCCGCGCTCAGCCGGTCCTGGACATGCTGTAATCTGATCACAAGCCTCGGGCATACGAGGTTTCAAGTCAGCCCATTTTATACTACAGTGCTGCGTGAGCCAGCACCCAACTTAACTAAGGTTAATCACTTTCTTTGTGGTGTAGGAAGCAAAAGGCGACCTTTGGTCTCACTGGCATTTTTGTAAATGTAGGGTTTTGTTAAGTGTAGGTACGGCTTGCTGGCTTGAACCGTTGGTATTTCAGAAGAGGGTGGAAAAATGGTAAACACTCAGCAGAAAAGTACTGATAATACCTCAAAACTCCTCCAGCGTCCACAAAATATACTGTCTAAAGGGTACAAAAATTGAAAACAAAAAGGAAAACATTCTATACTACTAAAGAAGTATTTCAGCCTGATTTAAACTTCCCAATGTTCACCCCAAACTCATCAGGCATTACAGCAAATGTTACTCCTACTCCTGTGTATCAACAGCAGAGTATGCAATTGTAGCGTTTCACCCGGCTTCTAAAAACTACTAAAAAAATAAAAAAAAAAGGCGAGCAGTATGACCAAGGACGAATTTCAGAGGATGTGTGGCAATGGAAGTTCTCCAAAAGCTATGTAAACTGTTGACTAAAAATTGATAATCTCCTTCCTCCCGGATGTAGTAAGGACGAACAGAATGGCCAGTTCAGAGCCTGTGTTCAGTTAATCAGCTACAGAATCATTTTGCAATGGAAAGGTTGCAACTGACATGACTCTGGTGATACAGCCAGTGAGGTCTAAGTTATCATCGTCTTTTCATGTTCTGCTTCTTTCCCAGTAGCAAACTGCTTTGCAAAAATACAGAAGTAGTGGACTCTCCTAAAATTGTTATGTGGTCTAGATCAGATCAGTTTCAGACTCACAAATAAAAAGTCCTGTTTTCCACATCATCTACAAGCTTTCTCTCGCCAGAATCTTCAGGCAAAAATACAAACCCTGTCCTTGAGAAATTCTATAATCCAAGTCAAATCTCCTAATAATTTTTATTAAACCAGTTTCATACATTACAAACAAACAAAAAGTTTTATCGCTTGCTTCGCCAGAATGAAAATCATGGCTCCTTAGAGTACAGACACATCAAGGTTTTTGAAAACATTCTCTTACTTTAGGAAACCTCAGCTGTTTGCCAAAGGCTGTCACTGCACCTAGCATTTTCAGTGTATTTCAACAGAAGATCTTTGCTTTCCCTCATACTGGAACAGTTTGAAACCACAGACTGGAGATCAATTGCCCTCTTCAGCTTTAGTCTATTTTTAAGCATTACTAAGGAGGCAGGTAAAAAAAGAATGCTGAACATCCACAGCATTCTGTGTAGGCCTGCACCATGGGCTGTGTGTGCAGTCTCTAGCAAAATATGTTAACTATAAGGGAGTGTTTAAACCTGATTTTTGTAACCACAGTATGCTCAGAACTTCCAGGGTGATTCTAACTGCACAATGTGATTGAAGATGCTGACTGCGGGCCAAAGAAGATTTCAGAAAGATAGATAGAAAGACAAGAAAGAAGATACAGAAAGACACTTCAGCTGGAAAAGGGAGAAGTAAAACAATGCAAGAGCACAAGTGAAACTCCACGCTGCACCAGATGACATTCCAGTTCTGTATGGAATATGGGCATCCAAAAACTGGCATGCTGGCATACTGCTGAAGGCCAGCTGTTTCGCCTTGCATTGAAAGGGACTAGCAACACTCCCACGAGTTACTTCTCCCAGGTAGCTTTTTAAAATCATTTGTTTGACAAAAGCTTAGTAACGTGAACAGAGGCGAGGCAGTCCTTACCAGCTACTTCCTGTATTTATAAAGTTCCTGAAATGTAACAGCATTGCCCTGTAATAACCTTTTTGTGAATGGAGGAACTCAAACATTAAAATGCTCAAGTGCATGAACGCAGGTCGTCTGGCAGCCAAACGTGCAGCGTGATGGCAGCTACCATCACAGCCCCATCCTCATGCTCTGTTGCAGGATCCCAGTGCAGTTGACCTCCGGCACTCCACTGAGCGCACACACAGTGACGCGCTACAACTGCTCCCTTTTACTGTAGGTACCCTGACCGGTTATGTTCTTTGTTTTGAGGATCTCACCAACAGCAACCGTGGTGCAATTTAAGACAGAGGTTCTCCATATTATTCTATATTACTTCAGGAAACCAGACTGTCTCTTCAGTTTTCATTTTGACAGGAAATTTTGCCACCAATTGTATATTTACCCTTCTTGCCCATGTACTGCTTTAGCAGCCTTCTGCCTACCAAAACTGGGGTTGGGGAAGGATTTTTCCTCAAGTCCCTTTGTGTTTCTGAAAACTGTGTGGGGCCTGTCAACAAGAGGAGCACCAGAGCTGGGCAGTACGCTTTCCCTTTTCTCTGAGGAGCTCACAGTCCAAATACAAATTTCTCCCTTTGCGAGGCTTTGTTATTTGCAATTTGAAGACATTCTCTCTGTACAGATGTTGTGGGTGTGCACTTAAAAACACATTTGAGACAAGTGTTCCCACCCATGGCCATTTGAGATGGAAGTCCCTGAGATTTCAAGCATGATCCATCTCTATTTTTTATTTTCATTGTGTAGCTAGTGAAGATTCAAAAGAAAACAGTCCGAGCCCATAAAAGTTAAGAGCATTGGGAGCAAACATATCTTTGTGTTCTGCACAATCACAGTGTTCTCCTGTGAAGAGGCAGTAATGTCTTCTGTCTGTTCAAGGAACTGAATTCTACTGTGGTCTTAATTTTAGCAATATGGTAGCATAGCCTGTTGCTTGATATATGGTGAACGTGTCCTGTCGCCTTCTAGTCAGACATACCTAGATTCATATTTAGATATCCATCGTCTCTGGATCCACAGCTGGAATTCACAGGTAAAGATTTAGCTAAGACAGGGCTACATACTGCAACTCTTTGCTCCCTTTACTCTAAATGTTTTGTCAGTGAATTTGCTTTCTCCTACTTTCATGTTGTGCTTTAGGGTATGTTTCTTTTAATACCATTATTTGGGAAGTCAAATTATTTTTCATAAGGAAGATCTGGTGGTAGTCTGAAGATGAGCTGTACATGGATAACAAATGCAACGTATTTCAGTTTAGCCGGAGAAGCTGGGGGTTTTACCTGTCAGCAAGGGATTAACATGGTTGTGGCATTTTCTACCAGAGAAGACAGTCTTACTGATTTACTGTACTGTAACAGTTCTGTGAATGTAACCGTACTTCAAAGAAGCAGCAAGATAACCAAGCACAGTTCAGTACATTTTCTCTTACAAAGTAACATGCAGAGTCAAGTTTTTGGATTTAACAGCTTTGCACACTACTTTGCTCAATCACTGTAACACCACCATAACAAGAAAAAAAAATAGAGAAGTACTCTGAACACAAGAGTTCATACCAAACCAAGAGATTAAGTTAGAAACTAGCACAGTTGTTACAGAAAGGAAGTTTAACAACAACAAAAAAAAAAACACTGTGAAAGTTTTAAACTGAAGTTTTTTTGTGTTATTGGTTTTTTGTTTGTCTGTTTTAAATACTTTGTCACACACACACTGGTCACCTTTTTAAAAGTATAACAACACCCTGCAGACACCAACATGCCTGTTTAACACATGCAATTTCAGAGGCAGGCAGCTTTGGATGTTCTTAGTCCAAAACATCCAAGTAGCTTTTGTGATTCAGCAGAGGACATGCTTACAGGATTGGGCCAGGTATCGCATGCTCAAAGCAAGAGCTCAGAGCAGAGACAGAACACAGCAAGCTAGCTCTGCTAGCAAGATGTGTAGCTGCAGCATTATCACATCGTTTACCTCCAGCAGTGTGTCCTAGCCCCCAGCAAAACCTGTCAGCACAGGACAGCTGTGTGCTACCACAGCTACAGAGCTTCCTGAAAGAACTTGTTCAAGCCTTGCTGGCTCAGCAGACATACGGAGTCTGAGTGGCTATTTGCAACAGACCGCAAATCTAAAACTCATGCAGCTTGATGGCATGACTTGGTATTTAGGTAACCAGATCGCTTCTAATATGAATAAAGCAGGAGTCACGGCAGCAACTGCATAAGTAAGATACAATTAGTGCAGCACTAAACTAAACACACAGTGATACAGTGCTAGACTTCATTTTTGAAGGAGGCAAGAGGAAGAAACTGACACTGTTGACCATTCTTTCAGCTTATTTTTAGGAATGTTTTTGCTCTGAAAAAGGGGCAGAAAAATCCTTAATATGACACTGTGCATCACAAGAGCAATCTATGGTTAGCAACAAAACCAGAATTTTACTTGCTAACAAATGCAGTGATACTCAACAAGCTAGCTCTGTTAGAAACTCTTTCCATCAAAAATAGAATCCTCACTCCCAGTCCATCAGTGCTTGGACTGATCACAACAGTAATGCTGGGTCAAAGTTCACTGTCTCAGGATTTTGGTAAGGGTTATTTAAGTGCCCATTCCCCAGTTACCGTCAATCTGATTGCTCACTGGCACAAGAACAACTCAGTCTTTACCTTTAATGCAGCTGCAGCTTGAATGTTCCTAGGAGAGCAGGCTGATAAATTCATGAAAATCTAAAAAAGAAAAATACAGTGAGAACTTAAGGCATCTTTTGGGTTATAAACATATCTAAACAGACCATTTGATCCAACATTTCTTCTGGATTGGTAACGTGAGCTTTGTCAGCTGCTTGTTGGCACTATCATTTATACAATTGCAAAATACTGACTGCTATTTGCAAACAAGGAACAGACTGGTCTTGTACTTTAGATCAGGGGATACCACTGAAAACCCCTTATGCTATCATTCTGAAGTGCTGTATTTTCACCTGAATTATATGTGCTGAGTGCCTTCAGATATTTGGATTGTGTAACATGCTGCCAAACACTTGCCTGACAAAACATTTCAAAATTTAGTCTTGATTGAAAGCAGCATCATGATGTTATGCTGCTTTGAATAGCCTCGATCTAAAAGCTTTGGTAGTCCAGTATTCAAAGTTTATCTTTAATAGGCTCATGCAAGGTAAATCTACATAATGGTAACCAAGTTACAGAAATATTTTCTGTCAGTATCTTATTTTCATATGTACATTCCAGAATTATGGTCCATGTTTAATGAGGATTAATCTCCAAACAGTAACTTTTTTTTTTTTTAAGTGGACATAGGCCATACCTGAGTAATTGTTAGATTTTTACATTGATGAATGGGAGGAGAAGGACTGAGATTGCTCACCAGCTGACTAAAATTCTCAAGCTGTTTAGTATGTTTTTTCTGTCCAGTTCTATGAAACTCTAAGTTACTGTTATCTAAAGGCTTGTAAGAAAAATGTGCCTGAAAGACTGCAGTGAAATACTGAAATGCCCATACAGCATCTCTTAAACAAACGGGAAGGGCAAGGGCAATCCACAAACAAAGCAGACTGAGCACTGACAATCCTGGAATGCCAAGAAGTAGCGTGCTCATACAATCCGGATGCTTTTTGAGGTTTCCTAAGGCATAGCCTTGTTCCTACCCCTGTTCCACTTTCTCATCCTGCTCTTTATTATGAACAGCAAGCTTAGTTTCACCTTCTGCTTGTTCCTCTTCCCCATGGAGCTACACTTCATGGTCAAAGTACTTTTGACCAAGTGTTTAAACACAGTGGAGCTCATAAAAATGCAAAACCATTTGCATGCTTATGAAATAAACAGAGAAACCATTTTGATCATGAAAATTAAACACATCTGGCTAACAACAGCACAAAGGCGAGACTGTCTTAAATTCAGTATGGAATTATACTGTGTCAATACACAGCACGGATCAGTTGTGCATGCAGCTGTCTTAATGTAAAGCAGGGTACAAAATGACAAACTACTGGGCTGCTAGGGACAGACGGACTGCTCCAGCCTCACTTCCTGCTTCTGCGTCTGGTGCGAAAGACCGCAGGCACCACAAACCAGCATCTCTTGCAAACCAGCATCTCTTGCCTCTTCTTCCTTCACCCCCATTATATTTGACATTACCACTTGCTGCAGATTTATTGTTTCAACTCATTTAATGCAACATTCAGAATGGAAAATATTGCTGTAAAACTACACTTCCCTTATGTAATATTGTGACTCTTTGAACATGTATGTTTTCAGAATGCAAAAAAGAAGTGTCATACTAAGAACAGAAAAGGGGTTAGAGGATTTAAATTACATAAATGGTATTTAAAGCAATTTTTGAGATCTACAGTTGAGGCCAATTACTTCATTGGATTCACAAAAATACAAACTCAGCATAATGGAGACTCCAACAGAAAGGTGAGAGCAGTGCAACAAACCTGCTGGCTCTCTTGGGCTGCAAAATTTGCAGCGAGGCACTTAGGTGTAACTTTAAGGTCAAGCCAGTAGCTCGCCATGCAGTCAGACAAGTACGAGTGCAAGGGAGGAAGCGGTAACCTTGGTTTAGTTCGTGACACAGGATCACTCGCACCTTCACACCGTGGCTTTGTAAGCACCTTCAACAAGCATAAACAGAGCTGAAAGCAGCAGCTCCTACCTAGTTCTAGATGTCCCATTAGGTCTGCTCCCTTGTGCCAGGATGCAGGAGTGCTGGCTGCAGCTTTTGCAAGCTTACCATGTTCATGCAAGTACGGTGTTAGAAAAAAGCAACCAGATGCTGCAGCGAGCTAACTAACCTACCTGAGCCTGTATTAAATGCAACCCTCCTCTCCCCTGCCACTGCCAACAACAAAACCACTAACAACAATTTGCAAGCACAGAAATGTCTTATTAAAATTTATTACAGATTAATTTTATATACCACAAAAGACTTGAATATACTTAACTTGTTATTTATTGAAGGTTATAGTTAGTAATCTTCCCAATCCAAAGTGGTCGTATGGTGCAAGAAGTAGACAGCAGCTGACAACTGAGTGGAGAATTTAAGCTGTGAAATGAATGCCCTCATTCATAAAATTGTGGGGTTTTTGCTATGAACGTTGGTAGGTGAACGCTGCTTGTTTGCAATCCAGTGCTTCTCTGTGCGCAGCTTGCCTAGCAGATTTCCTGGCTCAAGCAGTTGGGGTCCTAGCATACAGAAAGGCTAGCAATACAATTTAGAAAACAGTAACCTATTTAGGATATCAAATCAGACTTGCAGCCAGATAAGTAATCATTACGGAGACACGAAAGTAAATGATCTTTTATTCTGGGAGAGTTCATATCTTAGCAAATACTGTCTCATATGAGGACTGCTGTTGACCCAGGCAAGCTGGATGTGCAACAAGTTGCTCAGTTTTCAAAACCTCTGCACACCTTTAAAAGACCAGCAAGAGGTTGACTTTAGTTTCAAGCTCATCATGTTATGCTGAACCAAGCAGCACAGTTCCAATGCTCCAGCAATGTAGCTAACATTAAAAAAATCTAGGACAGGAATCAACAGGTGTGCCCACTTGATGCGACAGCCTGATAGAGCTCTGAGCAGGCATGCAGCCCAGTGGGGAACAGGGACTCCTCTGCAGGCCCTACAGCCAGGAGGCCTTTGGGCTCCACAGCTACAGTGGCAAGCTGGAATATAACCAGGGGAAGAGCTCTTGGATGTACCAGTATTCTGTCTCTATCTGTAAAAACATTTGTGCTAATGATGGTAAGAAAGATTTGCTTGCACTAGCAGACTTTTAAAGAAAACCACAACACAGGTGCCAGCGCTGTTCCTACCGTGATACATAAAGATTTTCTGACAGCCACAAAAGAACTGCCTTAGGGCACACATGTGCTCTGCAGAAACCATTTATTTGTTTTCTGCAGTGCCTCCTACATTCTTTTCCAAGAGACTGAATTGAGAAATAGAAAAAACAGCTTATAACAACAACCAACACGGAACAAAGGAATTCTTTGTGATATTACATACTTAATTTCATATTTATAATTTATTCAGATCTTCTCTATGCTAATATTTTTCTGCTTCCATGAGCAGAATCTGTACAAACAAGGCCCTCATGAAGGCTTAAGGGTCAGTCACCAAGCAGGACAGTTATTCAATTGCTTTAGGGGCTACTCTCCCTTTCTGACAAAGGAACTGAGAAGAAGATGCATATAGGATACAACCCTGCTGCAAAGCCCAGTTAAGAGCCTGCAAATTAAGATGTGCCACAGGGGATCTCTCTGAGAAACCACTTGTTCCCCAGAATGTTCTATTCCTTCTGTTAAGAAAGAAAACAATTAGCTCAATAGAAAAACAGTATTAAAGGAGTGATTAAAGGGATCTGTAGCTTCTTTGGCTCCTCTTCACACAGGCTGCAATGCCTGGGATTATCTGCCCAGCATTACAAGTAGTTCAGAAGGTACTGAAGTGTTGTTTTAAGAATTTAAGTACCTGTTTCAGATTCTGGCATGCCATTCATTCTCCACTAGGATCCTCAAGAGCAGGGAGATGTACCTAAAGCTTCTCCAGACAGACCTGTGCCACCAGCACAGGGAATGCTGTAACCTGCCACGCACACGGAGTTCAGACAAACACCTTAACTCAGCTGTCAGAAATGAGAAGCATTTCCCTGGTGAAGATCTGTCCTTACGAATCTGCCCACCTAAAAAATACTCACTGCCATTTTCTTTCTCAGAAGACTGCTCAGAATTCATGAACTTCTGAGTCTCCCTTGGAGAACTGCTGATGACTGGTCACTGATTTCTCCAGCTTACCTAGGCAGAATGACCAACTGCCAGCCAGTTTTCCATGGACAACTGGAAGGTCCTGAATTCTTAAAAAGCAGAACTGAGTAAGGGTTAATTGTCTGCCATAATTACAATGCTTGTTACTGTCAGGTACAAAGGTATATTGCAGCTGCTGATGGAGTTTTATTCTCTACCACAGGCTCTGTGAAGATGGCAGCAGCTGCAGACACCCAGTCCCCGATATCCCAGCTGCAAGCAGCCCAGAGACACAGGGGTGCACGCTGGGCATCGCTGCTCACACACGGCATGCTTGCGGAGTGCCATGGAAGAACAACAGGCAGGTAGGAATCTTATTTAGAGACTACTACGTCTCAAATTACTTCTCTAAAGCTGCACAGAAATGTACAAAAAAGGCGATTTGGTAAACTAGACACCTAGCAGCAGTAGGTACAGCTGGAACTCAGTAATTACACACATAGTAATGCTCAGCTAAGGTGCAGTTCTGAATGCTTGCCTTGTGTCTTGCAATGTGTAGAACAGTAGTTTAAAAAAAAAAAAATTTCATGCAATATGAAATCTACTGTTTGTCTCCTAGAATGAGAGTCACATATATGAAGGGTTACTTGAATTTAGAATGCTGAACAGTTAGGTAAGGCACCTAGCTAAGTAGGACAAGGACAGAGTACACTGTACTAATATGGTTTTCATTTAAAAATGGGTTGCACAGTATCAAAAATATCTTTTCAAAATAAAGCAGGTCTGCTGTACATATCTAACAAGAAATTTTGCAAATCATAACCATTAGCTAGATATTAAGAAACTTTTTTTTTTTAATGTGTTGACCACACTTGTACTAGAAACAAAACACAGCAAGGCAGGCGAACATATATTTTTTAAATAGCTGCTAATGACATTTATAATAAATTTATATTCATTTTGAAGAAAATCTTCTGAACATGAGCATTTCTGAAGTGTCTTATTCACCTGCAGTCTTATTTTCTGTAATAAAGAGCGTTAAAACACAACACCACTTGAGTTATTACACTACTATTTCAGCACTCTTTCATTAGTAAAAATGTTAAGAGTACACGTATTGGAATGTAACGTGCTATTTTAAGCTTGTCCTTGTCATGTCAACTTGTTCCTAATTTCACAGGCTTTCAAGTATAACTAGATTTTTTTCTGTTGGTATATCCATTAATATTTTAACTTCTGTAATACATCTATGCTATAAAGCATTCCTGATTATCAGTGTTGGGAAATAAGGGCATTTTTCTTGCACACTGACAAAGATCAGTGAGCAAAAATCACGAGATGAGCTACAGCATCATCACACAGTAAAACAGGTGTACATGCAGGTATTCTGCTCAGAATTTACATACGAATTAAAGAAATGTAATAGGCAAATTACAAGTATACTTTTAGAAAAAGATGTTCAACTGATGAAACAGTAACACACTGGACAGTAACATCCTGAAGGGAATCAGCAATCACATTTTTTCCACTTCACTGGAAGAAGTCATGGTTCACTAGTTCCCTCCACAACTGTGGCATTCAGGTATAACAGACTGAAGAGTCTCGGATTTAAAATGGTCTGGCTTGGACACCCTGAAATCTCTTAAGAATTGGTGGGTCACTTCATCTCCGCCGTGGAGATAAAGGTATCTTGCCTGGAAGCCCAATGATCTTCCAGCTGCACGATAGCCAGTGACTTGATATTAACTGTACTGAATCTATCATTGATATCTAGGACTGCTTACGAAACACTTCACTGAGGTGAAAAGTTCTTCTTGGCTCAATGGAAAGTCAAAGCGCTTCACTCTGTCTGAAGCACAGAGGGAAGCAGTTTCTTACGTTCTTCACATCACACAGCTATTAATCCAAAAGCAAAGCAAACACAACACATGCTAACTTCTTAATGCCTCAGCATTAGCTCCACCCTCACTTCCATACACAAACTTAAAAAAATAATCCATTAAATAAATCAGCATTCTGGCAACATGTTGGCTACGTGAAAATATCTCCCCCCTTAGCTCCATGCCCACAACCACCTTTCCTTACTTCTGTTCCTCTGTTTCCAAAGACTGCTTGTGCAATCTGTTTCTATACTGAAAAATGGTTCAACATGCCTTCTGAGCTTTCTGCCATCATTAGGATCATCTTAATATGTAAAAGAACCCGCTGGCAAGTTGCGCCAACATGCCTCTCTCACGCATTCCTCATCAGATCTAACCTCTTCAGAAGATCGGGTTCAAGCCAGCACCAGGGTTAGTCTTGGCTCCAAAGCTACTATGAGCTATGGCAGCGTGTGTCCGAAGTAGCACAGCAACCTGAAGAGCAGAAGGGCTTCCCATCTAGGGCAGCAACAGCTGCATAAGGAGTGCCACCTCCAGCACTCATTCCTAACCTCTGCATCATGCACTTGGTCAGTAAGCCACACTATGCACATCTGGCATATGATTAAAGCCATATCTTGACTGCAGGTAAGCTTCATATGAAGTATTAGGTAGGAGCTGATAGCTCTAAGAAGGAGGAGGCAGGGAAAGGACATCTGCTGTAGCTTATTTAAGTTCTGTCCAATTATTTTTGTTGATCTTGGCTGAGTGGCTCAATGCAGATCACATGAAGTATCTATTGTGAAAAAGAAAACTGAAACCATGTCTCCCAAGCAATTCTGGCAGCCAGTCAGCCTTCCTCTTTGCAATGCAAGCCTCATTCTGCATAGCGTCCTTCAGTTCAGGTTCATGTAAAACCCGTGAAAACTTCCCACAGCTCCAGCATATCCTGACTCTGAGAGTCAGACTGGAGAGTCAGCCCCTCAAAATGCAAATAGCCATCTGTGAGAAAGGGCCTTGGCCACTCAGGCCTTGTGCAAGCCATATGTTGTTGCAGAAGCAGGAGGGAGAAACCCGTCACACCACTGCAAGCATTTTACTTTCAGCCTGACACCAGACAATCTGTGAGCGAGTGGCCACAGAAGTAATTAGTGCTGTGGGCAGCTCTCGTTTGTATGTGCCTGGCTGCAGAGTTCAAGATTTTAAGGAAACATGCAGCTATTACTGCCAGTGACCAATGGACAAACCTAACTTCCTTTCCCCCCTCGCCAAAGGGAAAACCAAGGAAGAACAATAGCAAAGCATTATTAGTAATTCCTATCCCCTGTAAAGCAAGTTCCACCAACACTCTCTCTTAAGCTTCCCTTCGGTCCTGCCATAGAGCCAGCCTATTCCTCTGAGACCTTCCAGGTGGAGAGGTGACAGAGTGACCCAGGTACAGGGAGGAGGTAGGGTGACTGAAACGACAATGAGCACCTACGTGGTCGCTCTCCAGCTGCTGTGGAATACAGGAAAATGAAATACTGTGTCTTCCTTCAAAAGAGCATTCTCTGGAAGACACTGTACCATCTCAGTAACAATCCTATATATGAACAAATGGAACCAAACTGTAAATCTTCTGGGAGGGAAACTTCCCTCTCTCCTGAAAATATCCATGTCCTGAAGCACAGTGACCACATGCTCAGTTGCATATACAATGAAGATTTCCCTTAATCATTAACTCCAACTCTTTTTAGCTTAAGTAACTTCTTATTAAAAACATTATTCTTACAAACAAGCACTCCATCATTTGTCATGTTAACTACCGTTTAATTAATGATTAACTTCAATAGATTCAGCATGTTTATTTGGCTCAGGCTCGGACTACTGTTCAAATATTTCACTTGGGTATTAACTTAATTTAAAGCAGTGCAACAGGGTGCATCTGTTTTACGAGCTGTGTATCTTGACATCACTTGGAATATATTTATATCCAACGTCTTGCCTTAGTTCAGGAGCTGTTTCTCTAGTTCATAAAAGGCTGAAGCACAATCCCCTTGCTAGAAGGAAGGCATCTGCAGAACATCGGTAGCTTACTGTGCTGCAATTTACAGCTGCAGATCCACGTTCAGTATTCAGCCAGCAAGCGACACCATCGCTCACTGCAGATGGTGTTAAAGATACCACCTAAGTGAAGTTTCTGTGAGATGCAAATCCCTCAATAATTAACACATCACAAAAACCTTGCCACAGGCTTTTCTTTGGGGTTGAGGGGGAGGAAATTTGTCTCATCTGTTTTAAGTGTTAAGGAATTGTATAGTTGGAGACCACAATGAATGGAAAATGCCAAATACAAAGACATGAGAAAGAAGTTAAAATGCATAAAATGTTTACTGAAGTAATTTTTATGTGGGAGCATTTAAGACTTCTGTAGAACTGTATTAAATGCAAACTTTGGATCCAAGCATAAAGAACAGAAAAAAATAATTATCAGTGTTTGCTAGTTTCAGAGAAAATGATTATGTCTTTTGTTGGGAAGAAAAGATTGCTTTGGGGATTTGCTTGTTAAAAAATAGAGATTTTTCACATCAGAAGAAAAAAAAAAACATAACGTTTCTAATCATTGCAGTTAGCGAGAGATGACAAATCCTAAACTCAACATGTAGAGCTCAACAATATAAATTTCTAATTGTTATTTGTAACTGTATTTGCTGATTTCTGCACTCAGAATTGGCAAGGCTATAAATGCAAATTTGTCTTTGTATTTGTATTTTTATGCTATAACAGTCCAAAAGGCAAAAAAAAAAAAAAAAAGAAAAAAAAAAAAAAAAAAAAAGAAAAAAGAAATATTATCTTTAACCTGACAGTCCATCAGGGCACAGTGCAGCATGAGGGGCTAGAGCAATCAATTTACATGGAACAATTCTTAATATGCACCAAGTTTCTCTGTAACCTCAATCTATGTTTACTGAGCACCCTCATTGGGGAGAAAGTGTATATATATATATATAGATAGATATATATAGATATATATAGATATCTCAAATGTGAAACAACAGTGGAGGACAAATAGGATTACAGCACGAAACAGCCCAAAAGCTGCTGCAGTTATTTCCTACACTCCAGGCACAACAGTGCTACCAGGCAGCCAGGGCCCTGCTGCTGCCGCCTGTTGAGGTGCCCACGCTGCTGGGCAGCGCCAAGCCTCCAGGCACACAGACCTCCTTAAGAACAGGCTTAACAACTCCAGGAGGCAGGCAGGGATGCTTTAGGATGCTATCAAGCGCAGCTCATCTCCCAGCAGTAACAGAACAGCAAGAATACTCGGCCGCTTTCTTGCTGTCCTTCAGCAGATGCTCCTATGACGTGAACTAGAAAGACGCGCACTGTGCGTAGTGCTGAGCAATGAATCACATTTTCCTGGTTTTCTGCGCGTGCTACATCAGCATCAGACCACATCCTGAGCCCAGCCTCCTTTTCTGCATCGAGAAGGGGGGGGGGCGAAGGAGGAGATAACGCTGCCGACGGCCTTGGGCGGGCCTGCAAGCCCCGCTGCTTCCAGGAAAGCCCCGAAGGGAGCAGAGGCAGGGATGCGGCGCAGCGCAGCGGCCGAGAGGCAGAGCCCGAGGCCGGGGAGCCCCGGCGGGGGCACGGCCGCAGCGGGCAGCGCCCT
>VXAV01005028.1:61803-72565 GCA_013399715.1 Alectura lathami | reverse complement strand
GGGGCGGCGGAGGGCCCGGCCGGCGGGCAGCGGGCGTGTTGCTGCGGCCTGGGGGCCGTGCGGTCTGTCGCTGCCGTAGGGCTCCATGAAGCCTTTATTGGAGGAGTTTTTCAGCGGGGCTGAGAGAAGCTGTGGGACAAAAACGTCTCCAGGCGCTGTCCGCAGCCTGCCTCAGCGCACCGCGGCCCCCTTGCTTCTGTCAGCGGGGCTCACCTGCGGTAAGCAGCACCCCCGGTCCAGGTGGCTGGGGTTCGTCGTCACTTGCGGCCGTTCGGAGCCGGAGAGCCCTGCGGGCACCTGTTCGGAGTGGGAGAAGAGGGCTTCCTCCGCAGCGCTGACAGCAGCCGCGTGGATTCCTCACAGTGCAGCTCAGAAAGCCAGAGGCCACAAATACCCCGGTGATTACGCAGGAGTTTGCCAGATGGCCGTCCGTGTTCTGGAGTGTGAGGCTTCCAAGCAGGGCGAGCACAAAATAACTGAGACATATACCCACATCTGAGCGGGTAAAAGAAGGGAAAACATCTCATGCTGCCATCAGTCCTGAGCAGAAGTCCAGCGCAGTCCTCCCCCGCCCCATATGGAGCGGGACAGGATGTGAAAAACGCGAGATGGAAAAACAGGCAGCGACTATGTTTGGTAACAAGCGTTTGTTCCTATAAAAGACGCCACCTTGCAGGAGGCTAAAATTTTCTGGCAACAACCGAATGTGCAGTGTGGGTGTTGCATTTAATAGGTCTTAGCAAAGCAAAGAGCGCATCACTTCCTTGCATGGGGGCTGAATTGAACTACTGTGTGGTTTTTGCTTTGCTTGGACTAAATGAATTTTAGGGCAGCACCTCATCACTCACTTTGCTGTAATTTTTTCAAACCTCGTTGTTTTCCTTATTGTCAGGTCATCATTACTGAAAGGTCTTGCATTGTGCAGGATGCCTAAAGGCCGATCTGCTCTATGCAGACTAAATTTTTTTTTGCTCTAAGCTCTCCATATTAAGGAAAGGTTAGGCAAACAAACTTGCTACAGACTTTTTTTTTTTTTTTTTTTTTTTCCNTTTTTTTTTTTTTTTTTTTTTTTGGCCAGCGAAAGCACAGACACATTTGCCTGTTTTCCAGTTCTTTTTCATAATTGATTAATGAGTAAGAGAACTATTTTATACTTCCTATAGTCTTAAGTTTTGAATGAACAGAGCTCAGATTTAGCAGGGCTGTATCCTGCTAGCCAGTAAGGAAGCATGTTTTGTGTGTAAGCCCATGGAGCCCCAGCATGGCCACGTTGGTGCAGCATGCTGTTTCCAGTGGTGGCTGCAGCTCAGTGAGTTTTGGCTAGAAGTAGCATATTCCTGCCCTTGACTGACAAATTCATGGAAGAAAAGTCCAATTGCTTTCTTAATGCCTGTAAGCTTCTGGCATCCACAGTCTGATGTAGTGCCACAGTTTAACTTCGTGCTCTGTGGAAACCACGACTGTATGCTTTGAGCCTGCTGTCTGGTATTTCCATCTGATATCCCATGACTTGCTCTAATTAACCATGAATTATCCTTGTCTCTTAACTGTCTCAGTGCCACCCCCTTGCTCTGCAGATTTGTATGTGCTACGACCTCTCTCACCTGCCTCTGGGCTGACAAGCCTAGCGCCCTCCAGGTGCAGTGTCTCAGCGCTTCCAACAAATTTCAGCTGGGGCTTCCATCCGCCCACCTCAGACTGCATGTTCTTGCTCCCACATCAATTTCAAGCGCTCCAGGCTGTGCACTCCTGCTGACTGCAGCTCTTTCTTCACGCCCCTGCCAAAAGGAGACCTCTCCAAGGTGTGGGCTGTCCTCAGGGACCTCCTCCTGGCCCTGGACTGGCCAGTCTTGTGCACTGCTGGGAGGTCACGGGGGGTTCCTCCTGCCTGCGGGGCCTGTCCTCTCACCTTGCCAAGCAGAGCACTGCTGAGTGGCATTCAGGTTCAGTGCCGTTGTCTCCTGTGGTCAACAAAATGTCCATCTCTTAAATAATTTCTGAGCCTTTGATCCCAGTACTCCCATCTCCTTTTTTTTTTTATTATTATTATTTTTTTGTAACTCCATCAGTGGCCCCATTAAATAGGAGGTATGTTCTCCACGTTCCTCTCCTGACCTTTTCCTCTGCCTGAAGGGCCTGTCAGTTTTATTAGGACTGGGCTAGCAGTTGTCCCTAAGTAAGATGACAAGAAGTCCTTCTACTTGCAGAGATATGTGCCTGCCCCGGCAGCGGGCTGGTTGCTGAGCTAACCCACCAGGGAACTACCCCAGCCCCCTGCCTTTTTCTTGCAGGTCACTGCTGCAGAGCGATTCTGCATCTCTGATCCCTTTTGCTTCTTGGGGTCTCTTCTCTAGTTCTGTTTTCTTTCTGAGAAGGGAGAACTGAATGAAACTGTACATTTCAGTTATAGGTGTCTTATATTATGTAGAAGATAGTTAACGGGAGCCTGATTTGTAGGATGATACAAAGTGCTCAACCAAGAACTGCACATTTGGGAATTTTATTTGCTCCGGAAGGGTGAAACACTATCTCAAATTGATAATTTCAGCAAAGTTGGAAACAAATTTTGGTTAATTACGATCTAAGGAAAAAATATAATCTGACAGGTGACAGATACAACAGTAAGTCCCAAATTAAGCTTAACAAAGAGAGTCAAATGTGCCTTGTTCTGTGGAGGTCTTGGAAAAAGCAGTATGGGCAACGTCCCTGTAGCTACAGGTATGCAAACACCTAACTGAAGTGTGTAGGATTTACTGACATAGCAGATGCTTTTCTATTTGTCATAAGAAATAGTTACCCTTTAACGAGTTCTTCTAGTTCTTCGGAAACCTCCAAACATCCTCTTCTGAAAGCAAATGAGAAACAGGTTTCTTTGCTCTCTGTAAATAAACATTAAGTTAGGGTCAACTAGCAATACCCTGAGGATACGTAGAATACTTCCACAGGCTTCCAAAAAGGTAGCTAAGAGAAACAAACCTGTTGTCAGGAAGCTTGCATTCATTATAGAAGGGCTGAAGCTACTTTGCAAATATTTTAGGAGTCCATGAACAAAAATAGAAGCTGCCTTTACATAACTGTATGTCACACTATCTTCAAAAACAAACCAAATGAAAGGCTTCTCTTTTTCTCTCATCGCAACTGCTTTGTATCTTTCCAGTAACTAAAAAGTAATTTCATTGACGTGTTATCAGTATGACAGAGCTCCCCAGGCAGGGTAATCGTTCTGTACCGCCTCTGATTTTCATATTTATCACAGAGGTCAAAAAGAAGCAGGAGAAAGGTATGCTAAGGAGAGGCTAAAGCCAGTCTAGGAGATCTCTGTTTTTCACCTACGATGAGATGAAACTTCTGAAATAGTCAACAGTTTCTCACCTCATTCCTGGTTTCAGCAGGAGAATTGCATCACATTAGCCCTTTTAATCTGAGTAGGAAATCGATATTTGAAGGCTCGTGGGCTGTTTATTTATGTTAGGAGCAGTGACTGGTGAAACCAAGCATTTGATGCAATCCTGTTTCTGCACAGAGTGTACAGTTAGAATCAAAACAACAGAGAGCAAGTTTTGCATGCAAACTTCCTTTGCCCTTATGTAGCAAGAGCTCTCCTAGGAAAGTTGTCTCAGTTTTGTCTTAGGTTGAAGGGAGCTAGACCTCCACGTTATCTCCTTTCATCAGGAGTAACATGCTGTTGTTCGCTCTAGATCTTTTTAAACAGACTCCCAGGATTTAAAAGGAAACACAACACAAATAACATAGAAGTTAGCCATACAAATGTGCTAAAAAAGATTATTGATCCTCCAAAGAAGTACATTACAAGGAGGAATTTCAAGTAGGTGGGAAATGAGGGACGGCCTTTTAGGTAAAGGGCAGTGTTTTAAGAGAAGGGGCCTGCTTCTGGAGGTATGAATTATTTCGTTCTGTGATACTTTTTGTTCAAGCTAGTTCAATTCCCTTCTTACTATTATAGATGAAACCAGACTGGAAAATTATATGCAAATCTGTTTATAACAGCTGCCATCAAATAACCAATGTGTGTACCTACAGCCAGCATACTGTATGTTTGTGGGGAAGGAGCAGGGGGGAAGTAGAGACAAAGTTTGGTCGGTCTCCTGAACTAAAAAACTGTAATCATTTTTGTTACCCTGTTCTATACGAATAGGACTTCTCTTTCTTGAATCATTATGTAGAGAACTTTACAGCAACTTGTAAGCATTGAACGTATACTTGTTACGTAACTGAACCTTTGGTTTTAAGCCATATTCCCTGCACGAATCACAAACGTGTACCTGCTTGCAGACATAACATTTGTATTCTGTAGAAACATCACGTTCGTCACGTGCTCAGATCCATGCAGAGTTTAGAGCTACCTTCTTTTCCAGAGGTAGTGACTGGCAGTAACTTTCTGCCTTTTGGGCAGCAAGAGAGACAACATCGCTGTGGCCCACAGGACCCAAATACCTGCAGCATTCCAGAGACTGTGGTGTACTCAGTTAATTTGTCAGTGGCAGCCTATCGATACGTGCTGTTCTATATGCTTCAAGACACCGTAGCTATGGGAGCACACCTAGTCACATTTCTGTGCTTGTGCATGGGTTTGGGCACCTATTTAATGATCCGGGCTCAAATCAGCACTTCATTTACGCTTCCCCTGAGCTCAGTCAAAGGAGAATGGAGTTTCAATGTTGTGTTAATGTGCAGCTTATGACAAAACTGGAAAGCTCCATCAGGAGCATGGCTTCAGAGTACTAAACCCCAAGTAGGACATGGAAGAATGCAGGTTTTAAGAAAGGAAAGCGGTATTGATGGAGGTATTCCTGTTCTGTACCACAGTAAGTCTAGGAAAAGGTCTGGCACTCTGAATGTAATGCTGTTGGTGCAAACAGTGACGCGCTTGTTAGTGGAGTAGACATATCTGCACAATCATGAGATCCCTGAACAAAACAAAATAGTGAAAATGACGTTATGAACTTCGGAGAGAACTTCGAACAGTCAGTACAAGGGCTTTGAATAGTTTAATGAAATATGTTCAGTGCTGCTGAGAGACAGTCAAAAGCAAGAAAATAGAAGCCTATAAAAATGATGTGTTTTCTTAATTTTTTCCAAGATCCAGTCAAAAGAGCACAACCATAGTTAGCAATGTCCACAACAGGCCAGAGTTACTGTAAAGAGTCCTTTAGTCTAGGGTATACCAGTGCTAAAAAAACAGCTAACCAGTTGTCTTCTTCCAGTCTGTTCTGCACTCTTGTCATCAGAAACTCTTGAGTCTTTCAATTTCATTTAAGAGAACCATAACATTTTAAACACTGTGGAACCCTAATTCAATATGAAACTGTTTTGAGTATTCATTAGAGCAAAAACTAAAATTCAGTGAGGATCTTGACTTCAGCAGGTTTTCTATTTATATATACCATGCTAGAAGTTTGTCTTGGCAGAAATAGCAAGGCCAATCTCCAAATCAATACCTTCTTCCACATTTTTTTTTTTAAATTTAGAACCTGGATAGTAAAAAAATATCTACCTGTTCACCTTAACTTTGTTTAAATTTGTCAGCTGAACTCAGTTATACAAATATGACACGATTAAAAGAAATTACACAAGTCCTAATCATGTATGTCTGTGGATTGGCTGCCACCTCAAGTACATTTCAGAGCCATAAGTAATAGGCAAGTACAAAAAGTGCCCTCTGTTGTGCCTCTAGTTGCATGCGTACGTATTTCTCAGAATTTGTAATGCGAGAAGTAATGTTGGTGAGATAAGAATGACTCAGGTTATTGTTTATGTACTTCTAGTCATTCCTGCAGGTTTGGGGGGCAAATATACATCAGCAGATTTGCATGAAGGTCAGGTCTAATCTTGTGTCCAAAACATGTTTTGGTTCTTGAAGAAATACTTGCTTGAGGATAATTGGCTTCCTACATAATAATTTAACTATTTACCCAATAATTTAACTATTACACAAAAATTAAGTAGTGTTTTTCTTTGTTTAGCAGTGTTTAATTTCTTAAAGCAAAAACCATCAATCTACTTGTAGTACTTAGCACTGGCAGGCTGTGAGCTCTTTTACTTATTCATGTAAGATCACATCTAAGAGAAATTTCTGGAAACTACCTAGTGAAAAATTTGCAGTCAATTTATGCAAGTATTGTAATTGTTTTTGTTATTGTGGACTTCCTTATGTGATTTTTTTTAAATCGCACTGTAAATATCACTTGGAACATCTGTATGTCTAATTATATATCCTTGTAAGAATCAGTACAAACTGATCCTGCTTTCCTCAGAGATCCTTCCTTTTTGTTTCAGAGATTGCTGTGCCCAGAGTGTAAAAGCATGGAGTCGCACACAAAACTCACAGCCCCAGGACATGAGTATTAGATATGCTTTATAGCCTTGCAGGCTTAAACTGTTCTACATGTCCTGCCTGCACAGTTTGCCCTGACATGCTCCAGCAGTTGTGCTTCAGCTTGTTCCTAAACTTGTGAGGGAGTCTTCCCAAGGCAGCCTTGCAGCCTCCATAATTTACCAGATGAGGCGCCTATGAGAATCTCATTTCCCTAGCTCGTCAAAATGTCAGGATTCGGCTGGAATTGTCATCTTCTTGTTCTGTCTTTGCAACAGAATGTTCAGTCGTATCTTTTCTAGTGCAGCCTCCTGCTTTGCAGGTTGACTGATCCCTGCATTGTTTCCCATTTACAGGTGGATAATGGTAGGACAAGGGGGAATGGGCTAAAACTGAAAGAGGGGAGGTTTAGGTTGGACATCAGGAAGAAATTCTTCCCTGAGAGAGTGGTGAGGCGCTGGCACAGGCTGCCCAGAGAAGCTGTGGGTGCCCCATCCCTGGCTGTGTTCAAGGCCAGGCTGGATGGGTTCCTGGGCAGTTTGATCTCGTGAGCTAGTGGCTGGCAGCCCTGTCCACGGCAGGGGGGTTTGGAACTAGATGATCTCTGAGGTCCCTTCCAACCCAAGCCATTCTATGATTCTATGATTCCCATCAGTCCAAAAGAACCATCACAGTAGTAATGTGGACCGCTGAGAAACGTATGCAGATTCTTGGAGCAGAGCCTTTTAGAATGTTTTTATGGACCCCAGCCAGTCTGCAGTGGTGGGACCCCATTAGCAATTTCACGTATTACACTGCTACTGCGTAATAAATGTGTACGATTTT
Source organism: Alectura lathami (assembly GCA_013399715.1). Classification (NCBI taxonomy): domain Eukaryota; kingdom Metazoa; phylum Chordata; class Aves; order Galliformes; family Megapodiidae; genus Alectura; species Alectura lathami. Next base: position 65,406 of record VXAV01005028.1, on the reverse strand, counting down.
ATTTTCATGGCCATCTTTGCCAGACCCTTTAAAAGCCACCCACAGAACATGGCTCCCATTCATGCACTTTTACCTCTCCCCATCCACATGTGTGTGCATAGGCTCTTGGTTACATGGACAAAGATGCTAAAGTAACGATTTCCTGTATTCTTAGTAGCACTTTTCTGTCAATGAGTCAACATTTCCTTTGCATGGTAGCTTCATGGTGAGAATGGGGCTTAATTGGAATGTTTCCCTTCATAAACATTTGTGAGACACAAAGTGCGTGTCAGTGAAAAAACCACAAGTGACATACACAGATGAGAAGTAAACCTTAGCACAGTGTCTTTCAAAAAGATAATTGAGTTCTTACCTTCAAAAGTACTTTCCCTGAGATCAGGGACATGGTTCAACATTCAGACCTGCAAAGAATTTTAATGGAGAGGCCAGGTGAACTTCAACCTGCCATCCATTGCCTTTAGCACTGTGGTAAAGTTAACAAAACTGTGACTGTCTCAGACACACATTTGTGACGTTTACTTCTCTTTTACTGTTAAAAGAGGAGAGAGTTTTACTTACACAACAGTTTGTTGTATCAGTGGCTGCTGCCTGCCTGTACATGCTGGTCCTTGGGCTTACAAATAACGTCATGTATGAGAATATAAACAGAATGTGCCCCATTTACACAGAAGTTCTAATGGCTATGCCTCATTTCTGTCAGTAGTTCTAGTTTAATCCCTGGAGTCAACTATTTAATTTATTCACGTGACACTATATATGCCAAATATTTGCAGAAATCATTGCTATTGTTACAGAACAAGTAAATGCTTGTGAATAAAACCTGGCTGTGAGAATTTGCAGAAACTGGAGCTGCGGTGGGGAAGGGCTGTGTTCTGAGGTGTTCTCTGCTGGTGCCGGCCTTACGGTCAGGATTCAGACCTGCCTGAAAGTGGACACCACCACATGATCTGTAAGGGTACCTGGCTCCAAAGGCCAGCCCAGGTATCGGCATTACACACAGCTGACAAATGCCACGATAACAGTTTCTGTTTTGTTCAGGTGAATAGTATCACTTGCAGAGCTATTTTCTTACTGGACAATGCTGGTTGAGAAACATGATGCTGGGGGAAGTTTCAGCTTTAGCCCATGTTGCCTAGATAGCTTCACTTCTTCATTAATATACAATAGAAGCATCTTGAGATAAAAGCCTTGTAGTTGCCTGGGGAAATTACGAGGTAGTGCCAAAATAGCCAGGGTAACAAAAGATACCTTATGTTCAGTAGACAAACCGCCTGAGCAATTCCACGTCTTACCAAGTTTTCAAACATTATTTTCATTGCTGCCTCCATATCACTGTGCCTAACAAGAGATGTTGCACTTGACAGACTTTGCCTTTCTTATCTCCTGAGCGAGGCCACAAACAGCACTATTGCTATTTTTTCTTTAGGCATCATTGATCAGCATTTACAGGAGCAGCAGCAGGCTAAACCAGCACTTCAGGGCAACGGAGCACAGCAGTGGTAGCACCTTTCTTCTTTCCTGGTGCATGGGTCGTTCAGCAAGCTCTGAAAATCTCAGGTGCAGAGTATGTTGTAGAGGACTGTACACTTGTTCTCAGAATTTAAAGGGTTGCTTAAATCAGAGCAGATGCACTTCTAATACATTTTTCACACTTGATTTATGTATGTTAGAGTAAGCTCTGAAATCCCAAAACACTGGCTACACATGTCTTGTGCAGTAAGTTCATTCCTTTTTACAAGGAAATTTCTCTTACTATAAGTTAAGTTCTGTAATGTGGAAGCTCACAAAACACAGAACACGTTTCACTCTTCCCCCTTTTTCTCTCTGCTCTCTATCGAAGATTGTCTATATCCGAACATACGCCATTACAAAGTCACTGACTCCAGGTTTTTCTCTGCGAATCCAGGCTGCGATCTGCTGCTGTTGAACTTGACTGCCAACTCCCAGTGCTGCCAGGGGCGGTGTTTTGTGTGGAGGGTCCCCAAAGCACACCTGTCTGGCTGGCTGGCCGGCCAGTGGGGGTGGCAGAACAACCCCCAGACATCCCACCAGCTTTGCAGTTACAGCACGAACAGTTGCAATGTTGGTTTTAGATGTTACAGAAATGTTAAAACACTGTAAGCAGGAGGCTTATCAAGGTGATTAACTGAGAAGGACTGCTGTTCAGCAGCCAACTCCAGACCAGGGCTCCTCCTGTGCAGGACAAAAGGTCTTGTGTTGTCCAATCACAGAAGAAACAACTTGTTTATACTGACACAATTCCAGCAGCCACTTTTTTTTTTCTTTTCCTTTTTTTTTTTTTTTTTATGAACTCCAGAGAAAGGAAGCATTAGCTTGAGATCATGGGTAAAAGGGAAGAAGAAAAGGAAGTCCAGCAAAATCTTAGCAGATTAGGATGAGAAACCTTCAAATACGAATAAAGGAACAGAACAGGTCCTATAGGTTCCCATCCCATGAAAACACCGCTGGAAGCAGGTCTGCCCCAGCCTACAGCCATACTCACAGTACATCCACACTGAAGGAACTTGTGTTTGGACTCCTATCAGTGAGTAAATGGAAATGTCAAATCACTGGAGTCTATTTTCAAAGATGTTAATGGCAAAGATTTTAGAAAACAATACCTGGAGGATCTGTGAGATGCAGATATAGTTTTTAGGTCGTATATATGGTTTTTGTTAAATTTTGCAACCTACATTTAATTTATCATTTCATAGTATGGGACAATCTTCATTAATTTGGAATTTTGGCTTCACGTTTCACTTTCCTGACTCAGGAAGAAGAGTACTCAAATATCATCATGCTGCGTGTAATGTCCAAACAAACACAGACAAGTATTAGCCAGTGAAGTACAGAGCATGTAGAAATACTGCAACATCTCTAACTTTTAGAACACAGTTAGGAAGTCTGAAAGTTCAGCTTGAGAGTTTGACACAACGCTGCTGAAGAACAGAGAATTAAAGGCTACATCCTCACTCGGTGTTGCACGGATGGTCCCTTCCTTTCTCAGAAGTGGCTGACTGGCAGCAGAGAGAGCCCACAGAGCGACATGCTGCTTTGCAGAATAAACCACGAGTCCTCTGAACAACAGCTCTAATGAAGCTCAACTTAAAAAAGAATAGATTTGAATCCCTAGCTCTTTTTCTTCCATGGAATCCTTGCCTAATAAGGATTAGCCTCTCATTGCTGCCTTTCTTTACAAGGAACATAAGAAAGAGGAGAGCTCTTACGGATAACTGAATTTCACAAAACACTTAGGAATTGTGTTACATAGAATTGCATGCCTTGGCCATTTGAATTTTAACAAATGGGTTGTAACTTACTGAGAAAAGGTCATAAACGGTATGGCCACACAAAATGTCACCAAAAGAAAAATTATCCACCAGCTCTGGATAAGGTATTAATTATGGTAATGTAGAAAAAAGAATTTAAATTTTCAAATTTTCACAAAATCCAGTTGTTACTGGTGAGAAGTTAATAGAAAGCAATGCCACAGCAATGCATATGTATCTAAAAAAGCAATAACTATAAAACCCAAATAGCCCAATGTGAAGCTGAATCATAAAATGCTGTTCTTTCTCTCTCTCTCTCTCTCTCTCTCTCTTT
>VXAV01005028.1:19195-35684 GCA_013399715.1 Alectura lathami | reverse complement strand
CAGCTCTGGGGCGTACTTTGATACACCTAAGAAGGGGCTAACCAAAAGTAAAGCACATCATTGAGGGCATTATCCAAATGCCTCTCGAACACTGACAGGCATGGGGCATCAACCACCTCTCTAGGAAGCCTGTTCACGTTTGACCACCTTCAGGGTAAAGAAATTGTTCCTTATTTCCAGTCTGGACTTCCTTGGCACAGCTTTGTGCGGTTCCCTCGCATCCTGTCATCAGTTACCAGTGGTGTGACTGTTCTTTTCTTCCGCTGCTGCCTTTTGAGTTGTCTTTTGTCTCCTTAGTTTATTTCTGATCAAATAAGATAATCTTTGTTACGCGTGTTTCTGTCTCTCTTGACCTGGCTTCACAGTGTATCCTAACAGACTTTGCTTTAAAGAGAACAGTTTATCTGTAACCAAATGAAGAAACGCTTCGCTGTAGGTCACATTTCCTAGACCAAAAGGCAGAAACAGGACATTGTTCAGATCTGCGGTCTTTCACATGATCCAGCTTGTAGTTAAATAAAATTTCAGAATAAACTCAAGCAAGGTTTTATGTTCTTATTGTCGTCTGATTAGTCAGGCCTTTTACACACAGGCTCTTCTACCTGCTACAGTGACATGAACAACTGATACAATGAGATTTAAGAAAATAGTGATCTCTGAAATTTCTGGAATTTAGACAAGGTATTTCTTGGGAACTCCATGAAATACCAAGTGACAAGGCCACATACATGTTTCCTTTCAATTTTTTTATTTTCTACAGGTAGAAAGATACCGTCCTTTTGCTTCTGCTTTCCAGTCTGTCCCAGTCCTGTAGATATCATTTAGAGCCTTAGTGCATGGTTCAAAGGAGGGGAATATGGAAGAGATGGATTTGCAACCCAGTCTTGGGTTAGCAGGGAGCAACCCTGAGTTCAGTTTCTTTCCACTCTGGTCTCAGTAAAAGAATGGTTAAGCAGCCAAACCTTATGTTACAGTCTCCAAATTGCAGCAGTCCTGCTGATCCATCATGTGTTGTGGTGGTACTTGCAGGGGAGTGCTGGCCACCCAGTTTCTCCTGCTGGAAATATTTCCCGTCAGGACAGACAGTGGTATTTACAGCAGCAATTATGAATTATACTGATTTTCTGACTTCTGCTTTCATCTAGGCTCTTAAGGCTGAAGTGAACCCCTGTCTGCAGATTTAACCCATGTTGTGAATTTCTTTACAGCTTATTGCCTGTGGAAAAACTCGTTAACCTTCTGGTCCTGCGCTGCTGAAAGACTCAGATGTCCTGTATTCACGGTGTTATCCCCACCCTGGACTTACCTGTACTTTTCCTCAAGGCCAATCATGATTTTGTACCTCTTTCTCTTGCAGCCTATAGGTTATTTTATTTCATTTTTTTTAGATTGAATTTTTTAGATTGAAGAGTCTTTTGGTCATTATTGTCGACCTCTGTTCTTTTTTTTTTTTTTTGAGAGAGAGAGAGAGACAGTTGAGAGGCGTGAAGGACCAAGAACTGTGCCCAGAATTATTGTATCACATGTAACACGAGGGCTATTTTGTAGCTTGTTTTTCCCTCCTCAAATACTTTTGTACGTCTTGGGTTTCTGGGTAATTCTGTGTCCTTTTTTTGTAGCACATAGAAATGTGGCAGGTAACACATCTGGCAGAATAGGTTAGGACGCTGAGGTTGTTACTTAGTGTTTCTGCTGAACCAAAAGTTCAGTTATTCCCTCTAGAAAGGGGAGCGTGCTTTAAGGTACAAAGCGCCTTGTTCACAGTAGGACTCTGCAGTGCCCTGGTGGAGCGGTGGCGGCCAGCATCTGTGCTGGTTTGTGTGTGTAAAACCTTGAGAGTGCCAGCAGGAGAGCAGAGACCGGGAACCTTCATGGCTGTGCCGCTAATTTCATATGACATTGTTTGGTGTATAAAGCACAGCTGTTTTTTTCCCGGAAGGCAAACGGTTTTATTTCCAGCATGACAGTGAAATGTAATATGATTATGGGATAAGGATGCAAACTCTTGTGTTAGAGCTTACGAGCTTGTCTGCTGTGAACGTGATTATTTTCAGGCTGCTAATTACTCTATGAGCTGGACTCTCAGCAACACTTTTTATGACACTTAAATCTACTCAGTAACATAGTTCTTTGGAAATCAAATAAAAATGTGTCTTGTAAAACATCCCGTTTAACCGATTATGAAGTTTACTTATCATAGGAAAATATTTACACATCTAGAGAGAAAGTGCTTGGTATTAATCTGCTAAAGATGACACATGGAAAGATCTCTTCCATTCTTGTAAAGTTTTAACGTAAACATTCTAGTTTTCTCTATTGCCCTCAAACACCTCTTCTGAAAGATTCCTCCATAACTGAGGGACTTGCATGTTTGAAAATATTAAGAATTTCTTTTGCCCTCATTAGTCCTTGAAACTGTGTTTCTTGCAGTGGAGTTGACCTGAAAATAAGTAGCTGTGAATCTTTTGCTCTTCTTCGCCTGTCTCCAAGGCAGTGCAGTGTTTCAGCAGTTCACCTCAGTCTGTGTCACAGTGCCATACTTCTAAACAGTACCCATTGTTTATCCTCAGTGGTGATATTCAGACAGTAGGCAGTATGCAGACTTGTGTTGAAGTTTTTGCTCTGACACGTGGTATTTTGAGTACTCTGCATTGTGTCAGGAAAGGAAATGAGTGGTGTGATGAAGACATATTTCAGTTTTGCTTATTTTGTGCATACAAAGGGAGAGAATAAGAGGAACCTGCAGGTAGCATGGAAGGAAAACAGTTATTAAAAGAGCCCCATAGAAAATATTTATGGTATTCAAATAAGGTAAAATATAATCCCTAATTCAAAGTACTTTAGTTAGTAAACAGCATTTGTTACAAGAATGGGCAATGCTGGAATAATGAAACATAATTAATAAATGTTAGACTATTCTCTCAAAAGCTGTATGGGCCTTATGTGCAAGGTGATATATAGAACTCTCAAAAGATTTGTTGGCACATTTTTTTTTTTTTTTTTCTTCCATCAGCATGAAAAAGCATCTGTTAGAGGAGTGTCATGATGCATCTGTTATGTTCTCTTAGCCTTTAGCCTGCCCTGACTAGTTGAAATGACTTGCCTTTTGAATACAAGACTTAGGGAAACTCTGGATTTCTGCAGTGTTCACTGAGAAAATGTCTAGAGCTGCTTTCACTTAAGAAAGAGGCAGAACTTAAATTTGCTTTGCCTCTATTAGAGTTCTGCGTGACTTAGGAAAGATATTTTGTGGGTGTGTATATGCATGTTCTAAGCTGTTGCTGAGGCTGGGTGACTTGAGTTAAATACACAAGCAAGTTGACCAGAGAAATAAATTCATATTAAGAACTTGAAATGGAAATAAAATATTTAGAATTTCTACATTTATTTGCTTAGTAATGACAGTCAGGCTCACGTGCAAACAAGGGCTCAGTAGTTTGCTCTAGGCTTCAGCTTTTCTACAGTTTGTGCAGCAAGTGCGTGTTTGGTAGTAGTTAGTTGGAACAGATGTCAGAGGCGTCTGCACATGTATGTCCTGCAGCACTGAAAGCATGGTGAATTGTCCAGTATGTGTCGTCCACAAAACGAGCATTCTCCAAATGTTCTCACTTTGCAGTGGTTTAATGATCATTTGTTTTGTGTGTTGGCAGAGGATTAATCTATTGTGAATTTATTTTAGAAACAGCAGTAAAAAGCATGATCTGTTTTATTTGCTGAAATACTTTTTCTCAGAGAGCTGACCTAACTGTGTAGGAATTCTCTTATTTTCAGTAGTGTACAATGTAATTATCAATATAAATATCTCGGAACACGTATGGCAACTCTTCATATCTAGAGTGAGCCTTGCTGATATGTGCTGTGAGAGGCAGTGGACTGCAGCACCAAAGGGCAGTGATTATCCTCTGAATGTGTGTGGGGCATAGTGCATGCGTGCAACTGTGGTTCACTACATACGGATTTAAATAGATCCTATTTATGGTAGGAGTAGGGCCTGTAAAAAACAAAACAAAACAAAAAAAAAAAAAANAAAAAAAAAAAAAAAAAAAAAAAAAAAAAAAAAAACTTAAGCTTCTCCAATTATATTGTGTCATTTCTGAACTTGTGAAATGGCTAGCTAACGACTGGTAACATTTTTGCAGTGCTTCGAAATACTCTCTGGAGTAATGCAGTGGCCATGTTTGAAGATGACTGTTGAGCTTATCCGTAGAACAGATACCGGGTAGCCTTATTTTGGGAAGTGCTAAGAGGCTTTTATAGAACCATCTTGCTTTAAATCTTCAAGAGCTGGGTCCTGCACTGCTAAAGCAAAGGGGAGTCTTGTCAGGGTAAATGTTTAGTCTTTAGCACAGTGAGGGCCTTATGATGACTGCCAACTGTGGGAGCTGCTCTGGTAAAATGGTTGGTAATATAATAATGGGCGGTATTTGAGGCCTTGGAAAAGCTGTTTTTGGTTTTGTTTTAAATAATGACAATGTCAAATAGGCTAAAATTTGACTTGTTTCTTAGGCACTGGCAGAAGATGATCCCTAGATGCTGCTCGTACTGTATAATCCTTTTATGTGTAGAAAATGTGAATTCACATTTGAACGTGTAAACCTTTTAATTTATTCATGATTTTTAGTCTATTCCAGCTCTGGTGTAAAACAGTTGTTCTGGTTAGAAACGGGTTGTGACATCCAGAATGTGAAAGTAAAGATACTGAAAATAGAGTCTGAAAGCGATCATATCATTAATTCAAATTTGTTTGTAATATTTCAGATTTTTCTTCTGGCTTGCCCTCCATGTCGGGTTGCAATGATTCTCTTCAGGTAACGCCTCTTCCGTACTATATGTCTGTCTACTTGCATAATGTATGTCAAAAATCAATTGTGGCTTTAAGTAGTAAAAATATTAAGATATGTATTCAGTGGGGAAGGCATATTCGTTGGGCTGAGAAATGACACCGTGGAAGGGTCCTGGCTTAAACTGTGACTGCTGAGCCGCATACCCTTGGTTCTCTTATGCTGGTGGTGGCTCTGGTCTCACCAGCAACATACATCAGATCAGTAACACATGGAAGTACAGGCGTCCTTCTACAGATCAGCGTGTGCTTGTTTATTTAATTTGTTGTGCCTTTTACCTTTTGATTATTCTCACTAAAAAATAGTAATTGATCTTCGTTGAATGTCATACACATGCAGTATGTGTCTAGTTTTAAAAATAAGAACAATTAGCTAGAGGGAATTCCTGCTGATTTTGATTATTTTAAAAAATATAATTATTTTTGCTAAAATATTGCATATTGTTACTAATTTTTGGAACCACAAGGGTTTCTAATGTGCAGGAAGCTCTAATGGACTACTGCAGTAGAGTCCAAAAAGTAGCCAGGGGGGCAACTAGTTGTACTGCGGGGAGGGTCACAGGCCTTCCCAGAGAGAAGGGTAATCAGGAGCAGCTGTGGCTGCCACCATGGCAGTTCACTCTGCTCTTATCTTAGTCTAGGCAATTACTGGAAAAAAGATCCTGGGGGCATGCCTCATAAATTACTTTGGAAGTGTTACTGCCTGGCTGCAACTTTTTCCTGCTGTTCCTTATTTGTGCAGGGAGCAGGCCGAATGCAGAGATACTGTACTGGTATCTCTTCATCTCAGAGAGTACAAAATATGTCTGGTGTCCAAGTAATCCTGGATTTACAGTTCATTTCCAAAAGACTGATTGCAGAGCAGAGGCTGCAATACTTGCTGCTTTTCAGAGTGGACCTTTTTTCTGACAGCCTGACATATAAATGACACATGAAGAACCAAGTTGCACTACTTTTGAAGTTGTACCTGTAAATGTAAAGTTGGACAGGAGTAAAAACTTTTATCAAATACGCCATTTTAAGCTCTGGAAGGCAAATGAACAGCAAAATTCTAAGCATTTAGCAGCCTGTATCATGGACAGGATTAACACAAATGAGCAGCCTAGGCCTTCTAGGAATCCAAAGCTCATTACAGAAAGCAGTCCTACTTAAGAAAGTATTTAAATGTGTATTTAAAGAGAGGTTTTGTCCTGGTTGTTGCATGTAATGATGGCTTTATTCAAAGCAAACAGAGTTTTCTCTGGCTGCTTTTACTGAAGAGATATTACATAAGATACATTGTAATATTGAACTTCCTTTGTAGTCTGAAAATATCACATCTCTTTTCTAAGGTTGCAGATGCATATGCTGAATGGAGCTCTCCTGGCATTACTGTTTCCTGTTGTTAACACACGCCTGGTGAGTGTACTTACTGTACCTTTTCTTCTCCTTTTAAATTTATTTCTAGATGATTTTACTTGTAAAGTTGTTTGACCCTTAGGAGTTCATTTTAGCAGGCTATACTTCCTGGTATAAGTCACAATGATGGAGCCAAAATACCAGTCCTGGAATTTTTAATGATTGTCCTTATAAATCAGTGTGGAAAGTTAGCACTGCTACATTCTAGGTATAGGAAAAATGTACTTTGGCAATTCCATCCTGGCCTTTAAACAAAGGTAAAACTTACAGGCTTTGAAATAGACTTTGTCAGATAACATGGTGTGTGCACACGTCTGTGGGACTTGATGAGGTATATCTGAGGGTCCTGAGGGAACTGGTGGATGAAGTTGTGAAGGCTGCTGTCCATCATACTTGAAAAGTCGTGGCAGTCTGAAGTTCCCAGTTGACTGGAAAAGGGGAAACCTAACCCCCCTTTCTTAAAAAGGGTAAAAAGGAAAACCCAGGAAACCACAGGCTGGTCATTCTCACCTCTGTGCCTGGCAAGGTCATGGAGCAGATCCTCCTGGAAACTCTGCTAAGGCACATGGAAAGAAGAGGTGATTGGTGACAACCTACATGGCTTCACTAAGGGCAAATCATGCCTGAAATATTTGGTGGCCTTCTGTGATGGGGTTGCAGCATTGGTGGATAAGGGAAGAGTGACTGACAACAGCTACCTGGACTTCGGCGAAGCATTTGATGCAGTCCTGCATGACATTCTTGTCTCTAAATTGGAGAGACGTGGATTTGACAGATGGACTGCTCGGTGGGTATGGAATTGGCTGGATGGCCGCAATCAGCAGCTCGATGTCCATGTGGAGACATGTAACGAATGGTGTTTCTCAGGGGTCGGCACTGGGACCAACACAACTTAACGTCTTTGTTGGTGACGGGGACAGTGGGGTCAAGTTCAGCCTCAGCAAGTCTGCGGACGACCCGAAGCTGAGAGGTGCAGCTGATATGCTGGAGGGAAGGGACGCCATCCAGAGGGACCTGAACAGGCTTCAGAAGTGGGGCCATGCAAACATCGTGACGTTCAACAAGGCCAAGTGCAAGGTCCTGCACCAGGGTCGGGACAATCCCAAGCATAAATACAAGATTTGAGTGGATTGAAAAGTACTGCAGAGCCCTGCAGAGATGCACATGGTAGAAGAAAAAACAAATATAAGCTGATAATGTGCACTTGTAGCCCAGAAAGCCATCCATATCCTGAGCTGCATCAGAAGTGCAGCTAGCACATCAAACGAGGTGATTCTTTCCCTCTACTCCACTCTCGCAAGACCCCACCTGGAGTACTGCATTGAGCTCTGGGCCCCCACCGTAAGAAAGACATGGACCTGCTGGAGTGGGTGTAGAAGGCTGCGATTAGTTTGAAAAATCTTTTGTTGCAGCTATTTAAATGTCTGTTTTAAGACAAAGCTCACTGACATTTATCTGCATGCATGTTTGTGGTGTCTGGATAATGCATTCATATCTATATCTGTATGGAATGTGAGTTAATGATGTTATTAACAAAATTGTTAGGGACTTCAGACTCTGTTACAAATCTCGTTAGTGGCTGTCTATTTACAAATCTTGACATCTTAATAGGATTGAGTATAGAAATGTGCATCTGTATTGAATTTTGATGATGTTCTATGTTGATTGTCCTCTCTGGTAGCTAGGAGACTCAAAAACTAAGACTTGTTGTGAGCTTGTATATGCTTTCCTTCTTCCTCCATTTAAGACGAGAGAACTTTGCCCTGAGACACAGTTTGGTTGCCGGAGACAGGACAATCTTAAACTTAACAATTTAGAAATGATCTTCCATACTGTGTAAGATACACACAAGCACGGAAATTTGATTCATTTTTCAGATTTCAGTAGTATGATAACCCTAGAGTTGATTCAAGTTGTCCATCCTTATATGGTAACTACGTATATTCTTTTCCACTATATATATATAGCTGCTCTTATGCAGTTTGTCAATATGTTTTAGTAAAACTAATTACTGCTGCAGGGACATAAAATGAATACTGTATTTTTTTTTTTTTTTTCCCCTGATAATTGGGAGAACAAATCTCATTTTGTGTTTCAAACTATCTAATTTTTAAGTTTAGCACAACAAAATGGTTGTTCTGTGTAACCTTTTTAGGGCAAAATATTGAAATATTTAACCATTAGCTTGTATTTTCTCCGCTATTATAATAGAACCCATTTAAATTAGAGAAGTGGAGATTAAACAGGAAAAATATAGAATATGTATAACATTATCTCCTTAATTAGGGATAAAAGAGCTAAAGGATAATGTCCAAGAGCAAATATTTTTGGAATAAATACAGCTTAGGATATTTTTGGCTTAACAGCTGCTTGCCAGGCTGGTCGCTTTTCAGTGTTTCTTCAGGCACAAGATAATTTGGGTGATGTTTTATAGCACAGCTGCTTTGGCCCAAATTCTCTTGTGGTAGACACACATTCTGCGCTGTAACTCATTGTTATTTACACTGACATTGTCCTGAAAGCGAGAAATATCTCTTACAGCTTAGGAGTTAAAAAACAAAATAACAATAATAATTGCATTAATTCTGTCTGTGCTCTCTGCTCTGTTTTATAGTATCTAAATGAAAAAAACTTTTGACTCAGTGAAGAATAGTCATCTTTTTATACCTCATCTTTTTTTTTTCTATTTCACTTTTATGATGTTTTAAGATAATGTGCATACATTTTGTACAAAAATGTTGTATTCTTAGTTACTTCTGTAAACAGTTGTAATATATAGTGTCTGGCACAAATTAAGAGCATGAAAAATTGGGCACTTCATGCAACTTCCTGCAGAAGTGGGGAGGGGGATGCTGTCTAGGGACAGATGGGCAAGAGCTCTGAGGTGGGTGGGAGCTGGAGAGCACAAGACTATTTTCTCTCATCACTCTGTGAGATTATACCAAACTGGTATGTTGCACTGTGCACCAAAGTGCCTTGCTGTTACCTTTCATCTCATGGAATGTGCTTTATTCTCCAGCATCATTTGATATACCCCTGGAAATTTTCTTCCTGTAGGTAGTTGCTACTGTCTTCAGCTGACATTCTCCTGATCCTCTCTCTTCCAAGTGGATTGCATCTCAGCTGTCTTACAGACAGCAGATGTTTAGTGTTGAGCTGTAGTCTCCTTGTTAAATTAGCCTGCTAACTTCTGAAGTTCAGCAGTAGGCATGTACACACAACAAACTGTGTATCATGAGGGAGATGAAAGCAATGAGGTGCAGAGGCAAATGCTGGATGCAGGGGATAAGAGGCAGAGGATATGGAATGAAAGATAACCATTACCTCACCGGGTGATGGATGTTTGCTCAGGAATTAGTGGGTGTCAGGACTTACACCTAACAGAAGCATGGAGTTCTAGGAGACCACACCATGTGGAGCTGTTGGAGCGGGTCCAGAGGAGGCCACCAAAATGATCAGAGGGCTGGAGCACCTCTCCTGTGAGGAAAGGTTGAGGGAGTTGGGATTGTTTAGCTTGGAAAAGAGAAGGCTCCGGGGAGACCTCATTGCGGCCTTCCAATACTTGAAAGGAGCTTACAGGCAGGAGGGGGACCGACTTTTTGCACGGGTGGATAATGGTAGGACAAGGGGGAATGGGCTAAAACTGAAAGAGGGGAGGTTTAGGTTGGACATCAGGAAGAAATTCTTCCCTGAGAGAGTGGTGAGGCGCTGGCACAGGCTGCCCAGAGAAGTTGTGGCTGCCCCATCCCTGGCTGTGTTCAAGGCCAGGCTGGATGGGTTCCTGGGCAGTTTGATCTCGTGAGCTAGTGGCTGGCAGCCCTGTCCGCGGCAGGGGGGCTGGAACTAGATGATCTCTGAGGTCCCTTCCAACCCAAGCCATTCTATGATTCTATGACTTAAGATGAATACTGTGTCGAGTTTAGGATGCTCAGCTAGTCAGATTCCTATTTTCAGAAGAGGTAGGGCACCACTTCGGCAGGGAGAGGGATGGAATTATGTGTAATCTAAGGAACTTGGTCTACAGGCCTGTTCATGCTACAAAAGACATGTAAACACAGGTCATCTGGAATCTGTCAGTCTTTGCTATGTGAGATAATGAATGACTGTAGAGGTCCTACAAGTTGTATGGCAGGCATACATTCATATGCTGAGAAGTTGTGGCAGGATTTTGGTGTCCAGTCTTAAATGCTGAAGTCTTGCATCTGGAAATGCAATCAGATTTCAGGTGAAGATGCTAAGATTTTAGAGAAGTTGCTAAAGGAATTGTATTGTTAGGTTCCCAGGTGGGACCCTGGAAATCTGTAAGAAGAAATACAGGAGCAGATTATTTCTTTCTACTCTGTATTTAGTTATGTGGAATGTCCTGTTATCCTAGCTATGTGAGTAAATTCATTTAACTGCCGTAAAAACTCTAAGCATTTGGAGTAATTTATTGTTTGAACATTTATATCGTATGATCAAATCTTAAAGGAAACTCTTGTTGGTTTTGAAGTATGTGTGTTATTTTTGTTTCTGTTTTTTCCTTCAAGCTGATGTCCTGAAAATGTTGGTATAGATAAAGCAAAAATCAGGACGTGTCCCAGAGGTGTTGAACTTGCTATCTCTGTTCACACAGCTGAGATGGTGCAGTTTTAATGTTTCCAGAAGCTGCTGTCTTCTATTATTAGAACTATTTGGCCTGAGAGTTATGCATTCTGAATCTGTTTTAGGAACAGAATCATACTCTAAGCAGTACTTACAGTACACAGTGTATAGCACCTCTGATCTTTGCCTACTGCATTTCTGTTGCATGTTAAGGTAATAAATCATTCAGTGCACTGAACAGTTTGCCTGAAATGCCTTTGTCTGAGCAACAAAATGGAATAGGTTGTGGTAGCACATATAGCATATCTAAACTGGCTAAATCTAACTGGCACAAGGGAAAATAACAGAACAGTTACACACTGAGGGCTGCTGAGAAGCTGTGCTTTCATTGCTAGTGGGTCCTAAAGCCAATGTTTCTGCATCTTTCAGCCGTTTAATCTATACTATATGCATCAAAATTGTATGGGTAAATACAGTGTACAATCACACCTTTACCTGGTAATAAAAGTCTACCTTTTGCTGGTGGTGTTAAGTAGTCCAAATATTATCTCTAGAGGAACTGGAAGAATGCTATTTCTGAAACTGGCGTTATTTACTACCTAAAACTCATACCTCTCTTTTACGCTCAACTCTACAAATGCCTGGTGGTGCCCATTGTGTCATTAATGTGAGCTGCTTGAATGATAAATTGAGTGACCAGAAGACCAGGTGCCTTTTTATGACCCACAGTAAATACAATGCTAGTCAAATACTCAAAACACTGGTGAAAGAACAAATGCATGCAGGTGAGATCAGTGGTGCACTGAGCGACGTATTGTTCTGATTCCCTCAGTAAACTTCATCATCTGTAGCTGCAGGCCAAGAAAAAAAATCCTCTTACAACTTGTCAGAATTTGAGTGTGGTGTGAGTTGGAATCCTGGGGACTTGCCCTACCTGGATTTTCTGGCATTTGTAGACTAGTAAAAATACAGTCACACTTCTCATTTTGTTATGTTTCTGGTTCCCTTTGCAAGGTATTATTTCTAGTCCTGTAATCAATTGCGTCTTCACTCTACAGACCATCAGCACAACAGATACTTTTCTGTAACTCCTAGGACTGAGCTCATGCATGGTAAGACTTTGGTAGCAGGTGCGGATTCTGCTTCTTTCCCTCAGTGTATGCCCCTGCCCTAACAGGTTAAATTGAAAATGAGGACTAGATAAAACTTTGATGCTACTTCAAGGGAATTCTGTTATAATTCCCTGTACTGTAGAACAGCTGTGAGATACCTACCTGAAGCAGATTTTGGGGGGAATACGTGTTTTTATCAATTGCAGACAAGTGGGTGTATGGCAGGAAATGAGAATGAAACATTCTGCCCCTAAAATACAATGAAAAGAAATTGTTGTAGTTAAACCATGAGAAGCTGCTTTAGACTTTCACACAGATGCCACACGGATGGGCAATACTTTTCTACAGATTCTTCCTACAGCCCTGGTGTTCCTTTTGTTTCAACATCAACAGAACGTTTTTTCTTTCCACTCTTTCTCACTATTCAAGGATATGGAGATCCCTTTTCTGCTCTGTGCCAGGGGAGCAGAGGTGCCAGAGCTGTAAAACTGCCTGAGTCGTGCAGCAGTAATTTGAGCACTGGTCAACATCTTGGCCATTGGCCAGTTTGGATGTATGCTGGAGAAGGAGTCTCTTTTCCAAGTGCCACTTGTTTGTTTCTGTTATTNTTTTTTTTTTTTTTTTTTTTTTTTTTTTTTTTTTTTTGCTTCTTTGAAGTTTTCATGTCTGTCTTCAGACTGTTTCCTAAACTTCTCTGGCAGCTATTTCTTCTCTGCCAAGTAAGTCATTTGCTGTCACAATTCTAAATATGCTGAGAAGTAACCAGCACCTGTTAGCTAGCAGCCTAGCAGCGGTTTGCGCCATGGTTTTTGTATTGTATAGCTTTATATACCTTCCTCCTCTCTGATTAATCTATGCTATGGTCTGCTTTGCTGATGAAGTGAAGAACGTGTGTTTGTGGTTTATTTTTTGGATAACTGATCATATTTAGGAAAACTAGTTATTGGTCATAGGTTACAAATCTGAATTACTGCTGATGTCTAAGGAAGTGACAGGTACACAATGACTACACTGTTAGGTATGCTAGGGAAAAGACTAAAACCTGGGAACTGAATTCCTTTAATTCCTTTTTTCTGCCATGCCCTGCAATCTTCATAGAGGATGATGGAGGGAGAGCTCTTGCACAGTAAAGTGCTTGAGCTGTTGTTACAAATATGAAGTTAAGAAATAAATGATTAACAGAAGGAGTACTACTTTCAGAAAGTAGAGCAAAGTAGCAACCTCATAGTCGGCTGAAAACCAGCTGCGGTGTCAAAGCGGGTTTAAGCTAGGTTAAACGAGTCCTGTGCTGCACTTTCTGGAAGGAAACTCTCATCTGAATATCTGACTTTGAGGTTTAACTCTACTACTGTCTTGAAGAGATTTTTTTTAAGCTTAATGGCATCAATGGTAAGAGCTAGTTGTTTCCTTAGGGCAGTAGCTGGTTTAAGTTAGCATATCAAGCATGTGCTCAGAGGACTGCTGTTGGTGGCTGTGACTCTTGCTTGGAAAGAAAAAGGGGTGCTCTAACCCTTCATCGCACAGTTTCTCCTTTCCACAGACTCACAAGCAGGCTGCTAGCAATTAGACCAGTAGCACAGTATGTAACTTACCTGTCCCTGGGATGGAGGCTTACAGCCTGTGGGGACGGGTATGGATCAACATCACTGGGTTGGTAGGAGGGAGGTGCAGAGCAGCTGCGAAGTTTCTCCACTGGGAAACAGGGAGGAAAAGTCTGTGGGACCTGTGAAGAGGGCCCACTGCAGAGACTGCAAGAGCCCGAGCTGAGATCAACACGGCCTTTGTAGGTGCCTGCAGTAACAGGTCGGATGGACTGCCTTAGTGTGTGAATAGTGATGTTTTGATTTCCGTATGTCTCAGTCTTGATCAGTTGCTGAAGTGCTTGCTTGGCTTCACAAAGAGGATCTTTAAACCCTGACTCAGTGGGTGATCCCTTCTACCTTGTCTTTGCTTGCAATTTTCTTTTACAGAAACACGGTACCTATCTGCTATCTGTGAGTGAGTGTTTGATGGATTAAACAATTTATAGACAAGACCTTTAGAACTGGGTGAGTCAGTTGCCATGTACAGCTTCATAGTTCATCTTTTGTGTTTGTTCTTTTTCTGCTTGCCTGTACAGAACTCTGCGTCTTCAGCTCTATACCAGGAAGTGCACTTGCAGAAATCGCCCGTCTTCAGAACAAACAATCTTTCATAGTGGAAAAAATGGTGTTTTGTTTCACACAAACAAAAATGCTGTCAACACTACTGCAGCAAAACAACTGTCACTCTGTTCTCAGAAGTGTCCTGAGTGTCATGTTTGTGTAACTGACCCTTGCCACTCCGCGAGTGCAGCAGCCCTTAGGAAAGCACAGACACTGAACAGAGACTGCTCCTTGGCAGCAGTGAGTGCCTCATGCTGTGTTGTGTGTAGCAGGAGCTATTGTTTCTGAAGTGTGTGCCCTCCACCTGAGAGGGGTACAGATTTTTCCTCCAGTTAGGAAAACTGTATTAGCTTCTTCTGAATTGTTTTGATCCCCTCTCTTTGCTCTCAGTGTCTTTCAACAGGCGACAGAAGAAAAGGTTCAGATACAGGGAACCTCACAACTTCTGTGAAGTTCTTGCTTTTGCGTGCTGTTATCTCACGTGCTTTTATGTTTTGATACAGAATAGTGGGGATAAAATAGCCCAACAGATTGTATGGAGGATTTTTTTAGCTTTCCCCCAGGAGTTGGCTGAACATCGTGGAGTTTGCAAATGGGGCAGTGGTAGTGTCAGCTTGGGGATGCCAGCACTAGCAGAATACAGCTGGTTTATACCTCTTTTGGGTTCAAAATAAAATCTAACCTTTTTGTAGAGTTTAAGAGCTCACTTTAGTATTTAGCTGCTGTTTATTAGCTGCTCTATAGGAAGGAAACTGAATTTGGTTTCAACTTATCTTTGCTTTTGTTGTTTTAGAAATCCTTGTTATGTTTCTTTTTCAATATTATGACTTCATTGTTTTGGAACAATAATAGGGAAGGCTCATCTTGATTTTTTTTTTTTTAATTGCTTGTTTTTTAAAATTTGAACACAGGCCATGATAGTAGTATTTGCATCTGGTTTCAGGTCAGCCTGTAGAATGACACTACAGTTGAACCAAAGCTAATGGCTTTGCTTTAATCCTGTGAGAATTCAGAGTCAGTAGTATTGTCCATTTTCTGCATAAATAAAATAGTAAACTGTGTTTTTTTCAGCTTTGTAAGAAAGCTGCAACAGAAGGTTGAATTCTGAATTTTGAATTTGAATCTTTCCTGCTATTGTCCAGTTCTAATTGTGTTGCTCCAGTTTAACAAATAGTTACAGGCAAAAACGTTTACAGATGGGAATAACTTTCAGATATAGTGTGTCACTTTTTCTAGCTGATCAAGAGCTAGAATTAGTTGGGCTAGGATAAGGGGCTCAGATTAAACTCAGTAGTTGTAATTCAAGTTATTTTTAGCACAGTATTATTTTAGCACAGTGTTATTGTAGCACAGTCTGTCTGCCTTCTAGTCTTAAAGGTAGTATAAATTCAACTAAACACAAATGAATAGTTGTAATTTCCCATAAGTTGTAAGCAGGTGGGGAATACCTGATTTACCACTGAACTGATAACTTGTTTATTTGCATCCTTCTGCAGCTTGAAGACTGATATCATCTCTTGAGAGAAACTCGTCTGTTTCACACATGCATGCAGATTGCTATAAAGCAGTTCTCTTGTTTTTTGCACAGGATCCCTTAGGAAATTACTTTGATGTATCTTAAAATGGTTGTGAAGAAAAAGTTGTCCTTACAGACTTCTATGACTCACAAACTACCAGTTGCATTTTCTTTCTAAGTAGGCTACTATGGTGTGTGTACAGTTTCTGTTTTGATTACTCTGGGGTTTTGCATTGTTACTGGAAATTTATACTAACCAGGAAAAGAACAGTTGTATGTTTTGCCTCCTTTGTTGTGCTTCAGGCTAATTTTGAGTACTCTGGAAGTGCTGCATTGTGTTTGAGGCAAGGGGGATGGCATCGGTACAGTTAGCTACGTTTTCTGAGCACTAACCATTGACGTCTGTCATTGCTTTGGCGATATACATAGGTGACAAAAGAACTGAAGTGAACGCAGTGTCATGGGGCATAAGGAAAATGCTGCCAGTTGTTAATGATGAAAGACACTTACAAATATTTTCCTTATTCCTCAGCTTCCATTTGAAATGGAAATTTATTACATCCAGCATGTGATGCTCTATGTTGTGCCCATCTATCTGCTGCGGAAAGGAGGTAGGTTGGCTATTTACCCTTCATCTCTTGGACTGGTCCCAGCCATTGAACAGGCCATTCCAAACGGTGACCACATTTATTCTTGCTCTCTTGTTTTGTCACTTTACTGTACATTGATCCTTAGCAGTTTCTGGTGGTACGTTGGAGTTGCATCTTGGATAACAAAGATTTTTGTGTTGAGTATGTATTGGGCTAATGTGTAGTCTTCTTGAGCAGTCTCTGGCATCTTGTAAAGCTCTAAGTTGCGCAGTGTGTTTTTAAGACTGTTGCCTTCTTGGATGTAT
>VXAV01005027.1:108214-153935 GCA_013399715.1 Alectura lathami | reverse complement strand
CCCAAACAGCCCTTCCTACAGCTCTGCTGATAAAACCAGCATGGGAAGTGTGCTGTCAGAGCAGCAGGGTTAAGGGCAGATGTGCTGTTCTTGTTACAGCAGCTTCCAGTTGGAAGAAGTTGCTGTTGCAGATGGAAAAAGTTACAGGTAGGCGAGGGTGACGAGCGGGGTGGAAGAGGGGAAGGTGTCTTGTGTCGGTTTTTCTGACCACTTGGTGCATGGGACCGGATCACGCGCTGCTAGCCGGTGAGTCACGGGAGGAAGGGACCGGGTGGCCTGTGGTCAGCAGGAATGTAAGGATGAGACGGAGGGCAGGAGAGAGCTGTGTCACTGGGGTGAGGATCGGCCAGCGGTGGCTTAGCTGGGAAAACAATTATGCAAGTGACCTTTGTTGAGGCCTCTGCGGACTCGGGAGCGAGACCTTTGTGAGATGGCTGAGCCGCCTGGTTTGCTGGCCACCTATGACATCTGGTGATAAACAGGCATGTCCTTTAGACCTTGTGTTTGCTTAACAGGCTCGCAGCCCGTGTTACAACAGTGCTGAGCTGCTGCTTGCTGAGCTTGTGGTTTTCCCCGCGAGGGCACTAGGGCAGCTGCTGTTCAGGCTGACCCGGGGCAGGGAGGGGGCACGATGTGAAGTGCAGAGCTGTGGGGTTTTGGAGGTTTGGGATGTGTTGGGTAATGGGCAGGAGGCTTGAGGGACCCGAATGGCTTGTGTATTAGATTTCTCAGGTTCCAAAGGCAAGGAATGACATCTAGTTATTGCAGCAGGTGTGTGTGAAGCATGCTTGTCCTCTTTGTGTGTCAGGATACCTGCCTTCACCAAGTGCCGAGGTGTAAGCAAATAATGGCAGTAGCAATGGGCCTTTTCCCGTTTCTTCTAGCTCCAAAACTGTTTGGAGCTGCTCCTTCAGCCCCTAACTCAGTCTGACCCTGCCGGTGATGTCCTTCAGCTCCCTCCTCAGGAGAAGGCCGTCAGCCCTGTTCCCTCGTCTCGTCCGTCAGTTGTCTCCAGCTTTCAGAACCCGTGTGTGCTCCTGTACCACTGTGCAACACTGATGGATCCCCGAGGCTGCTTCACCTCCGTTTGCCTTGACAAACTCCTCTCTGTCACGCCACAATTTCTTTAAAAACCTTGAACATCCTGCCAACCAGGAAACATTTCTCCAAAGGAGTATGTTTAAAAAATGCAGTTGGAATAAAAATTGCAGATTAGCAAAATATCAGGCTTCAGATGAAGCAGTCAGCGAACATGGATGTGTGTTTCTTTGTTAGCAGAAAGTCATGTAATAGCATTAACATCATGTTCCATAGCTTTGTGTGTCAGTCTGGAGGGATAAAAGGACCTTAATTGCTTTTGTTTTCAAACAAGCGTATCAAAACGTTGTAATTTTTTTTGATTCTGACTCATTCTTTGTTCTGTCCCTCTCCTTCCAGGCTTTGAAAGAGATGCTGTACGCAGCCGTGGACCAGGCCCCTTCTATAGAAGGTAGGCACACTGTAACAATCGTGTTTTCCTTGGCCTTGGATGCTGGACACACAGCAGTGTTACTTTTCTGTCCTCAGTCCTCCTAAACTCCTAAACTCAATACCCTGATGGGCAGACGCCTGGCCCTTCGCAGCCTGCCTGCTATTTTCGATTGTTAGAACTCTTTGTCCTCTGTCATCGCAACAGAAAATGGCTTTGTCTGGCTGGGGACTCCAGCAGCTGGATTCCTCTTGCTTATAAGGACATGCCGTGGTGGAAGCACTTTCCCCGTTGCTCGAGAACAGAGCCTTGTTTTCCTGGGGCAGCCCCAGGAGCTCATTGTGCTGGGAGTCACTGTCTGGGGACGGGCGCTGTGAGCTGTGGCTCGTCCCTTCGTCCTGGCTGCTCCCCGAGCGTGGCGCTGCCTCCTGTATGTTGGTCTGTTTTCTTGTTTGCATGTGTTTGTTGCCACTGAAGTCTCTAGGTAGGTGGTTTTAGTGCAGCATTGGGTTTTAAGCTGCCTGCATTTTGAGTAGGTTAAGTGGTGTGTGCAGAAGTTCTCAGCAGAGCTCTTCATCTTGCTACTTCCTTTGGTTGTCTTTGAAGTGCTGAACAGCTTTTGCCTTTATGCTGAGTCGGTCCCTGCTTTTTTGCCCTTTCTGTGGATTTCAAGCTCCATCCTTCGAGCAGTTTGATTGCAGAGCAATGTTAGTGTCACTAGCCTCTCTGAATGCAGCTCGAGGCTTCTGTCTCGCGTGTGTGTGGAGCAGAACAACTGCTGCTTCTCGTGTAGTCAGTTGGCTGACACGAAAGGTGCCAGCCATCGTTAGTGTTAGTTTGTTAACAACTTGCTTTGTCTTGCTTTGTGTTGACGAGAAGAGGGAAATGAGGTATGACATAGCTAAAGCGATGTGAAGGATGATTTTCTGTGCATAACTCTACCTATCTGCTCTTTGGCCAGAGTTTTAGAACATGAATCGCGATAGTTACTGAACAGGAGTGGGATGGGGCAATTTGTGGTTACGCTCCTCAGAGGTGCAGTCTGAGCTGAAAGCTTCCTTGCAGCAGTGCTCAGACAGGAGTGATTCGTAGATCTAACCTGACACTTGGTGCTGACATGTCTCAGCCCTCTAACATTGCTAAATCAATCACCCCCTTTTCTCTAAACTGCGGCTCCTGGAAGGGGATTTTTATGTTGTAGTAGAGCGATGCTCCACGTGGACTGTGATGTTTGTGGGTAAACATACTTGGGAAAGGAAGAAGAAAAAAAAAAATGGTGTCATATTATATTTACATTGTTCTTTTGACTGTTAAAAGAACCTAAACTTCTGTTTCTGCCTCCTTTGATGCCTTCAAAGCCTCATCAAAAAAGGAAGTAATGACTGAACATTGTGCTGGTTACGGAAAGCGTCTTCTGCTCGTTATTCTGAGATCAGGTCTCCTCCTCTGTATTGCAGAGAACAAAGCGATCCAAACGGTTTTGCACCGCTCAGATTTGTCTCTGTCTTGCCTGAACTGCTTTTAAGTGCAGAGCAGCTGTACTAATTCCCGCACTTTTTGTTGGCTGGGTGGAGCATATGTGTGCCCCATGTTTTTTGCTCAGAATCCATTCTGCTCCTTATTTTCTGTCTCCCTCTCTGAAAATCATGTGTTGCTTTGAGCTTAGCACAGAAGCTCCAGGAGGGTGCTGTAAACCCCATCTTCCCAGGGTGAGGCTGGAGCAAATCCCATTTTAGACTGCTTTAACTGAAATCCATTTGATCTAGTCGATCGCTGGCACTGTAGCTGCGTGGAGCTAGCTTTGATTTACCTTAGGTGTGCTGTGGAGCTGATCTGCAGCCGGTGCACGGGGCTGTGAGGGAAAGGGACCTGCGTGTGCCAGAGCTGGGTTCTCACTGCTCTGCTGCGTGTGTGTGTGATCCAGCATTTGTGAATGAGTTCCTTCCATTTCTGCTGCAGGCTGCTTACTGCATCAGTTGGTAACATTTCTGAACATACAGAAATGCTACCTATGCACAGTAGGGTGCCGGAAACATTTGGAAACTGAAAATGCCACCCAGGAAAGGTGTGTTGTAAGTAACAAGCAAGGCAGGTAATGGGTGATCCACCCACCATCAATAACTGGGGCTGTGTTTTGGAATCTCCTGCTTGTGGCTGGCACATGGATAAACAAAGCTAACTTCAGAGTGACTCATAAGCTGTGCAACTGATGGTGCTATTGCTGTTTTAGTGGGAAATGTGTTGCCGTGAAGGGGATCTTGGGTCTAAATTGTGGTGTCATCTACCAGTAGTTACCCGCTCTCCTGGTTATCTAGTTACATGACGACCTTTCTCATTGTGCGAAGTGGATCAGACATGTCCATCTGCTCCTTCCCATTCCCAGGTTGCAAACGCAGACTGTGATATTTAACAAAAACCCATAGATGTGGGTAATTAAACCTGCCCAAGCTGTACGATGGGAGGAGAACGTGTGATAGCTGTGCCCTGCCTTCTGCAGGAGCAGGCAGCGCTGCTGCAAGGTGCCTTGGCTCCCGGTGTTCCATGATTTACACCAGACAGTCCACATGTCTTTTTTGGCAGCTGCTAGCTGCAAGCATGGATTGCTTTAATCTGTTCAAAGATTTGATTTTTTTCCTCGTCTGCATACCTTGTAACAACAATTTTCTTTGTGCCAGCGTTAGTCCTCTAGATTCCCATCATCTTTTTACAGGGCTTTGCGCTGATGGAGCTGCACCATCCTTCCACTTCTACTCTACTCTACACAATTAGTGCGTAGTCTGTTAGTTCAATCTCATGCACATCCCTGGGAAAAGTATCACATGGTGCTGGATTCCCAGCTGGATGGGTGCTCAGTTAGCTGTTCACCTGCTGCTTTCTGTTAACAGACCAGTAGGAGCTGCCAGGATGCCGTCCTGCTTCTGACCCTCGGGAGGCTCAGGGTGCACCCCGAGCTACCCTTAGGAGGAAGCTGGGACAATTTGTGGGTGAAAATGTGGGGCAGTGCTCATTTGCTGTATCACAAAAGCACGGAACCTTGCCATGGGCATGTTGATCTTTGTGTTTCTGGTTCCTTCTGCTGCTTCCTGTTGGATTCGTCACTGAGTGAAATGGGTAACGGGACCACTCCAGGTTATTCCACTCGCTGGGCGATGTGTCGGCGTCTCCGTGAGCTCCTTAGGATTCAGCTGCCCGCAGCTGCAGCGGAGATGAAAGTCTGGCTGTAAATTATTCATCCTGATTATCTGCTTGAATGGACAGGGTCCGCTCTAAATATTATTTCCTAGAATATTTGTCTTGCAGATATTGAAATTTAACCTCCCTTTAATACTTGTGTCAACAGATCTCGCTGTTGTCACGTCAGATGGCACAAAAACGTTCTGCTGTGTCCTCTTATTATGTAGATTAGTCATTGCACTTAGCCCCAGTCCTGCGTTCCAATGGCACCGCAGCTTGTGTCTGAAGCTGAGATGCTGTAACAGAGAAGGAGTGGGGAGCAGGAATGCTATGTGACTGACCTCAAACCCAAAATTAATAGGCGACTTCAAATAAAATGTGATCCGTGGGGGAAAAGCCTTGGCAGCAGTGCTGGTGCCTGCAGTCTGCAGGTTCACCTCTGTGCTTGCTCCAGGTGAGAGAAGCAGGAGGTGCAGGTCTGGGGTGCTCCCAGCGTGTCAGTGTTGGCAGCGTGTCCTGCGTAGTGACAGCCTTGGTTCTGCTTTTGTTTGTCATACACTAGCCATGTTAGCTGACAGCTAGAGATCTGTGAGCAGTTTGGCTTTGTTTCAGCTACTAAATAAATAAAAGAGTGTTCTTTGGGGTGATGAATGCTCGTGGTGAATAAGATAGGATGTGGAAAATCACACTGTGTTTTTTCCGAAGGAAGTTATGAAACTGCAGTGTGTGGTGTTGGTTATGTGCAGACTTGCCTTGTAGGGCTGAACAAAGAGCTAGGGTTTGTCTGTGGATATATACACTTGTCTTCTTTTTATTTCAAAATAAACATTTATTGCCAATTGCATAAACTTACTTTGTAGGGGGCTGAGGGTTTCATTTACGTGGGAGGGTTTAAGCGAGCGTTCAGCAGAACCGCTTCATTTCAGCCACCAGCAAGCAGCCACAAGTAGGTGAAGGCTTTGTCTTTGTTTCACACGTTGGTGCACACCCAGGTGGGGCGTGGGAGCAGCGTCCTTCTGGGGGATGCACGTGGCTGCAGGCTGGTGTCCTCCATCCTTGGTGCTGCTCCTGGGTTCTGCGCAGCGTGCAGGTCGGTCTGGAGGCCTCCACATTGGTCATTAGTTTCTAAATTTAAAAAAATATCCCAGGGTGGCCCTGTTCTCAGCTGGAGACCCTATGCCAGGCGCTGGGCTGGCTAGAAAGGTAGGTGGCTGTGCTCGTGGCAGATGTTGGCTCCTGGAGCATGTGAGCATCAGGCAGCAGGAGATGCTGGCTGCGTACCGGTGGGCAGAGAAGGCAGCGATGGCTGGTTTCTCATGTCCTAGGGCAATAGAACTTGAGATGTAAGCTGCACGTGTGGCTGGAGATGGGTGCAGAGTAGTGTGAGAGAACAGCTGGCCGGCCACCAGAATATTTGGAGCACAGATGCCTCAGTGAAAGTTACCACAGCGTGCTTGTTCTCATGTATAAATAATTTTGCTGTCAAAAGGAGTACCGTGTTCACAGCAGTCAGCACGAGGCTGGCTGCAGTGCTCGCTGGCTATCCTTCCTCTGGTGGTCTGCAGTCCTGAGGACCAAAGTGTGCTGTGGGTACAGCGACTTGCTCAGAGTTACCGATGAACAAGTGACTGCGCTCTGCTTAGCTGTTGGATGTTGGTGTAAGTGGTGTGGAGCGCAGGGCCAGTGCGGGGCAGGGCGGCGGTGCCCGGGCTGCTCTGCTGACAGTGCACACACCGCGCCCTGCGGGCCTCCATTTTTAGTACTGTGGCACAGAGCATGAGTTCTCGGGTTGTGGTGCAGGAGCACTTCCAAATCTGTCTTGGCAGCAGCTCGCTGTTGTCCCCAGGGACCAGTGTGCTCAGGTTATTGCTCCCAGGTGCTGGTTTCTGCAGGCAGTGATGTCTTTCATGCTCCAGCACCTGGCAGGGAGCCTGCTCCCACCTTCCTCCTGCTCCGTGGCCAGCCACAGGGCTGGTTTGCTGTTCACCCGCCTGCACGAGCTGGGAGGCTCATGGCGTTGCTGAGTAGACCTTTAGTTTTTGCCTTTTCCGCCCTTTTCTGATGTGTTTCTGGAGACCTTCTTCTGCAACTCACAGAGTTCTTAGGCAGTGAAAAGCTTGAGTCCCACGTGCACCAAGCAGTGTAGGTTCAAGGCTGTTCCTGGGGCTGGAGAAGTGCAGCTAACTGCTTTGTGATTTTGTTCTGTGCACTTTGTATTTCCGCTTTCTTTAAGCATCCTGTGGTACCTGGGCTAACCAGAGAGCTGGGCATAGCTCAGAAGGCAGCAGGGAAGGCTGGGTCCAGGCTGCCCAGGGCTGCACTTACAGGCAGGTTTCTTTGCAAGTCTGCAAGCTGCTTATCAGCCCGGCTGTAGATTATTCCTTAATGGTGTGGGGTAGCAGCAACATCAGAAATACTTTTTTTTTTCTTTTCCCCCTCCCTCGCTGGTTTTGCTTTCTGGTGAGATAGAAAGGCCATTGTGGTATGTTTTTTGTGGTTGGAGAAATGCGATTTGTAACTTAACTGGTAGCTGCTAGGCTTCATGTTAGTGGTCAGAACGTAAGGGCTGGAAAGTAAGAAAAGAGTTCATAAAGCTGGGAGGCTGACAGGCTTCAACCTTCAGTAAACAGCTCCCAAGACAGCAGCAAGACATAAAGAAGCAGTGCACGTGTATGGACAGGAGGTCAGTATTTATTGCTGGGCTTCAGGACAGACTGCACAGGCAGCGTGCAGCAAGATTTACGGTGTGTGCAGGAGGCAGCCTCTGGGTCTCTAGTCATTGCTGCAGAGCTGTGTTTGAAATAGGTGGCTTGAGTTATTAGACAATTAAGATATGGGATGAGACTGTAGCTACTCGCTGAATAATGCAGCGTGAGTTGAACTCGACGGGTTTCTCTCTCTTTAAAAATGCATGCTGTGGGCAGGGAGCAGGCAGGCGATCCCTTGGAGGGAATCTCATCCTTCTGCATCAGAATTGCTTGCAAGATGCTTCAGAAAAGCAGCCAGCCTGCCCTGTGGAGCCCTGACATCTGTGTGATGCGCTGCAGGAGGAGCAGAGGCTGTCCCCAGGAGCCCCCCGACCAGCACAGCCCCTCAGGTTTGTTCCCCTCGTCTGCCGGACGGCCGCACTGCACTGTGGCTGTTGCAGCCGCCTTCTCAGAACACGAGAAGGTCTGGCTGTCCCTCTAAGGATTTTTAAAATTAGTAAGGATGTGGTGATAAGTCAGCCTACTCCTGGTCAGGTTTCCTTCTGCTGATGGGTGAAGTCAGAAGCGGGGTGGTTGCTAAAGAGATGGCTGGCATTCAGGTGGCGTGGGCTGCCTCCTGATTTGTTGACAGCGTGTCTGTAGCCCTGCAGCTCGACCCCTTTTTAGTAAAAATGGATGACAAATTTGTTTAAAAATAGAAATGTGCTTGTTGTAAATACACAATCTTTAGTTACAGTCTAACACTGCAAAATCACAACATCTTAGTTTTACAAAGCCACGGTTCAAAAAAATTGAGATTAAAAGCTGTGTATTTTGTTGCAGTTACTATACAGCCATTTAGTGAATACACTGATTTCTGCTACCTCTGTTGAGCGTGGTAGCCCTTTCCCATGCAATTAGTGCAACTGAAGCATAAAAGCCAAATCCCGTGGCTCTGTTCCCAGGTGAGTTGGAAAGAGAGGCTGCTCCAGGGAACTGCAGAAGAGCATGAGGGCTGTTCTCCTTCCGTGATGAGGACGCCTGGAAGTCCTTAGCTGTAAGGCAGCAGCACCGTCAGCCTGAGTTGTGTACATTCAGCTACAGGCTGCAGAGAAAACTGTGTGAGAATACACGGATCTGCTTTTGTGCGGAGCTGTGTGCAGGAGGCGAGGAGCAGTGCAGTCCGTGGATGAGCACAGCCCCGCCTGCGGCACCAGCCCGGGGCCGTGAGCTCGGCAGCAGCGTCCTCGCTGCAGAGGAGGGAGCCCTGTTATCTCCTAGGAGATGGGAAAGCAATTTCTGCTTCCTGATGAGAAGCTGACAGGCTATTTGACTTAACAAGAGAGGCAGTCGGTGCGATGGGGAAGGGGGGGATTGCATGCCATAACATAGCAATATAAATGCAATTTATTTTGCATGTGCTATATGGCTTCAGGCACACATCTTGGAGGAGTGAGAGTTCGACGCATGCTGAAATGCCAGTTCTAAATAGCAACAAGAGGTAAATTTGACTGCTGGGCTGTGCTTATGATCTTGGTCTTATTGCTCCCGCTGTTCATTAGCATGCTTTTATAAACACTAATGAAGCGCTGAGAAGCTGAGAGGACCAGACCTGGAGGGGGACCTGCCTCGTCCAGTGGCTGCAGGCTTGTCCTGGGGTGCGGCCAGGACGGCTGTTACAACACCAAGCAGCGGGTCTAGCTGTCACTCCCAGTGTGTGTCAGCTGCTGGGAGGAACGGGCATCACCGCTCTGAGCCCTCCCTCTTTGTCTGCCTGTTCCCCTTGCAGCTGATGGATGTTTCCTGGATATCTGTGACTTGCGATGCTGTGGTCGGGGCAGTGGCAGCGATTGCTGACTGTGAACCCAGGTGTGCTTTTGGAAGGCTGTGAGCGCAGCTGTAGGAGTGCCTCAGTGCAGCAAAATGGGGGAATGATGGGCAGGAGTGGCTGATGCACCCGTAAGGCAAATTCTGTGAATAGGTTACAGGGGTTTGGCCGGCACGGTGGTGTTTCGATATGGCTTTGTCTGCCACAGTCAGCAGTGGCAACAAGAAGGTGAGGAGGTGCTCGGTGTGAGAGCCTGACAGGGCGTTCTGCCTTGCTTCAGAGCCTTTTGCTCCTTGGTGTATACCAAATGTTCCCTGAACACTGCAGCAATCCAAGACAAGGGTTCATTTCCCCCTGCCCAGTCACAGGATAATGCGTTTCTGCATTAGAAGCTGGGTGAGGGCCTCGTTCTGCTCTGACCTTGGTGAACACAGGCGCAGGGAAACGTTTCTTGGGAGTTTCGTGTCCTTTCAAAGCCTTTAAGAGGTTATAATTCACTGAGTTGCCTAGAGACAAGAAGGCTTCCTGGAGAGGAGGAAGGAAGCCTTCCAGGGAGGAGAAAGAGCACCTCATCTGTGCCTGAGCTCACAAATGACAGTTGTCTCCTTCGAGGCTTTGCTTCTGGGTTTCAGGTGCTGTAGGTGATGCTCTTAACACACAACGTTCATCTATGGCGTAGCTCAGAAAGGATGCTGGAAAGACTCGTTGCTTACAACTTCACATTTCAGAGGGTAAGTTGGTAAAATATGGATCCTGACTGCAGTCTCCTTGTCGAGCAGCCTGAGGAAGCAAGCAGGGCAGGATGGCAAGCCTGTAGCATTTGCCACACCTGATCAGATGCATCTGCTGTAATAATCCTGGCTGCAAGACGACCGCTGTTCCTGGTGAGCACATCAGACCTGCAAAAATACCCCTTATCAGGTGTGAGTGAGAGCAGTACTTTAGCAACAGGGAGCCTGCCCAGCGTTCGTACCGTCCTCCTCAGCAGATGTCACCTTGGTGAAGCCTCAGAAAGCACGAAGCAGCAGGAGGGATGGCGAGGGGTCTGCGTCCGTCCGGCTGCGTGCAGCCGGTCTGCGCCTGAGCCATGCCGCCGGCAGAGCCTGACAGGCTGCTCTGGGGTCTGCTTTGTGTGCATGCAGGGACCCCATTCTTCTCCAGCTGCCTTTGCCCCAGAGTTACCTGCACCCAAATCTCTTAGGGTGGAAGATCAGCTTGCTGCTGTTCAATATGACTTGGAGCTGGAGTCTCAAAGGTTCTGAGGGTACCGAGTGTCTCCAGTTTTGGAGATCCGGGTGCAGCTCAGTTGGGATTGATCTGTGCCCATTTCCCTTTCAGTCCTCCTGCTTGCAGCAGCTCCTGTGGACTCAGTTCTGCCTTTGACCCCAGCTGATGGGGCCTGTTGGTGTGTGCTCGTGCTCATGGAGCAGCCACACGCCTTCTGGCTGGGGAGGAATTCGGCGTTGGAAGGTGTGTGATCCGGGCTTGGGCTTGCCTAAGCACAAATCCCAGCAATGAATTAGTCATCAGCCGTGGAATTCATTTCCCTGGGGCCACGGCTCCTGCGGCTGGTGCAGCCCAGCTGTCAGTCAGGAACTGCTGAGGCAGGAACTTCTCACCAGCTGAGAAGGTCCCCCCGCTAACATCACAGGGCTTGGCTGCCAAGCAGTAGGAGCGTGCATGCTTTACAGCCCGTGCCTAAAGGCTCTGGCCTCTGTAGCTTATATAGAGGTATGTGTTAACTGGGTGCTTTGCAGCCAAAGGCAGCACGCCTTATTTACTGCAGTCCCGCCATCTCCTACCTGCAGTGCAGTTCTACAGAGCCCTGTTTTTGTGGTCAGCAGGAGTTTGCCATCCTCCGTCAATTTCAGGAGTGATTCC
This sequence comes from Alectura lathami, assembly GCA_013399715.1. Lineage (NCBI taxonomy): Eukaryota > Metazoa > Chordata > Aves > Galliformes > Megapodiidae > Alectura > Alectura lathami. The sequence goes on along the minus strand of VXAV01005027.1, from coordinate 142,897 downwards.
ATGGTTATTGAGGTATAGGGGTGATAATGGGGTGGGTTTGGAAGGAGGTACTTCCACACCATCCCCTCCTTATCCTTGGCCACAACCCTCATTCTTATTCTGTTTTGTTTTTTCCTCTTCTAGTGTTCCTCTGCGGCATGTGGCTTGTGGTGGCTGGCCTCAAGCACGGTGATTATTTTGAGAGGTTTGCAAGCTTTGCCCATCGAATACAAAATAGAAATTATGATTTAGTGTGCTCTTGTATACATAACTAGATCAGCCTCTTGGTCTGATGATAAAAAAGGCTGGCATCGATTTATGCATTTCCCCATCACAACTTCCACCTGTGCTGATCCTTTGGAGAGTTTCTGTTATGGCTCCTAGCCAGAGCGTCAGCTTTCCTGTTTTCTTTGCTGGACAAACACCATGCACAGCACCAGATGAACGGGTGATTCTCTGCTGTAGCGAGGGGAAGTGGCAGAAGAAGCTTGAGATTACAGCAGGTAGTATGGGCTCCTGAATGGCTTTATTTGAATAGTGAAGGATGGTGCCCAAACCTTCCAACTGCGTGTACAATTTACAGGGGACCCCGCTTGAAATATTCTGATATAAGAACCCCGCAAAACTGTTTGTACGTATAAAAAGTAGTCAGAGGAAGAAGCTTAGGCAGTGTCAAATGCCACGACTGCCTGGAGCTCTCCTGCAGGTATCCATCAGGCCTTACAGTCTTTATGTGGTTCTGCTGCTATGAGACTTTTAAGCAGAGGAGATAAAAATCAAACCTCTCAGATGAAAATATTTGGCTCCAATGTTTGTTCAAAATATAAAGGAACAGAGAAAACTTCCATGTTCCCATTCTCGTGCTTACTTTTTCCAGGCATTTGGCAAGGCTAAGGCAATATGTTTTGGACTGCTTGAAAAGTGTTATTTTGTCGTTCTCTGCTTTTTTAATTGCAAGTTCATTTGCCAAGATGAGCAGAGATGAGGCAGTGCTTGGAGCAGTATGCCCGGCTGCTTGAGCGTGGTGCTGAGTGCCGTCGCTTTATGAACAGCACGCTCAGGGCTGGCAGCTCTTCTGTATGGAAGGTGTCTGAGCCTTGTGTGTGGACTCGGGCTGGCCATCATTTGCTCACGCTGTTCTGCATTTAGTCTTTCGAGAGGTACACTGTTATCAGTTCTGGTTTGTACTGAGAGTTCAGCTCTGCTCCGTTGGAAGCGAGCACAGCTGCCCAGTGCTCGCGGCTTCTGAACTGCACAGCGCTTTGCATCGCGTCGTGCTGATCTTCAGCTGAAAGTGAATTGGTCAGACCATCAGTTTTCCACATCAGGGGGCGGCAGGAGGGTGGCAGGAGGGCGTCTGCGCTGCGTGCAAGGGTTCAAATGGCTCTGGGAAGCCTGAGCAAAGCGGGGAGAACGTTGGCCACCAGCGACGTCGCTGGGTTTTATCCTTTGCTTCTCTCATGCGCTGCGCTTAGTGGGGCTGTTTGTTGATGGAGAGGAAGGTTCACAGCTCAGGTGCAAAGACTTGGCTCATTGTGAACTGAGCCCAAAAAGGGTGTGCAAACTGGGTGCTGCGCGGGGTCTGCCTGCGCGCACTGGGGTGAGCGCGCACCATCCCTTCCTCCAGGAGGGAGTGTGGGGAGGACAAGGCCATGCTATTCGGATTCTAATGACAAACGTCACTTCTAATACAGCGTTCTGCACATAGATTTATTTACAACCATTCTTGATCTTTGTGTTACTTGCTGCTTGGTGCTGGCTGTCAGGCTGGGAGGCCTAGGGAAGCGCCTGCCTCAGAACTGACTGCTCCACGCGGCCGTCTGCTTCAAGCCAGCAGCTCCGCAGTGGATCAAAGCGGGAGGATCGTGCTGCTGCCATAAGCTAAACAGCAGGCCTACCTGAACAGACAGGCTCTTTGTTGTTGACAGGGCAATGTGAATAATTTGTTGGTGTCGTTTTAATGTTTTGTTTTCAACAGCGGCGTTGTTTGTTCTGTTGGAATATTTATTCTTGCGTCTCAAAGCCCCAGCAGCTGGGTTACTTCTAACAGAAAGCTATCTTTCATGTGGCTGCATAAGCAGTGAAAAGTTCACCTAGCTCTGAGGAGCATAGGATGTCCTCTGGGGTTCTCCGGATGTCTCTCCTATAAAGAGAAGAGGGGTTTGATTTGTACACAGGTACACGTGTGCATCCTTTGGTGAGAGGCAGAGACGAGTGGTCCAAGGGCGGCTGTGCAAGTTCATCTCCAGGCTTCCCTTCCCTTCCCTTTCCTTCCCTTCCCTTCCCTTCCCTNTAGAGTTTCTACTATCAAGTGTCTAAAAAAATTCCAGAAAGAGGGAATGAAACAGAAGGAGATTTGTTTTAAATACCCTGGATAAATAGGTTGATGAATTTGCCTTTGGGGAGCTAAAGCAGAACCTTGAAACATTACAGTTAAATATTAGCCCTATGGCTATGCCCTGGGGTCTGCAATGCATGAGGCTGGAGGAATTTATTTCAGATTAGGAAATGAGTTTGAGGTTGATGACTTTCCTGTTAAATCAAGAGTGGAAATACATCCACGTGTCGACTGCAGTCTGTTTCCAGTTATTGCTGCTGTCAAATCAGTTATGTTCACAAAGTACAGGCAGTATTTGTGATACCAGATCACTTGGAGGGGCAGGTTTACTTCAGCAGCTTTCTCTTGTCCTTGTGCCTTTCTTTTCTTCAGACTTTCTGCTTACTGCATAGCAAGGAATTTGGTGACTGGCACAGGAGTTGGTGTCTAATTCTGTGAGCAGCAGTTTTTGAGACTGGCTGAGTCTTGCTTTTGTGCACTACAAGGACAGCTAAAGTAGTGCCCAGAACTATTGAAGATGGCTGCGTATTCCATAAAACTGAAGTGCGAGGGTTTGCAGCTGGGGGAAGAGGAGGCAGAAGGTTGTGGCATGGTCTCTGGATGAGGAGCCTCATTGCATTGAGGTGTTTCTCTCTGCACAGCTGTTAGATCTTTTGACTCTGTTTCTCACAGGGGAAGATGAGATAACAAGAGTAAGCTCCGAGCTTTTACTGCTTTGCAGATGTCTATATACGAATTGGTAAAAGCGTCTGTCTGTCAGATTGCCTTAAAGGTATCCCGACTCGCTTGTCTCCTAAGCAAGAGTCTCATGTCTTGGAATAAGTTCTCCAGGACATTGTTTTTGTTTTACAAGTTGCAAGAACCAGCAGCCAGGGTAACCTGGGTAGATTTTGTAGTGCCTAGATAATCTGTAAGGTCCCTTCCAACCCAAACCATTCTGAGATTCTATGAATGCTGGTGGATCCCATACGAGCTTTAACTTCAGGTTAGCCCAGAAGCGGTCAGGCCATTGGACTTGGTGTTCTTTTTAAGTTCCTTCCGACTGAACTTTTCTGTTCTGTTACTTCCAGGGGGGTACTTAGTTTGTTGGGCTGTCTGCTGCTCTTTGTTTGTTTGTTTTAGTTCTTAGCTTGTTGCCTGGAAGTGGAGGATACCGGAAGAAGGGTACGTGTGTTCTGTTAGAAACCGTGAAAGAAACAGCCAGGCTGACCGTGGCTGTTGAAAATTCATTGTGCTTTGGTTATGACTGAGAAGTGGGAAGAGATTTGCTGGTGGGTTCTGAGTGGCTTGAAGTTTGTTCTTATTTTTTCTGTTTCATGGTCTTCTGTGGCAGTTGGCAAGTCAAGCTGCTGTTGTTTTGTTTTCCCCGAGCTGCCCTCTCGCAAGCTGTCCTTTCTGTTTTTCCCTGAAGCTATCCTTGTGGCATAAGGATGAAGTCGTTGGGTTTTGTGAGCACCCTGCAGCAGTCGTAGAATCATAAAATCAGGACCGTTCCAGCTGTGAACAGGGTTTCCTAAACACAAGCCAGAATGCAGCGCGTTCCACAATCCCCTGTTGTAGCTGGTGTCAGAACCTGCTGATAACGACAAGCTTCATGTTAAGCTTCCCTGGCAGCTGGCAGTGCCAGGGAGCACAGGATGTGACAACCTGCTTGTTAGAGGTAGTACGTGGCAGCCATGCCCCTGCTGCTGCTTCAAGCTCGGCATCGCCTGGGGTGCGAGCCCCCGAGTGTCCCACCTGAGCCTGGAGCCCGAGCAGCGTGCGGCCCTGGCCTTGGAAGGGATGTGGCTCTTTCTTTCCAAGGAGAATCAGTACACGTTATTTTTAGGGCTTGGCAGAGATATTTTTAAATATTTTTAAATATTTTTTTATGAATGCCATTCAGCAAATGACAGCTTTGGGATGCATAGAAGGTGGACTCTGCCGTTAACCTTCTGTCAGCGGAGTGGAATCAAGCTGGAACTCAAGTCAAGTTCTTAAGGATGGAAAAAATTGTTCTGGCCTCCCCCTGTTCCTGCTGTTTGCGTGTGGAAGTGTGCTAGGGCTGTCCCTGCTGATGCTGTGCTTCTTCTGGGAATCTTGGAAGTAGCTTCTTATTATAAGGACGTTTACCCTCTGGAAGAAACTTTAATCATTTAGATTTTTTTTCCTATTTCTGCATACCTAGCTGGGAATTCAGGAAATCCAGCAGAGGTTCCAAGACCCTTAAGGATTTGCAGTGTTAAAGTGGTTCATTAACTGTTCTAATTATGTGGTTGCTAGGACGTGTCTGAACGCTTCGGGGCAAGTAGTCTAGAGATAAATACACGGACATCTGGTGTCAGTGGAGGTTTCTCCTGAAATGCATCTGGGCAGCTGTTGTAGCATTTCAGAATTTTAGCCCAGAATGCAAAATATGGTGATTGGTCAGATAATCCGTGGCGACTGGATGGGGCTGTGTCTGTGTGGGCTGAAAAACTTGCCACGGGATTTTCACCAGGGCTTAGCGGTGGAGGATTTGGTTTGGTGATGCTCTGAGTGCTCCTTGCTCTTGTGAAAATCAGTAGAGGAAGTTTTTAAGGTTTCTTTTTTAAACCAGAAAGCAAAACTCTTTTCTCTGGGAAGGAAACCGAAGCAAGCAGGTCTGCTTGCTTCAGATACAAGCTGCATCTCAGCTTCAAGCTGCAGGCAGTGTCTGAGTCTGCAGGGCAGGTAGCTCCTCTGGTGGGCTTTTAGACATGGATTTTGTGCAGGCTTCCTGCAACGTTCAGTGCCAGAATGGTGAAGGGGTGCAGCTGGTGTTGCTCTGGACCCCAGTGACAAATGGCTGTCGGGCTGTGCTCTGTCGCTGAGCCCCAACATAAAGCGTGCTGGCACCCTGAGTTTGTTTAGGTTTGCCTAAGTGGGAGTTCTAGTGTATGTGGTTAGCTGGTTGTTAGCATCTAGCTGGAAAATGCTGGTGGGGAGGTTTCCTTCAAGGCTGAGTGAGGAGGGAAAAGTTCAGCTGTTGGTGCATCTGAGAAGATCGGAGAAGTAAACACTGCTTTCCTGGCCCCTCAATAACTGTCTTTTTGTTGTTGTTGTTGTTTTTTCCTTTTCTCTTGCCACCCTGGAACAGGGACGTCCTCGGGTGCTGTTTTGCACAAGAGCAGCTGGCCCCTGGGAAGCATGCTGCTGTTGCTGGCTGTAGGGTTCCGGCGTGAGTCGTGTGCTGTTGGGTGTAGGTAACCGCAGCGTGCCTTGAAGGAAACACGCAGTTGAGGTGTGCGCGATGCAGCACGTGTTCTCCAGTTGCAGGCACAAACTGTTTTTCTTGCAGTTCCTGTAAAGAAACAGTCGGGCTCATTAAGATGATGAATTGCTGCAGTTTTCTGGCATTAATCTTTGGGAACACCAATGTACACAGCGTGCAGTAAAATCCATTAATGTGCCATGACCCTGTGCTGCTCTTCTCTGAACAGCACAGAGCGAGGAAGACACATGTAGATTACAGTGGAGTAAAACAGATTCCATATGAAGGAAAATACTGTATTTGATGAATGAGATATGCTTGTTCTCTTGCTCTTCAGTTGCTGAATGACCTGAGTGCAGCAGAGCATGCCATTAGTGCTGTTAAAAGTTTCTAAGTGGGAGTGAGGAGGAGGTAATATGGGAGGGCAGAAAATCAGTGCATCATTGCATACAGCTGTGGCCCTGCATCTGGTTGGTGATCCTTAGGAGACCTCATTTAAAGCTTGTTCCCTTAAACTACTTACCCTGCAGTTCAGTGCCTTTGGAGAATGAGGGAAACGTGGGCTCTCTGAGTTCACAGACTTTTAGTGTGTTGATTTCCTGCAACGTACAAACATCTCTGCAGTTCTGAGGGCCGGGAAAGGCGGATGATTAACGAGGGGCTGCAGATGGGTGTCCTGGCTCAGGTGTTGCTATTTCTGTTTTTTGAACTGGCACACATGCTTACGTGTACACGAGGTACAGCGGTTTGAGGTAGGTAGTGCTTGCCTCTTGCCTGGGGGCAGATGATCCTGTTTGACCTGGGAAGGATGAATTGTCTTCCAATTGTACAGGTGTCTAGTGGTGTTTGCACAGGCAAAGGCAAGGTCTCAGATAAACCATAGGGGTCATGTGGTGTGATCTGAGTGACTCCAGTGCAGTGGAAATAAGCACTCAGCAAGACTTGCTAACTTTAGGCTGTGATTCAAAACCTCATCAAAATCCTAGGGAAAGCTTCTGCCAGAGGAGTTCTACACAGCCTGAACAACCTGTTTCAAATAACAAATACGGTGTGCCTAGGCAGCTAGTGCCTGAGCCTCAGGAGGAATAAGAAGAAGTTTAGGATGACTGCATTGACTAAAACATGGGTAGAAGTCTCGTCTCCTGATCCAGAGTGATGGATAAAATCCCATGCAGTGACGTTTAGAGAACTGTGTGATTATCTTCTCATTCCCAGTTGTATCACAAGTGATTATTTACATCTTACAAATCAATGTTTCTGCTTTAAATCTTCAGGGTATTCTTGATGCTGTTCTTCAGTTGATTGTAGAAACTAATTGGGGAAGGGAGATTCATGGCTGCAATTTACTCCTAATCTCAGTGTGATTTCATTTGAGTCAGCTGAGACAGAGGTTGACCTCCTCTGTGTGAGCTCATAATTCAGGTTTAGAAGAAAAAGAAACAAAACCTCCCTGTTTTAACACATCTGTTTTAGAAAAAAAGGAGGTGAATTGTTGATAAATAAACTTTTTCAAATCCTGTGCTACAGGAAGACTTTCTGTTTCCAAGCAGATGTTATTTAGAGCGTGCAGTAGCGGTGACATTCTCCTTAGGGTGACAGCAAAGCTCTGAGTTACTTCAGGACTCATCAAGTCTCCTCTGCTTGAGGCACTGCTGGTGCCACGTGTCCCAGGCTGTGTGGCTGGACATCCCTGGGGACAGTGAGGTCTGCTCCTGCCATGGCATAGCACGTGTTTGAATCTATCTGAAGGTCCTTTGGATCCTTTTGGTGGCTCTGACTTTTCAGAAAACTTCTTTGAAACTTCTTCACACAGCACCAGCTTCAGTGGGTATTGAGTTGAAAGTTCGTTGTTGGATGCAAGGCGTCTGTTATCTGTTTTGGCAGCCTTCAGTTAGCAGCATTCAAAGAAAAATGCTTCCCTCCGTGCTGCAGGTTTTCTCTTCTTTTTTTTTTTTTTTTGCTTTAGCATCTTCAAACAACTTAATTTTGTGAAGCTCCTCCATTTGCCCAAGTTTCTTATCTCTGCCATCCAGGCTTGAGGATTTGCATGCAGACACTGAGTATTTGGGGTTTGGGAGGGAGAGGTTTGGAAGTACGAAGTAGCGTTATCTGAGTTATTGGACGCTTCTGCATTTCTTCCATTTATCTTTCTTTGTACAATACACCAGCTTAAAACCAGGTTCATTTCAAACTGGCTGAATTCATAGAGTCACAGAACAGTTGGGTTGAAGGGACCTCAAGATCCTCCCAGGCCCACCCCCAGCCGTGGGCTGGCTGCCACCCCCCAGCTCAGGCTGCCCAGGGCCCACCCAGCCTGGCCTTGAGCACCCCCAGGGATGGGGCACCCACAGCTGCTCTGGGCAGCCTGGGCCAGGGCCTCACTGCCTCTGGGTAAAGAATTTCCTCCTCACATCTGACCAAAATCTGCCCTCTTTTAGTTTAAAGCCATTTCCCCTTGTCATATCACTGTCAGACCGTGTCGAATGTCGCTCTCCTCCTGTGTATCAGCTTCCTATAGAGAAGGCTGCAATGAGGTCCCCCCGGATGTCCCGGTGCTTTTTGTGCTTGGTGCTGGTGAGTGAGTGCCAGCAGCCGGTGGGGAGCCTTTTGTCTTGTGACTGCACTGGCAGCCAAAGTGAGACATTTGACACTAGTAAGAGATGTTACCATTGAGAAAAGGCTCTCAGGTGCTTTATTGCAGGTTATCTCCAGATCTGCCTCCAACAGCGGTGGCCGCTGTTAGGGCTGCGGCAGGTTTTGGCAGGAGCATGCAGGAGTGCTCAGGTGGTGCTGGGCTGCTGCAAAGACCTTTGGCTGCTCCCCTGGCTTGTAACTCCAGGGGGGAGAGAGGCTGAGTAATGGCACTCTGACAGGCATTGTGTGAAGTTTAAAACAAATAAATGAATAAATAAAATCATTTGGTTTATCTAGAAGTGTTACTTGAATGCATTGATGCTTTTTCAGACTATAAAAATAAGGAGTTTTTCTCCACACCGCATGGGTACAACCGGAGAGGCTTTGCTCACGCGCTGAAGACATGACTTATATTAGCAGCAGAGCATAGGACATCTCCAGCAGTAGGTTAACTTTCTGGAAGTCTTCATCACGTGAGAATATTTTGTGAGAAAACAACAGAACTGTTCACTTTGTGGTAGCAATTAGACCATCTTTCACTGAAAGATGGGTTTAAAAAAAAAAAACTCAGAAACTGAAATGAGCAATGGGCGGTGTGAAATTTTAGTAACCTACTCTTATTGCCTGGGTATTTTTTAAATGTTGCAGGGGAAAGGAAATCAGGAATAAATTGGAGAGTACTCAACAGGCTTTTCTGTGTCTTAATTTAAATTTAGAACTGAGTTTAAAATAAGAGTTCCTTTTGTTTTTAGATTTGGACCATATGTGCTGCTGTCTCTATAAGATGCAAGTGAAGCTCATTAACTGCAGATGGAACAGGACTGCTTTGGGCAGGGGCTGTTGCCTGCTGCCTTGATGGGCTGAGGATTGTCCTCTCCCTTGCTCAGCTTTTGAGCGTACCTCCTGGTTCCCGCAGAAGGCCTTAGTACTACTGAGTTCCTACAAAATTCTGCAGGAAGAGGCAGCCAAGAGGCTTGAATCAGCGTGCTCGCTGCTGATAGCTGGGCACGAGGGAAAGCTGCGGTGAGCTGTGGCAGTCCTGGGAGGTGTGTTTGATTTACTGCGCTGAGGTGCTGAGGGAGGTAATAGATACCGGTGAGGAGCCTGCTTCCATTACTGTTATTTTTGCTGTCAGTGTAACAACTTGTTACCGAATAATTGCGTAAACACGGGGGTGTGATATGTTCCGAAATTGTCACCGGAGTTTCCAATTCCACTTCTGTGTTGTTGGTGGCTGCTCGCATATCCAGTAAGCTGAGCATCAGCAGGCTAATCCTGCTGGAGGTGGATTACCCCTGTGAAATGCTACACAGCTAGAGAAGATGAGGCTGGGTGGGGTATTTGGGCTGTTCAGCGCTGCCAAACATGTGCTCAAAGAGGAAACTTGGTGCTAGGCCTGGTGCAGGTGGGCAGCTCCGCAGCTGCTTGTCAGCAGTTGTGTGGTGTAGTTTCAAGCATGAAGAACTGTAAGTCTTGCAATCTAAATTTGATTCCTGCGTAGAAATTAGAAGTCTTTAGAAGTTGGAATCTGTCCTTAAGACAGCTTTCATCTTATTTTAGACGAACATCTCATTAGGTCACCCCTCTTTCTGTTCTGAAGCTCGTACTGCCACAACACCATAATCAAATGGGATTCGTTTTCTAACTTTAGCATGTATTGTCTGACGGTTGTTTTGGTTTTTGAGACATCTTACTGGAATAGCTTAACTCAGGACGGTAAGATAAAAACGGGTTGCTTTTCACTGAAAAATAGAAGGAATTGAACCATTTATTCCATTTCTATAGCTGGTAATTTGTTTCAGGTTCATGTCTGTGGGCGATGAGCTGTGTCTGCCTTCTAGCTAAGGAAAGCCTCTGGCATGATCTGCAGTGAATCACTGTGATCATTTGAGACCTCATAGCTGCGGAGATAACGGGAATGTATCCCTGTGTTACAGTGTTAGCAGCGATGGGCTTTTAGCATACATTGAATTTTGCACAGGGTGCTAAAATCTAATAACTCCTTATAGGAAACCTCTCTACAAGGTTGATCAGTGGGATTGGATGGGTGATGCAAGATGATTTGAAATGTGTCTGGTTTTCCATGAAAAAGAATTATTTGAAAATAAATCAGACTTTTCTAGCCTACAGAACCTGAACAGTTCTGATGCTTGCACTGTTGTCTTTTGTGATCAAGAAGAGAGTCTTCAGCACCTTCTAGAAAACCAAGAAACCATTGTGCAGCAGCTAACACTAGCTAGTCCCTGTGCACCTAAAAAGAACTAGACCATCTGCCTCCTGCTGTGATATGTTTGGGTGAGTTCTGTTGGGTTCGGAGACTTTGGGGTGAGAGAGGCAGCGCTGGGGGCAGACCTGCAGGAGCCGAGCTCAAGCGGTCACGCTTCCTGCAGAAAACACTCCTGTTTGGACTTCTGGACACGTCACATCTCCCTGCTGGCATGTTGCTAACTTACTAATTGCTGCATTGATTGATTCCTAGCAGCTAAAATTGCTGAAGCAGCCAAAATAGTAAGGAAATGGGTTGTTGAACTTGGGATTTGAGCAGCGCTAAGCATTGATACATCATCATCTACAGCTGCCTTTCTCTAGGGAGATATGAATACTGATATAAGGTGCATTATATGTTAATGATGATCCCCTGATTAGATGTGGCTTTGTCAAAAGGGTACTCACTTGGAGAAATCTGCACAATTAAGATTTTTTTTTTTTCCTGAAAGAACTTGTTTTTCTTCATGTAACACGATTCTGTAATCAGTTTTTACAAGCTTATCTTTTTCAAGCATAACACAGATGACATCTTACGCAGTCCTCAACTGTAAAGTTGAATTTGGACAGTGCTGCAAAGTGAGCAGTTGCTTTTCCTGTAGCAGTGGTCTCTGGCCTAGAGAACGAAGGCATTTTCTGGGACACTTGTAGCATGATCTGAAGTGTTCTGTTTTCACAATTCATTTCTTCTTTAAGGTTTTCTCTGTTCTTAATTCTCTTGTTCGAATGTTACAAATGCTTTCACAGAATAAAAAGTACCAGTGTTTGACAAGGGGAATTCTTGAAATAGAGAGCTGGCACAGATGAGTGAGCATCACCCAGATTTGTCTCCTGCTTTCATGTGCTTTCCTGATGGGTCACTGGAGCCTGACCTCACTTAGGCTGGCCGCTCGTGCTCTTAGAAAGCTAACCAGAGGAATCAGAGGCAGCAGAGCCGTCTCCAGGGAGCTGGTAGGGCTTGAGGATGAAATCAGATTTGAGTACAAAGTTGTGGCTTTCTTTTAAACATTGCATTTGGCGTAAAATAGTTCTGGGAGTTAGGATTTAAGAGCAACTCACTTAGGAAATGTGTCAAGAACAACAACAAAAAAAAGCCTCTGAAGGCTTTGTTTAGGGAAATCAAACATTTTGTAGGCTTTTTTCCTCTTTCAAGCACTGGCTGTTGATTTTGACATAAACCCTTTGTGTAGCAACTCCCCTTTGTGTAGACCTGCATTTGATTCAGGCTCATCCTGAATCTGCCGCAGGTCATGGTGAGGAAGACCAGCATATTCCAGGTGGGATCTTGACCTTGGGTTGGATCCCAACACAACATAAAGTAGCGAAGTGTAGGGTTCACTGTGATGGAGATCTGTGACAAAAACAGGTTTTTTTTTAATTAAATTGTGGTTTTTGTGCATAATACAGCACAATGTATAATTATTAGTGTGGCAACATGGCATACCAAGAAAATATATGGCTCTTTCCCCCAATCTTGCAGATGTTAGCTGCACAGTGAGACCAGGTGCCGTCTGTCCTGGGTTAATGAAGTTTTTGTTCCTACTGCCTGGGAATGCCCAAATGTGATGTTGAGGAGCTCTCTTGATTATTGTTACCCCTTGTAAGTTGGTGACCTCCTGTGCTTGTGACAAGAGTTGCAGGCTGAGTGAACGGGGAGCGGAGGCCACTGCATGGGTACTTCTTGCAAGGTTGCTTCTCTGGGCTGGCGTGGCCTTTAGCATTTGGACATCTCTGGCCTGTAATGTTGTCTTGTCTCTAGTGCCAGCGTCAAAACTTGGGCTGCCCAGTTTGTCCACCTAAAGTCTCCCACCTAGCAATTTAGCTTCATTTAATTGGTAGAACAGAGTAAATCTGCTCTATATTCAGCTCCCGTTTATTTACTTTAATTATAGTAAATTTTGTCAGAAATAAGATACTGCTGTGCTTCATGTTGTGAAGCTTATCATAGTGGACTTCATGTTTTCCTGTGGGTATAAATCATGGCTCCTTGTATCAGCCCTGAAGCTGAGTCCTGTCTGCTGAGGTCTGCCCCTGTGTTAGGGCTGGAAGCGGGCACCGGCATGCTGGCTGGAGTGCCCTGAGAGCTGGCAGCGTGAGGAGCTCCCATCCGCAAGAATCACAGAATGGTTTAAGTTCTAAGGGACCTTACAGCCCCCCCAGCCCCACCCCCTGCCGTGGGCTGGCTGCCACCCCCCAGATCAGGCTGCCCAGGGCCCACCCAGCCTGGCCTTGAGCACCCCCAGGGATGGGGCACCCACAGCTGCTCCGGGCAGCCTGGGCCAGGGCCTCACTGCCCTCTGGATAAAGAATTTCCCTTAACATCCAACCTAAATGTCCCCTCTTTTAGTTTAAGACCATTCCCCCTTGTCTTATCGCTATCAGACCGTGTAAAAACTCGCTCTCCATCTTTTTTATAACCACCTTTCAAGTACAGGAAGGTGGCAATGAGGTCTCCCCAGGGCTGAATCTTGTTAGCGTCTGTGAGAGCTGCTGTGAGATGCTATGAACCATCATTCTGAGCCGAGATCTGTGCACTGTACCCAACTGGTGCTGTTCTCCGTGTTTACCTTCCTCTGTGTGTTCATCTGCCTTGTGACTTACGCCCTTGGTGTTTGACACGAGGGTTTCTTTAGCTCTTTCGGGAGTCCTTAACCAGCAGGGTTGTGGAGGCAGGCCTCCTTCTGGACATGTCTTCGGTACCCTTTGTAGAGGATGGGGATTGCTGTCTGAATTACAGTTCCTGATGGTTTCTTTGCTCACAGCTCCAGTCAGGTTGTTGCTCTACTTGTGCATGCTACGTGCTTTAAATCATAGAATCATATAATATCCCAAGTTGGAAGGGACTCACAAGGATCATCACATCCAGCCCCTGGCCCCACACAGGACCACCCAGCCCCTGTGCCTGAGGGCGGTGTCCAAACGCCCCTTGAGCTCTGGCAGCTCGTGGCCGTGCCCACTGCCCTGGGCAGCCTGTTCCGTGCCCACCACCCCCTGGGGCAGAACCTTTTCCTAACCCCCACCCTGACCCTCCCCTGACGCAGCTCCACGCCGTGCCCTCGGGCCCTGTCACTGTCCCCAGAGAGCAGAGCTCAGCGCCTGGCCCTCCGCTCCCCCGGGAGGGAGCTGCAGGCCGCTGTGAGGGAGCTGCAGGCCATGGTGAGGCCTCCCCTCAGCCTTCTAGTTAACAGTTCCAGCAGTAAGTGTCGCTGCATCGTTGCTCTGAGGTGTTTCTGTGTTGTCCATTGACTGTGGCTGGTGTGCTGGGTCTTCCTTAGAAGCAGCAGAGCAGCTGGTGAGGTAGACGCTACTTCTCCAGAACGCCGTCAGCCCGAGTTACTCTTCAGTGTGGTAACTTTGTGGATCATATTCCAAAGTTTCACCACAAAATATGACTGGGTAGCATGAATAAGCATCCCTTGTACAATCCGCTGAGCATGAAGAGCTCCAGGCAGGCTGCTTTTGCTGTACCCCTCCACCTTGGCACGGCCATTGCTGCTGCTGGCTTTGGCTAGTGAGGCAGTTTTGTACTATTGTTGTGACTGGCTGCCTGACCTCCCTGGCCATAATGAAGGTAAACTGCAGTGTTTGGCACAGAAATGGATCAGAAGTTAACAATGCTTTTGTTTATAATGCAGTTGGAAATCTATGTTTGAGATGGCGTGGTAATACTGTGTCTTATCATTCTAGCTTCTTGTGCTGGCCCTGTCAGCTAGGGGCTCGATGACACCAGTGTTTGGTGCTGCGCTAGAAGAAAAGTGAGGCAGGAGGCTCGTAAAAAGGAAAATATTCAGTTATTAAGTATTGGAGTGGGTGTGGGTTGTGGCACTGGTGAGAACTTTTGCTGGTTCTTTTGCACATCAGTGCATGGTTGTATACACAGCTCCTGGGAGACGCCAGGTTTTTCCTCAGTGGTAAACTAGAATGTCTGTGCCCTTGAAGCATGCTTTGTGCAAAAGATGTCCCTAAAGCATTTAGATCTCTGGTTCAGCAACAAGAAAATACGGCTGCAGAAAAGGAACCCCTCAGGTCTGAGCTTAGTGAGTCTGTAAGGCTGGAGGGCTCGGGAGGCAGGCAGAGCCAAGGGCAGGGACTTGGCTCCGGGTCGGCGCTGGCGGCAGCATGCCGCTTTCCTGCTGTCCTCTGCGGGCAGCTTCGAGGTGTGGATGGAAAAACAATGCCACCCTTCTCGTTTTAAACTACTTCCCGTGACCATTGAATCAAATACTGTTCAGCCTTGAGTCATTGAGCGTTATTCACTGTGGAATTTACTGAGACAAACAGCTCCGACATGCTGCTGCTATTTATAACGTTATCTCATTGTCTGTGGGCTACATGGAGCTGTGTGGTATGAGGGCTCGGAGGCCACGGATGCGGGGAGACCCTTGGCAGTGTGCAGTATTTCATGACCTTTGTGTTCATTACTCCAGCGTAGCTGCAGGTGCAGTTCGCCCTTGGAACTCCCCAGAGCTGATGGATAGGCAGTGAAGAAGGGACTCTGAGGATCTTTGAGTAATTTTGCTAAGGCTGAGGTACAAAAATCTTGAGGTAAAAATAGTGTTTTCCTCCATTTTCTGTAAGCCTTAAAAACTGGGGAAGAAAGGTAAGGGGTATGTAGAAATGATATTAGGCTGTGACCTTTCGAAGTGGGCCTTCACCACACATTTCTTCATAAATATTTTTCAGTAAATCCTAAGGGGCTCTTTCATCCAGCTGATGCTGACGAGTTTCTGAGGGCTTCCACGGGGTGTAAAAGAGGGCTCTCAAATTCGCCAGTCTGTCTTCCTTTGAAGTGATTTGTGAGATAATTATGATGGATTTCCATCATCCAGATAACACTCCCAGAAACCAAGGTGGGGTGATGCTGGATCTGATGCAGATAAGTGTCTGACTTGCCCTGCGAAAGGAGTGTGGAGTTTTCCCACTTGCTTTAGGGCTGTTTCTTTAATTTAGGTAACAGCTCCTTTTTGGCTTTTTCTGCCTCTGCTTTGGCTGATGCAAGTCAAACCAGAAGTGTGCAGCTGTGCTCGTGTCCAGAATTTCAGGCTTTGGTCTGTTCAGGGTGCATCAGATTTGCTGCATATTATCTGAGCGTGTGGGCAGTGAAAAAGTGATCAGTTCAGTGCTTCCCAGGAGCATCCTACATGTTGGCTGCAGCTCCTGAGGCTGCTGGAGGTCCTGGACGGATTTTCCAGGGTGTGGGAGAACGCTCTGAGGAACATGGCATATGTCAGTGGTGCTGCTCAGGCTTCAGAGGAGTCTCCATGGGGCCCTCCTTCCTGAAATGTCTGACTGGGGATTTTCTTGGGAGCTGGCTCTTTTCAAACACCCTGGACTTTACACGAGAAGCCGTTAGTTAAAACCGGCACATCAGCTCTCCTTTCGATCTGGAAAAGCTGGCTTCTTAGAAAAGTGAGTTGTGTGTAACTGTAAACACGCCTGTGGTCAGGGTATCCCACCAGTGCTGATGCAGCTGTCACTGAAACCTTTTGTAACAGCAGATGTGAAATTGATACCTACACGATGCCTTCAGCTCAGAGGAAAACAAAGCTTATTTCTGGATCGCAGTCTTTTGAATTGGTTCCAGAATGCCGGAAGGAGTTGGGAGTGGGGAATTCCCAGCTAACTCTGTCAGTTTTTTTTGAAAATGAAACAGAAAAAATAGCTTTAGAAAGCAGTCTGTCTTCTGCTAGCAAGCATGACTTACTTCAGTGTGATGGTGTTTTCCAAGTACTGTCCCCCCAAAGAAGTCAGAATGTGAGAGGACTAGTGTAAGGCCAGCTTCAAGAAGAGGGAAACGCCTTCAAAGAACTCTCTCATTGGAAAACAGTGGAAGAATATATAGTTTTGTTTGGTTATGGTCCCAGAAAAATGCAGGCTTTGTTTGTGAAGACATAGCAGGAGTGACCTTAGCGTTGGTTTTAAATACATTGTGAAGATTTAATCCATTGTGTTCTTTGGAAGAAGGCGTGTGTGCGTGCATGTAGCTGCTGATGCATGTGTGCACACAGTAATGCGTGTGTAAGCCCTCTGATACTCCCAGAGGGCGTGAGGGGAGTTCAAGAACAAATGTGAGGAGCAGAAAAACTTGTCTTTGTCAGAAAAGTGGTCTTTCAGTGGGGCTACAAATGCTAGGTATCTGGCACGAGGTCCACTGAAGGTCTGAGTCTTGCGTTGTTTCATGCTGTAGCTGGAGGTTTGTTTTTTTTTTTCCTGACACTTCATAATTCTAATGTTTTTCGGTTCAGAACATATCAACTCCAAATGCCTTTCCTTGAATTTTTCTTCCAGCCAGGTGGTAGCAAGCCAGAGAGCTTTGTGGCCCTGAGGAGGCGGAGTGCCTGTATGTAGCTGTTCCAACAATCACAGCGGTTAATGCTGTAACACAGAGAGATTTTTAACTCTGACTTCAGATGTAAAATTTTGCAGATAATAATCTGAGAGGGGAAGAGAGAAATAATTCCTGTGTGTTAGATAAGGGTGTGTGAAAGGCCTGTGAGAGCGGAGAAGGCTGTAACCTAAACGCAGAGGACAGTTGATGGTGCTGTGGATAACTGTGGAGGAGGGAGGGCAGCCCTGCGAGGAGCTGGCTGTGGGCCTTTGCAGCCAGCTTGAGCTAAGCACTAATGACAAATGTCTTTCAGATGGATTGTGTGTCCACCTGGATGCTTACAGGACAGTGATCTGCTGGGACAGCAATCTTGTTGCAGTTGACATCAGAGCAAAAATCATTTCACCCTTGAAAAGCATGTTAAGCGTTTGGAGTTCTTTACAGTCAAAGAATTGTGTTAATGCCCTGGCTTTCTCGCTTCACTTTTGTTTTTGCAAGAGAAATGTGAAAGCATCCAGTTAAACTCTTCTTGCTACCAGTCCTTAAGGGAAGGTGGGTAGGAAGTCTTGAACGGCAGCTGGATTCCGTGCACTGGTGAGGATGAAGTTTGCGTGGGTTGAAGTTGCAGCTTTTTTTTCTTTTTTTTTTTTTTTTTTGATGTCTCTTTTGTTATGGAGCCTGCTGTCATCTCCCTGGAAACTGAAATAGAACAGCAGTCAGAGCAGTGAGAGAGGAGCAGGTCTGAAGGGAAGGAAAAGCTCAGTGGGGGATGGAGACATTACCTGGCCACGTAGCTGGTGTACACCTGAAGGAAAAAGTTGGTCTTTTGAATTAATATACTTTTATATTGTTTATAATAACCACACTCTTTGTAGCAAAACTTTTTTTTTTTTGTGCTGAAGAAATGAATTTAAATACAACGTCTGCCACAGAGTTTTTTTCAGCTCTGAAATCATCCTGGTAAAGTTTTTCACCTTGAGCTTTGCAGCTGGCTCACAGCACGGTCCTGCCTCACCTCCCATGCGTGAGAGCCTCTGTGCTGAGCCCTTCAGGTCCTCGTGCTCCCCTCCGTGCTGTGCAGCAGTGCGGTGAGAGGTCTGGCCTTCCTGCATTTGGGACACGATTTCAGTGGAGCCGTTTCACGTTGTGCTATATTATTTGAATCATATATATTTTTAATCTATTATATATGTTTTTAATACCTCTGAGTGTTGCTGTTTTTCTATGCCAGACAAAGCTGTTTCAGAAAAGACCAGGGCTCCCCTTGGCAGCATAATGGTGAGCTTGAGAGGATGTTCTAGCTTTGTCATGCGTAAGCACAGCGTGTTCAAGGTGTGTGTGTGCACAGCCTGCAAATCACAAGCAGAATCTGTGTTTCATTTTCCTTTGCTTGACTAAATGTGGGGATTCAAAGTGGGTCTGGCATTCTGTCTGCTTTCTTTCTGTTGATTTTCTTCTCCGACAAAGAAACTGAACTTTATGCAAGTTGTCTCTCACATCCCTGTGACAGAACACAGTGTTGCTGTAATCGTTCCCCAACTGTGGAAATGAAGATCAAGAATTGACACCAACTTTCTTGCATATTATTTTCACAGTTTTGGCTGATGTTTTATCAAGGACGGCATCCTCAAATGGTTGAATGAGCCCCCTTGAAGCTGACTGTGCATGAAGAAGATGGATATAAAATGAGTCCCTTGTGGTACATCTGCAGCCAGGCTGTCTTTGGCTGGCAGTATTTAGTAGCAGTTCCTTGCACTTCATTCTGGGTGTTGTGTGTTGTATGTGTGAGCTGTGCATGGTTGTAATGGGGCGTGGAAACGTGGGTGCTTTTGAGCTTTGGCCTTACTGCACAGCCCTTTGTTTTGTACCTGAAGCAGCCAAAGCAGGTGGAAGGACGGGGAAGAAGGGGCTGCACTCAGCGACCTTTTGCAGTGATGGACTCGGCAGAGACCTTCCACATCACTGCCATTACAACAAGAGGAGGGAGGGCTGGGGATGGGGCTGGTGAAAACCTGGATGGCCTCACCAAGCCCCTCATCTCCCCTCTGCCTCCGATGCTGGCTGCTGGAGGTGGAAGAAAACCTTATCCTGTGACAGCAAGGCTGGTAGGAAAGATGATAACTGCTTATCAGCCCAGCTCTGGGCAGTGCTGCTATTCCCTGCCAGCGTATCTGCTTCAAAGGGCTGACAGCAAAGCTGTAAGGAGCACAAAGAAGGGCCGTAAAGATGAATGGCTGGCTTCTGTGTTAAGAGTGATTGAGCTGATTGGGGCTGTTCAGCCTTGAATAAAAGATGTGATAGAGGTTTACCTGATTACACAGGTGAGCAGCTCACTCTTTCTGCCAAAACAAGAACTAGACGACCTCAAGTGCAAGTAGCAGATGCCAGATTCGAAGCCAAAGGGGAAGTAACCGGCTTGGCACAGGTCTGGAGGTGGCAGGAATGTGAGAGCTCAAAACGGGATTCTGCAGCTCCATAGGAGACAAATATATTTGAGCTCTATCCAGAGTCAGGGAGCCCCTGAAGAACAAATAGCTGCTTCTGGAGAGGTTATTTAGGGGGAGTTTCACTGCAGTGTTGTCTTTTCTTTGCATTCTTCCCTGGATAACCACGCTGGGATGACACTGGGGGCTGGCTGCTGGGCTGACCTGCCTTTTTGCCTCACTTGGTGTGGCTGTTTGTAGGTACAGCTGGCAAAGGGATGTTTTATGAGCAAAACTGCTTTGTCGGTTCTTTTCATAGGACGTGGTAACAGGTCTTTAAAAGTACCCACTCAGCTTTGTTCGGTTAGATGCGCTCTGGAATGAATTGCCTTTTTGCAATGGAAGCACAGGATTTGGTTATCCTTTATCTCAGAAGCCAGCATTCTGCTGCCTGTCTGAAGTCAAAGTGTAACAGTTGTAAGAAATGCTTAATTGTTGCCAAATGGCTTGCAGCAGTCCTTACTGAACACTTAGTGCAATGCTCTGGTGATGTTATGAGAGGGCCTACCACTTCATGAGGGCATGTGTGAGCTGTGAAATTGGCCTGCGAGTAGTGCCCTAGCAGTACAAGCTCTGCAGATCTCCCTTCTCACACATTTTTATTTACGCACAGCCTTCATTTTACATCTCCAAAAGAGGTTGCGTTAATTTTGCCCTGTCTATGGGAGAAGCACCCAAGTGGCATAAAGGCATAGGATTTGCCTGCAGACGCGGTGACGCTTACTCTGGGATGGCTGGCAGCCTGCACTGAGTGTGCTTGCTGACATCCTGGCTGGACAGCCCTTCTTTAGAAAGGTGTGGCAGGAAAGCACCAGGCACTGCTGTGAGCCCTCATCCATGCTTTACAATAGTTGTGTCTTGAGAGGGTTACACATCTGTGTGTCATCGGTACAAAAAGAATATCAAGCATTTGTCCTGTGTTTTTTCTTCTTTCCCAAGCTTCATAAATGCTGTTTAGAAGTCGAATGCACGGGTTTACCAAAGTAAATCCTAGTATTTGAGGAGTTCCTCAGCACTACTGGAGGTTATTTGCTGCTGGAGGAGGGTGCGTTACCTTCCTATGGCATCTGGTGGGATGTTGTCCAGCGCTTGGAGAGGGCTGGGATGCTGCCTTGGCTGTTTAAAAGCTCATTAAAGTTGCATCTCCTGTGCTGTGGTTCTGTCCTGACCCTCTCTAGCTAGCTGTCGGGGCTTTCATGAACAAGCCAGAATTGATCACAGCAATTAGCGAAGCCCAGGGGAAACTCTGAAATGTTAATGTATATAGCTTTTTTTCTTTGCTGTTAGCTCGTGTGACTGCTAAAGATTGGTGCTTCCTCACTTTGATGCGTTTGCTCTTGTTCCCGTTCTTCAGCAGTTCTCCACAAACAGGTTTTTAGACAATGAGCTTGTTTAGCTTTACTTTTCTAACTCAAATCAAGCTGGTGGTATTTCCAGCTACAGTTAAGATCCTGCTTGCTTATTTTTTAATTCCCCTGAACTGTATGCATCTATACAAAAGAAAAATTAAATGTCACTTGCTACGTTTCTAACATTTGAATGGTAGTATACTCAAAAAAAAAAAAAAAAAAGTCATTCAGCCAAATAAAATATCACAAACACTGGCAGAGGTCTGGTGGTTTGTGGTTGCGTGAGCTGTGAAGGGAAAGAAAAGGTCTGTAAACTGAAAGACATGGCCTGAGAACTCCAACCAGGTACAGGCTATTAAAGGAGTCATGTTGATAGAGCTGTTTCCTACTTATAATTTCATTTCACTTTCTGTACCTTGAAATAAATCCAATAAAAGAAAACATGCAAAGTTTTGGTCAAGAGGCAGTGGGAAACTTCTGAACCTTAAAATTACGGTTAAACACAGCACGTGTTACAGCAGGCAGCTTCTCTGCTTTTGGAGAATACTTGTCTTTTTCCTAGAGAAGAGGCATTTGTCCTTTTTGTGTTTGTGACTGTGTTCTGCTTCTTGACCGAAGCTCAGCGATAACCTCGATTCTGAAGAAATGGAAACCCAGCAGAAAGTTGTGGCTTAACAATTGAGAATCTGCACCGGTGCGGTGGTTTTGTACCACTGACCTGATGTGGCAGTTCTGATCCAAACGAATACATCTCGCCTTCTGAACGTGGTGCTTGCTGTGGAAAAGAAATCCAGGCGTTGGTATTCTAGTCTGGAGGATGTGATGACACAGCACTTAGGCAGTGCTGCCGTTATATGTTCCGTTTTCCCCTTGAGTATCACAAATAAGCCCATCTTACCTTAGGCTAATTGGAATGTTTTCCTCTCAGGCTGTTAAGCATTAAAGCTCTCACCCATTTCTGATGTTGGTAAAAGTCCCCACTCTCTGCATGTCTAAGCACGTAGAGAGGTCCCACGCCAGTTCCTCCGTTTCAGGAAAATCCTAAAGCCGCTTGGTGCGTTCCCAGTTCCTCCCGTACCACCATGGCACACTGTTAGTCAGCAGGCCTGAGGATGCCCAGGGTTTAATCCTTTCTGCCTCAATGGCCAGACCCTTTTTTATAGTATGTTTTTGTGGCAAGTGGGAAACACAGTATTTCTGCTCCATCTCGGTGCAGAACAAATTGTGGAATAGCGTCAGCGCCTAGTTTGGTGCTTTTGGGGTGTTGTGTCCCTCTAGCCTGAGAGCAGGCATTTTCACGGGTGAGCTCTGCTTTTATCTTTTCTCCTCCCTACATTTTCAAGGCACCCCTGCCTTGTGTTCAGGCCCCACGCCGCGCAGCGGTGCCGTGTCCAGGAGGAGTCCCTGCTGCTGCTGCCCCACGATCCATTCCAGGGCTGAATTCCGGAGGAAAGGTTTCTGCATGCAGGCACACTTGTGCCTCCCACTCCCTCCTCAGGATTCGGCACACCTCCTGCGTGCCAGCCCTTCCTTGGAGGTTAGAGAAGAGCAAGGCTTAATAAAACTCTCACAAAGTGGAGTGAACATGTCAAAGGCTGAGCCAATAGCAGGGGAGGAGGTGGTGGTGACCCTCGAGCCCTTAGCAGGACGCAATCCTTACCTTGCCCCTCATACTCAGGGATTTATTTCATATTTTGTGCTTCCCCCTCTCTTCACTCCCAATGGATCCTGCTATTTTGATGCTGAACCTGGGTCATCCTGCTGCGTGGAGGCACTTCCAAATTCCTTGCTCTGTTTGTTTGAGGGGTTCTGTCTTCGTGAATACCGCTTTCTGTGTTGCCACAACATCGAGACTATAAAAAGTGCTCTGAAAGCATCAGAAACATTCTCTACCATATATTTAATTAAACCCATAGTTTCCAGTGTGCCTCAAACACATATTTAGTTCCAACTCATGACATCGTGATAATAAGATGACAGCTTTAAAACGTGGTGCTTTGGCTAAGCCTTCTCCTTCCCATCTTTTTTTGTTCCGGGGGCTCTGGATGCTACAGCCTTCATATGGCAGATGGATTCTTGGCAGTTTGCTCTGCTGGCAGGCCGGACCTGCTGCACGTTAAAAAGCTGGGCAGTTATATTCAGTTCCTGTAGCCTTGTTGTCCCTTGTTACCACAGCTGGGGTGAATGGGTCTTGTTTTGCAAATTCTCAAGACTCTACCATAATTCTTGCTTGAATGCTGCTTGGTCCTGCTGCTTTTCTCCTGCAGTGATTACTGGAGATGCCGTACCGTGAGTGAGGCCCTCAACGTCTGCTTCTTTCTCTCCTTCATGCGAAGGGAATCCCAATTTTTTTCCCCACAAGTACAGAGCTCCTCATTACTCAAGGGCTCATAGGTGAGCTACAAAAGAGTCTTGGTTCCGATGGAGGAGCTGTGCAGCGATTTCTCTGCTGTCAGGGGCAGATGGAGACTGTGGGGCCGGAGCCACGTGCCATGGGTTGTGCGGTCTGGAAGTGCCCCCAGCAGTTCAGCTCATCGCACGGGGATAAGAGAAGCACAAAAAATGCACAACATGAGGATTACCTTGGGATTGGCAACCGTCAAACCGCTCGCAGGAGACTAGTCAGGTTTGGGACCAACGAGTCTGGAAGTGATTATGGCTTTCCTTAAGCTCCTGGCCTTTGTGGTTTCACTTCCCTCTCGTGGGCCACAGGATTAGTTTGTCATCAAACATGCTGCTGCTTGACTTGTGTTCGCAAAAACCAGAGCGAGACCTGAGCCTCCTCAGGCGTTTCCTCCCTTCGCCGACTTGTGCTGGTGACTGTGGCTGGTGAAATCTGTGCCCAGCAGGAGCCAGACAGTTGGCACAGGGGTTGGCAGCGACTTGCATGGTGCAGGTCAGCGTGCCCTGCTCCACCTCTGCTTCCCTGCAGGGACGAGAAGCCCCTTGCTGCTGGTATGCTTCTCGGAGCGAGAGCTGCTGCCGCTTCTGCTCTGGGGGACGCAATCTGCGCCATCCAGTTAACTCACATCGCCCCTAAACTAGTTTGGAAACAGAAGAATGTGGCAGAAGAGGCTTCAGATTGGAAGGGGTGTGATGAACCAAGCTAGGCTGCAGCCTTTCTCTAATGAGGTCATGGGGTTATGTGGATCCAGGGATTCAGCCGTGTCCAGTGGGCACCTCTGGACTGCAGGGTGCAGCCCTGGGCCCGCGGGGCTGTAAGGGCAGGCTTGGAGGAAGGGTCTTGGCCAGGGTTGCCGTAGGTGCTGTTTTAAGCCTGGGTACTATAAATGCAGGCTTAGGATAATAACACATTCCAGGATCATTCATCTAGGTAATTACTTTAAAATCTTGGGGGGGCAGTATTTACTTCTGTACATTAAAGCAATTAGACTGCAACCTTCTGCTCAGTTTTGCACATGCTGGTGAAGCTTTTCTGTCCCACAGATCTGCGACTGTGAGACCCCAGCCTCGCGGGGGCACGGCAGGTGCCCTGCCTTCAGCTCCTTCAGCTCTGGGCAAGGCACACTGACCTTGCCCCCTTACAGGATGCTCTGCTCCCATACGAGGGTTTTTTCTTTGTTTCAAGTGTTGTGCTGGCTCTTTTTTCTCCATGCTGTGGATTAAACATCCTTAATCATTAATGAGTCTGATTTAAAACCTTTTGGTGTAGATTTCCAAGCTACAAGTTTTGATCCTAAATGAAGCAATTTTTCTTTCCCTGTGGTATTCCCATCTTTGGATAAGGTGCTTTGAAGTCAAGCAAATGCAGTTTAACTTGGAAAACAGCAGTGATGTGCTGCTTGTGACTGCAGTTTTACTCCAGATTGTTTTTTGATAAAACCGAATGATTTTGAAGGTGGTTTGCAGCTCTTCTTTGTGCAAATACTATGGTATGTTAAAAAGCTATCTTGGAATGGAGACTGGTTGGAAAAGACAAGCATAAATTTTTCATTTCTGCCTTAAGTATCTGTGAGACCTCCTCAATGATACCTTTTTCCCTTTTTTCCTTCTCTTTCATCACATTAAGAGCAGTCATAGAGCATGTGGATATCTCATGTTCTCAAACCTTGGCATAAAGACTATTCTCCTCAGCAGAACAAAACCAGAGCATAGCCTATGTTCACAGCTCATTGCACTGGCTAGCTTTCTTTGACGTAACTAAAATGACAGTGAATAATCTGTCCAGCCTCTAGGAATGGCTTATAGTTACTTTATTTTCAGACTTTACATGCGTCATCTCCAGCGCTGAAAGCTGTCTCTGTACCCTCCCACTGCCTGGTTGCAGACAGGTGGGAGACCTTGCCATTCATCTTCTCTAGGCTGAGCAAACCTAGCCTTCCTTGTCTCTCCAAGCTTCATTATCTGTGGCATTTCTGTCGGAGATGCAGATGATCTAGAGGACTTCTGGCTCTTCAGCTTGCTTTTCAAGGTGAAAGGGAATATCCGCTGGAACAGCACCAATTGGCAAAAGGCTTTCGTGCTGGTTGCAGACTACAAGTCTGGACAGCCTTTGTTTGCAGACATTGTGTCGAGCTTGATTTGTTTGTAAAGAAGTCCAGCTGAAGGGGAACTGCCTGACATGCCAGACAGGTGACTTGTGTCCAGGATGGCTGTGCGTTGCCACTCAGCTCAGTCTGTGCAGCTGCGCTGCGCTGAGCAAAGGGGCTCCTTGCAAGCTCAGACAGGTTTCGAAGAACGTTTTAGACGCAATCCATTTTGACTGTATACTGATGTGACTCTCAAAAGTAAAGAGGAGATACTGAACAGTCAGAAGTCTTCCCTTCTAATCGTCCCTTAAAGGTTTAGGCCTTCTTATTAATTTATTAGAGAAGCACACAGCCGCTGAAGGTGAGCCCTGGAGCAGAGGCGTGAGGTCACACAAACAGTTTAACCAGCACCTTCGTAAGGGTTGTGTTCTCAGAGTTAACCAGTTCAGGCATATGCCTGCCCAGAGCTCCTTTACCAGTCATGTTGTCAGCTGTATTTACTTGAAATTTATAATGCAAGCTTATCTGCAAACAAGGTGTGGGAGTTCTGGTATTTGCTCATGGTTTGGTTTCCAGCTCAGGGTTTCTCAGCCAGCTCTGTGCGCTCAGAGCCTACATCTTACTTGTTTTTCCAAGTACCTGACCTTAGGAGATACTGCTTCAGAAGGCAAATCATGTTAAATTTCATAATTGAATCAATTGGATGCCAGCTCTTTGTAATTTTCACATTGAAGCATAACTCTGCCATGGAGCGGACCGGCCCTAGCATGAGCTCTTTCCTAAACGAGATTTTCTGTCCATGTCTCCATTTTCATCCATTGCTTAATGCCCAAGCAACTGGCGTAGCTTCCTTGGAGATCTGGGTTTGCTTCAAACTGTCTTGCAGCCTGCTTCAGTCTTACTGCTGCAAATGCACAGTAATTGGCCTATTTTTCCATTTTACCCCTATTTTTTGAAGTCTTGCTTTTCTTCTCTACAATGTACTTAGTATTGTCAGCTTAGCTTTGAACCTGTTAAAGTAGTGTTGCTTTTTTTTTTTTTTCAGTCTCTTTTCCCCTCGCATGGTGTTCGCAGTAGTGTCTCATAGTCCTGGTTTTGCTCATCTATTCTCTTCCTTTGAGGACTGGTCTAAACTATTCTTAGTTTTTAGCTGGGGAAAAAAATTGTTGTATTATGTGTGTCTACTTATCTATAGGTTTTTTTTTTCTAAGTGGTGTTTCATTCCTCATACATGTTCTTAGTTGGATTACTGAAAGGGTGTTGTAGAGTATTGAAGTGATTATTTAGCTTTTTTGGAACTGAAAGCTCTTTGATTGAAGAAATGCCTTTGTTTCCTGCGGCACCTTCACTCGTGCATCTATAATTTAAGAGCGCAGGTGTCAAAGACAGAGGTGACTGGCTTGAGTACGTATCTTGAAACACCGATAACAAGACCCTAGTTTTTTTTTTTCCTCTGTTGTCTGGCAGAAAAAAAAAAAATCTGCATGTAATTATTGTAGATAAGCTTGTCTTTTTAGCTGTATCTATAGATTTGGTTAGTCAGTTTGGACAGCCGAACTAAATTGCAGTATCGGCGGTCTGCTTCCTCCCCAGGTTTGAGAACGCATCAGATAAATGCTCCCGATAGCGGAGGCGGCTGTCGCTTCCATTTTTGAGACGCTGTCTGGTGTCCTGTGATACGCAGCAGAACATGATTAGGATGTCTCAAGGGATTTTCACCTTTCCAGCCCTTTCCTGATCCCCGTTTTCCTTTTCTACTCTGTCGGTGCTGTGTTTCCAGCTCGCAGTCAAGGCTCACAGCTTCCCTTTCAGCTTTCTGCAGGCTGCTTGAAAGGTGAAATTCAAAATCTAATGAGGTCTCTGTAGTTACTACTCAATGTTGTTTCTTTCCTGATCCCTGTAGGTTTAAATTCCTGCCGTTAAGTATCTTACAGAAGAAACAAAGGTTACTGGCCTTGTCTGATGTCCTTGGCTTTGTAAAGCTTTGTAGAAATGACTCTTTGAAAAAGAACAATTCTGTAATTAGTAGGATTTTGCTCGGTGTTAGAGGTTGAAAATCTTGCTGGCAAGGAAGCTGGATCTGTGCCAGGACGTGCTTTTAAATATCCATACTGCGATCCTGTTACCAAAGGCAGCGCAAAGCAAGCCCAACCCCGCAACTTGGCTGCTGGGGGGAAGGTGCGTGCTGGAAGGAGGCCATCTCGTCAGCCTCAGCCCGTCCCCTTGGGGAGCGGGCCTTTGTCCCTCGCCTTCCTGCGAGTCTCCCACCTCTCTTTTGCTACTAATAGCAACAGTAGTAATAATTTTATTACTTCTTAGGCTTTTCTTGCCTGTCGATCCCCCATGAGCCGCCTTGTTCGCAAGTCACCTAGGTGGCCTCTCTTCAGGGTGGGCGTTCCTCCTCGTGCGCGGCCTACCCTGTCCCGCCGGCCCTTCTCCCTGCCCAGTTCTGCAGCCTCCCCGCCACCACCTCACCGGTCCCAGGAACCTCCCAAGCTCCATTCCCCGTTCTCCTTTGTCAGCCCTACAAAGGGCCTTAGGTGTGATCCTCCTGCAGAGCTGCCTGAGTGCTCAGCTTCCCCCGCCGGTAGCCACGGGGACGTTTTCTGCCAGCAGCTCGGAGCGTGGAAGCCTGTCCAGGCACTGATAGCTTCTGCGAAACAGATGGACCTCAAACGGCATCGTGGGACTGGAATTTTATTAGTTAGCATTGTCCTTGTTGTGCTTTGGAAAATGCATTTAATTTGAGCTAATGAGAAAGTGCTAGGGGAGCCTCCTCGGAGGCATCGCTGCTGCCTGGCTCCGGGCGGTGGCCGTGCCCCAGCGATGTGCCGAGCAGCCGGCTGGGAGGATGGGAGCAGCGTGGAGGAGGAACTGGCTGGGTTGTTTGCACTCCTCCTACTCTGGAGGACAACTGCAAGAATGTTTAGTCTGTACAGGTTTATTTTCAGACATGCAGCAGCAATCCTTGCCATGTTTGAAAAGCTGGGTTTGGGTTGCTGCACGTTACAATATCGATGTCTTTCAAAGAAAGCTGCCAGCTTGGTCAAAATAGAACAAGGAGAAGACAGATGCATGGGACATTTGAGAGAGGAGTCCATTGACCTCATTGCCCCTCTCCAGTGCTTAAAATGAAGCTGTATAGACTGCGAGCTCCCGTCTGACCGAGAAGCACACAGAATCAGTTGTGCCTGCCACCTTTGTCCCTTGCTGCATAAATACCGGTGGCATGGGGATGGGAGCATCACCAGCAAGGTGATGCCCCTGCGAAGCCCATAATGCCAGTACCCACTTTGTTTTACCTAAGCTTCTTAGCTGTCTCCAGATGAGGTGGTGTTGGTGCTGTTCTCTCACCCTGACCACAAGAACCCCACTTTGGTGCCAGCTCACCGCTTCCCATGGATTCCTGCGCAAGGAGTAAGCGGATCAGCTCATGTCCTTTCGTATCTCTTTGTCGAATGATTTTTTCATTGTTGCCAAGGCAACGCCTCCTACTCGCCCCCAGCACCCAAGGTCTCCATACAATGTCAGTTATTGTCTGCGACGATTATTAGGCTGTTATTAAAGTACCGCTGAAGTATGTCAGGATCCCGCAGGAATTTCAAACAAGTGGGAGCAGAGACAATAGCACGCGAGGGCTGCGTGTGCATCGTGCTGCAGGGGGGGAAACGCCTGCAGTGGGCGAGAACGCCTGCAGCCTTCAAAGAGCATTTTGGAAAAAGTGCAAGGGGACTTCCCAAAGTGACCCAAGGTGACAGAAGTCAGAGCAATGCTGCAAGGTGCACGGGGGGACGTGTCTGTGTCAGCGCAGGTTTGCTGCTGCTGCTCCTCGCCTGCTGCACGTGGCACCTCTGTGCAAGCAATGTAGCACCAAGAATATTGCTTGGATAGAAACAGCAGTGAAATATTCCCACCCCACCTGGCTGGGAGAGCATTCTTTGCTAGAAGGTCTTGGGCGTTCACAGTCTGTGTGAATGAGTTTGAAATTGAGCTGGCTGTCATCAGTGAAAGGATGTGCAACAACGGTGCAGTGAGAGGGAAAGAGAAGAAAGGGAGCTCAGAAAGATGTTTGTTTGCTTTATAGATGATAGTGCTGTTTTTCTTTTCCAAAAGAACCTCTTTGTCTGTTTCCCAACTGTGGAAATTTGGGAGATGAGGAGAAGGACTTGCCTTGCCCTCTCCTCGTGCAGCAAGCATCCTGGGCTTCTATTCCTGAAGCCACCGTCCCTCATGCAGCACTAACAGCCCAGCCTCTTCCATGCCTTCCCACACCCCGGGACTGAATTTTCTGCTGCTTTCGTCTTGCTGATGCAGCCCTTCTGTGCAGCAGTAGCAGAGCTGACAGGGTTTTATGGCACCTTATTGATTTCATCCAGGAATTTCCTTCCTAGCACCTGCAGTGTTGTCATGGGTCAAAGATGTCACCAGACTGATGTGGCATTTCATTTCTGAAAGCTGCCAAAGAGGACAGCAGCTTGCCGGTACCATCTTTCTTTCAGGCTGCACAAATGTGAAGAGCAATTGTGAGAGTGCAGATGGCAAATTCGTTAATGATTTTGCATATGCAAAAAAGAAAGGGGGGGGGAAAGCGGGAGAGTTTGCAAGAGCTGTAGTTCTTGCTGTTGGAATGTGAGAGCGTTTTTGGTTCTTTAGAAACTGATTTCTCTGAAAAGGTTGCTATAAATTCATGTAAAGATGCAACTCCACAGCTTCCCACTTCTTCCGGTAGTTCCAAAGCTCCCCTCTGCTTTGGGAGCTGCCTTCCTGACCTCTGGTGAGCTAACTGATGTGAGTACTGTGAGCTCGGTGGTCACCCGTAGGTTTGGGGATAGCGGCAGTGAAAGCAGACAGGAAAACTTGTCGCTGCTCAGAGCTTTTCTGTGTTTCTGCAGCAGCAGGGACAGCTCACTTCTGTGTTAGTGAATGCTCAGGTTTGCTCACAAGAGGAAGGCACTGATGACTCTTGGGGTATCTGGCTGCTGGGATCCTTGTTCCTCACTTTTTAACCAGAAAATGAAAACCAGGTTCTCTGTTGTGGCTTTCAGGCATACCAAAGGGGAGGCAAAACACAAGCTCAATCCTAGCTGCAAATGTGAGATGTTGTTGACCCCCCTCGCCTGTTTGAAGGCTAGAATTCTCTCCTGGGGGGCTTTTTCAGCCTTGCCTCTACCCTGCGTGTGACAACCTGCAGTGGTTGTCAGGTAGCTTCCAAAGCTGGACTCTTCCCCAAAATGAGCCGTATGTGCTGTCTCCATCTGGCTGTGACAGCACACTTGCTGTCTTTGCCTTCAGCGCAGGCCATTTCCTTTGTGTCGGCATGATGCGCGGAAACAAACTCTATAACTCAGGAAGTTATGCAGCAGGTATGTTTATTACAGCGCCGGGTGCAAGGGGGATCGATCGCTCCTCCAAGCTCGCACACCAGGTCACACGACAGGCGCTTATTTATTACACAAAATCACACATAGTCACAACTATAGGCTGGGTTATTACAATCAGTTCTAGGAATAGGTGGGATTATTGTAATTATTTCCAAGAAATCATTATCATATGTCTCCTCCCCTTGACGCAGGCACATTGCTGGCTGGTGGTCGTGGGCTGGGGTCTCTTGGATGAAGTCAGGAGTCCTCCTCGCCGTGCCCTCTTGACCCCTGGCACAGAAAAAGCTGAGCTGGCTGTTCTCTAAGCAGCAGAGCCAGTCTTAACCAGACAGAAGTGCTAAACGGCCTTGCAGAGCTCCAAACTGTGCCAAACACGCAGCTTGTGTAGGTAACAAGGAGTTACCGGGGCCCCTTTAACCTTGGCAGGCCAAGCAGACAACATCTTACTTTTAATTCAGCTCCTAGTGTTCTATTCCCTGTATCAGGCAGCTTGTACTGTAATGCTCTTGTAATTTGTGGTGACCTTTCTGTGTCTGTCTGGACCTCTGAGATGCATCAATGGGTACTTGGTAAGGCCCAGGACAAAGCTTTGGTCTTAATTACAGTTCCCCCTATCCATCTGAATTCAGGATCACGATGGTGGAGGTTATCATCTCTGGAGAGCAAAAATTCGCCAGAGCTTTTGTCGCAGCAGCTATCAGTATATATAATTTTTTGACACAGGCTTGTTGGCATCCTTTTGACAACCCCATCTTGTATTTCTGCTGAATTTTGACTGTTTTGTCATCTGCATGCTACCTGCCATGTGGCATATTTCATGTGCTTGTTTGGCAAACGGAGGGAAAATACTTCCATGTTCTGCTTTAAAAATAGTGCAGCCGTCTGTAAGACCAATTATGTTGTGCTGTGGGATTACCCTGATAACACTGTCTCTGAAGGCAGATTGATAGCTCCCAAATTGCAAATTCAGGGTGTGTGTGTGACTGGAGTGATAAAACAGCAAAGAAACCTGAAATTGGTTGGTATGTTACACGTGAGTTTGCGGGGAGGGGCCTTTAATCTTTTGGCTTACTTTTTGCTTAAAAGTTACCATTATTTCAGGGCGCGAAGCAAGGAGCTGCCTGGAAAACTGAGGTGGCCCCGGAGCCAGGAGGGGTGCTGAGAGCCAGCAGTGCCCAGGTCAGCTCGCAGGAGCAGCGCCGCGTTGCTAATTCGGGGTGCTGTAAGCTGAGCCAGGAGCAAACGGCTCTCGTCAGTGTAGGAACAAGTGCAGCATCAGCAGCTTCCCCTGGCGTGGCCTCGGTGAGGGTGTGCAAGCAGTATTAGCATCATATGTATGTTTTTGTGTGTATTTGAAAATAAGGTGTTTTCGTATTGGCAGACTGGAAGGTGTTTCAGTCTGAGGCATTTCTTTGAAGTGAGTTTTGTACCTCTCGCCATCAGGAAGCCCTGCATGCACAGATACGGACATTCTCCGTGTGCCTCTGGCTAACGTTTTCCCTTCATTCGCTCCATCCTGTCCCTCCTAACCCATCCCTCTTTTCTTTTGGGACTGTAATGAATTAATGATTTTATGTAAATCTGGTGTTTGATGGACTTAGGAGGTGTGCCCTGGGACTTGTTTAAGCTATCACATAGGAAATGCATCATCTGTTTCATGTTTTCCACAATTGCCATCATTTTTATTATTCCTTTATCCCTTCTCCCTTTTTTCTGACTTTTTTTTTTTTTTTTTAAATCCTTAAAGGCATGCTTTAAGCATGTGGAGACCATTTGCCTGGCTCTAAGGATTTAATTGTTTTCCAGTCCTGTCTCCCTGCCCCACCTCCCTATTTTCTGCCTTAAATAGGAAGCAAAAAGCAACCATCCCCGCATTATATACCTGATTGCTATTCAGCTCCCAGGGGGGAGGCACTGAGAGCTAAAAAGCAGGGCTTGGAGGTCTGGGCTCTCCGTTAGACTCACTGAATGTCACTAATTAGAGGAGATTAGCCACTTACACATTTATTCATGTCTCAGAACAGTTGGTGAATCAATTGAGTGAATGAACTGGGGCAGCCTCAGTGTTTCTTGGGGGTGAATATGGTTGAAATGAAGCCCAGAACCTACTGAAGCTGATTGCTGCTGGTATGGAGTGGTGTGGCTGTGGCAAAACAGTTCTGCTGTTCTGTGTGACTTTGTGGTGACATTTTGCACTCTCCTGTCTCCTTCCCCATCCCTCGGTGCTGTCCTTTTGCCAAGGAGCTGGTTTCATCCTCGCAAATGCTTGCCAGAAAAAACTGCTTAACTTGGGTGAGGAGAAGATGCCGTCATCTTTAAGGCCATCCTCGCTATTTGTAGTTAAGGTGGTGAATTATAGTTTGCCTGAAGCTTACATTAAGGTGTGTGCAGGATTTTAGAAATCAAGACAACAACTTTGTGCTGGTGCATTGCTGACAGATTTAAACAGCACGGAATAACCTTGTAATACCCAGTTTCCTTTTTTAAGAGGAGCAGATTGATTCCCCTGTAAACACCTTGAAGTGTTGCCTTTCACCCAAACCCTCTCTGAATTTAGCTCATGTAGGTTTTCGGAGCGGGATGGTGGCAGCCTGATCCCCAGCAGTGAGCTTTGCATTCCAGCTGCTCGACCGTGCTCGTTCCTGCAGTCATACCAGCTTCCTGCAAGGATATGGTCACAAGGCTGCAGCACCGTAGTGGGGTGAGAATCATGTTTCTGGGTTCCGCTTTCATGAGAGTAGGGCAGACAGTCTGACTTGCATGTATATCTCCAGGTCCAGATTTCATGGAGCATGGCAAAAGCATGGGTAGGAGAAGCTCTGAGCTCCTCCCTGCTTTCTCCCGCTGCTTTTTTGAGTGCTTGGCTCTCTGTTTTGGTTGTAGCAGAGGAAATGGGTCCCTAGTATCTGAAATGCATCCCTCAGGAGCTGGGGTTCGACAGTGTGGGTGCAGGCTCTGCTCTGCAGTGCGCCCTCTGAGATGTGAGTAAGAGGTGGGTGAGGAAGCTGGGCCATTTGTTTCTCCCCTCAGCATGCTGGCTTCCAGTTTGTGTCTGGATGCAAAGCCCTTTGGTGCTGGCAGTCAGTTCTGCAGCTCGTATACTCCCTTCCCACCAGGTTTTGTTCTGTCAGCAATGGAAATGAGTGAATGCTTCCTTTTGCCGCTTTATTTACGAAGTGCCAGCAGTGCTGCACATGGATCCTGCGGGGGGGAGTCACATGCCTCTAAATCTTCTCATTTGGGGTGTAAAAGCCCTTTTCAAAAGGATGGCAGCCGCAGCCTGGCTGGGATGCCCCGGGAGGAGACACGCTGTCCCTGCGGCTCCCGGTTGGGGCTGCACAAAGAGGGTGAGCGTGGGGGACAGGCAAGCAAAGAAGGGCATTTGGGTCCTGGACTGAAGTTACCCCTGGGACGCAGGGATGCTGTTGAAGAGTCACACTGGGCATAAACTCTCACATCAGTCCCTTTTTAAAGGCTGTCTTCCATCACCTTGGAGGAAGGGGTCTTGAACCACAGCTTCCTTAAATTACAGCGAAACGTCCGATGGCAGAGTGGCGTCTGAGGAATGCTTGAATTTCACCAGCCCTTTGAGTGCAGCGTTGAGGGTTAGGGAAGGCAAGGGGTGCTGCTTGGAGGGGTGTCTGCAGGAAACCAGCTCCAGGCTTGTGTGCACCCGAGGGCTTCTGCTTATCTGGGCTGGAGCACGCTGGCCCCAGGCATCGCGCTTCAGCAGGGCTCTAATAGCAGCAGGGTGGGCTCAGCTGGGGGCTGCGTGTGGCAGGGGCAGGGCTGGAGCTGGGCTTTGTGAGGGCGTGAGGGGCGGCAGCATCTGTCGCTGTGATGCTGGAAGAGCTGGAGCAGAGAGCTGCCATCTTGTGCGGATAGACAGCCGCCTTGGTGCTCATCTGCCGGTGTTTAAACTGTCTGAATAACCAATACACAGAAAGAAAAATGCTGTTTTAAATTGAGCAAAATGTTTAGGAAGACACTGGTGTAAGCACTGATGAGAATTAAAAAGCTTTTTTTTTTATTTTTATTTTTATTTTTATTTCCTCATTCCTGGGAAGCTGGCTGGAAAGGTCCCCTGGTAAATCTAGCACAGAGCTGCCCTCAAGCCCTGCGTCATTTCTCCGAGATACCTTGGAAACACATTTTTCTTCATCTGATAATTGCTTGCTTATTATCTTCTTGCTGTTTACTCTTAATAGCTGGTTTAAAAAAAAAA